>CANSZD010003594.1:0-5000 GCA_947648045.1 Beta corolliflora
TGCGGTGGAGTATAGGATTAGCAGTGATGTGGCGGCTGGTGCATAGACAGTGTTATTGAGTAGGCGCAGATTTATTGGGCGGGTTGGGGCGGGTCCAGGGTGGTCAGTAGAGGCGGGTCGGTTGCGGGTCGGTCATAGTCCACGCGGGTCAGGTCAGGGGTCTGGG
The DNA here is from genome assembly GCA_947648045.1 of Beta corolliflora. Lineage (NCBI taxonomy): Eukaryota > Viridiplantae > Streptophyta > Magnoliopsida > Caryophyllales > Amaranthaceae > Beta > Beta corolliflora. The sequence continues at coordinate 167 of CANSZD010003594.1, forward strand.
TGCGGGTCAGGGTTAAATTAAAGTGGGTCATTCGCTTGGGTCAAGTCCACTAACAAGCAAAATTAGTCGTTTGACAGTACATAATAGGTCTCTTCAAATCGAAACACCAAATCAATAAATCAACCAAATTACATTATTCAGAACTTCATAAGCCTTCATCCAAAACAAAAACAAAAAAAAATCATAAAAGACCAGCAACACCCTTTATAGATCTTAAACGAAGGAACAAAAAACAATTTCCTCTCCAAGCGTATTAATCACGCTTTGACGAAACGCCTCTTTACTATCACCTCCATTACTCTTCACAATCGCTTGAAGTTGTTCTTCAATCGAAGATTTCTCGACTTCAGACCTTTGAGAAAGCTCAGCAGCGGCGTTAATGGCGGATTGCTATCGGCGGCGTCGGAACCCTTGAGGTCGCGCACAGTGTTGGCTTGTGCGTCGACGACGGCTTGCTTATCGGCTAAAGCTTAGAGTCTAAACAAGACCTCTGAGATGTTCCCTGGCGTCCACCATGTGATTATCAATGGAAGAAAGGCGAGAGAAAAATGAGAATCAATGAGTTTTTGATGCCCTAAGCTTATAGCAAGTGACTTTTGCGCCGAATAAAAATGTTGTTCGTTCATATACGCACACAAGTTTTCAATTTCGTGGGGAATCCATTGATGAAGATTAGAAAGGTTAGTGAGGAAGGTGCGGGAGAATGAAATTAGGGGTTTTGAGGAGAGAGAAAATGAGAAGGTTTTAAATAGAGAGAAGAGAGAGAAAAAAAATCAGATCCTTTAATGATTTTAGTGGGCCAATAATAATTTAAGGTACGTTGCGCGAAATAAGACCCGATGAAGTCGCTCCTTCATTTAAAACCCTATAATACTTCCTGTCAGATTGGGCGAATAGAGGGTAATAAAGCTCTTTAATAATGGCCCAACCACTTATCGCTCGGACAAATTTCCTTGTCCAATAACCGGGTCTAGGCGAATTTGTTCCAGAAGGTTGAGAGATTAGGGAGGAGTATTAGGGAGAATTATGGTGAAAGCGATTAAGTCGTTAGACGGTGGGTTTGTGTTGGTTGAGCCGTGAGATGAGTGTCGCGTTATGAGTATGCCAATTGTTTTGAGATTAGTGTAATTATAGGTTTGGGTGTTTAGTCGCAATGGGGTTGAAGATAAGAGGCTCTCAACATTTTTATTAAAAGATTTTTATTAAAAAGTTAGATAAAAAATATTTAAAAACACTTTGGAGAAAGATTATTTTTTATAAAAAAGATATTTTATTATCAAATTAATCAATATAATTAATCAATTCTGTTAATTAAATTGGGTTAGTAAAAGGTTTTAAAAATTGGGCTTTTTCATAAAAACTATTTTTAAAGGTTTGAAACACGCTGGCTTTTGAAAGTTATTTTAAAACGTTTTAGATAATGGGCTTAGTAAACTAGGTTATAAAAACGAGTTTTCCGAAATGGGTTAATAAAAAGAGTTGGAAAATGGTTTTGGCGCTTAAAACGTTTTATTTTAGACTGTTCTTTATTCCTTTCTCGTCCCAGGACCAATTAGAGCGGGATATTAATTATCATAGGGTACTAAATGGGGAGACACGATTATGTTTCTACACTTGTGCAATACACATTTATATCTTATACTCGGTAATTTTTCAACACTTATTACATTAATGTTAAAATCTTACAATTAATATTGGTAGTAGACTTCTTATATGATTTTTTATAGGTAAGGAAAAATGCTTACAGTAGTTGGGGGGGAATAAATGGGGATCCAATTTGTGGGGGTGAGGATTGATCCCAAACCTCTTGGACCCGGAAGAAAAGCTTTCACCAGTTGATTAGATCATCAGCTCACCACTGTTTATATAATATTGTTCTTAATTTCACTTATGCAATTACGTGTAAAAGCTATGTATTATAGTCCAATGAAATAGACCTCGTCAAAATTATTATCTGTATGATTGTTTGACACCTCTAAAATCACCATTGAATAGAAAGTTAGCAATCATTGGCTTCCTAATCCTCATTACATCCTAAAAAATTATCAATAAAATTATCTTAATAGTAAACTAAAAATAAAAGTAGTTAAAATTAAACTTTCCTCAACTCTAATTATGCTTATAAAAAATTCAAGTCATAATACCAAATTTTTCCCAAAAAAATTTTCTTTTCCAAAACTAATTCCCTTGGTACCAACCACGTAGGAAAGAGAGTGTCGATTTTTTAACAAAAACTTTGATGCAAAATCGCAAAGTGACTATTAGTGGTTTGCCAATAGCTCTATTACAACAGTTAATGCAATGCAAACAACAACAATAGTTCTTGGATCGTTGCACCGGTTTTATGCTCTATTGCAACGATTTTTAAGGGTTGTAATAACTCATATATGTGGTAGTGGGACGAGTTTGGGATCACTAGCTTAGTTTTCTAGTTTTAGTTTTATAAATGTGAAATTTATATAAAGAGGTATAATGAACTTAAAAATAGCCATACTTATACTATTGAACGTATCGATTTTGAAAACCTAGCAAAATTTGGAAACTACATTTTTCAACTTGCATAATTTTTTTGGTCATACTTATATTATTTTTCGGCTCACTTAGCGGGTACTAATGCAACTATTTAGGATAAAAATGGAAGAATCGCTTTCTCTAGGTAAGTATTTAGGATGCCCTATTATTAGTTCAAAAGTTACTAATGCAACTTTTAATTTAGTGATATTCAAGAAAACATTTACGGCCAACTTGGCAAGTGGAAGGCTAATTCATTATCTCAAGTTGTGAAATTGTTTTAATGCAATCTAACTTGGCTACTAAAGCCAATTATGAAATGCAAGTTTCTCTCTTCCTCCTGCTATCCTCTCCTCATTGGATAAGAGTTATGAAGGGAATTTCTTACGGAATAAGGATTTGAACTCCAAGGCTCCTAATCTAATAGGTTGGGATAAAATTTGTCAACCTAAAGTTTGTAGGGGGTTTAGGCTTATGAAAATCTAAAGTGAATAATATAGCTCTTCAGTTTAAGTGTTGTGGATAATTTTTTCTTGCTCAGGATAATCTTTGGGTTCGGCTAGTTAAAAATAAATATCTAAAGACCGATACTCTTTTTCTTATGTCACGAAATCTAATGTCTCCTGGCAATGGCGAAAATTGATGAATCTTCGTCATATCTTTAGAAAGGTTTAAGATGGTCTATTGGTAATGGAGTTTCGGTTTTCTTTTTGGTTTGCCAATTGGCTTTACTCTTTTTCAATAGCAAATATTTTCCCTCCTATTTCGGGGTCGGAAGCTATTTATGTTAGGTTTTTCATTAATGAAGGTCCTTCTTGGAATATTCAGCTACGTCGGTATGTCTCTGTAGATATTGTAAGCGCCATTTATGGTATTTTTCTTCGCTCTAATGCTATTTTAGATAAAATAGTCTAGGGGCTTTCCGATGATGGTAGACCTCGGCATGGGCGGGTCGGGCTTGTTCACGGGCTCGGTCCGGGCTTGGAAATGGCGGCCGGGCGGGCCCGAGCCCGTGAGTGGCGAGCCGTGCCGCGGGCTGAAATTTCCAGATTTTGCTCAGTCGCCCGGGCCCACGGGCCCGGGCTCGTGCCTCTGCGGGCCACGGTCCATGTTTTATGTGTTTTTGGATTCTTAGTTTGTTTTAGGCTAAAAAACAAAGGAAAGGGGCGCTTGAGTCAAGGGCGGGCCCACGGCCATATAGGCGGGCTCGTGCCGGTGCGGGCCCGAAATAAAATTTCTGACCGTGACGGGCCCACCGACCCACGTAGCGAGACAAGGCGTAGGGCCCCAAGCCGTCCTAAGTCGGGCCGGCCACGTCTTGCCCAACCCATTCCCACCTCTAGGCGATGGTGAGTATTCGGTGAAGACCGGGGTGGCCCTAATTCAAAATGCGATCTCGGCTCATGCATGTTCCTCCCCATAAAAATTGTTGGATCTAGAAGCTCAAAGTTCCTCTGAAGATTAAATTCTTCTTATGGAAAATCATCCGGATGGGCTTCCCTACTAAAAAGATAAGAAATAAGTCATGTTTTCCTTCCTTTGGAGTGTGTTTTTGTAATTTTCATTGTGGCGATACTTCCCATCTTTTTACCAATTGCCCTTTTTGTAGTGATGTATTTGAGATTTTAAGCGGGTGAGCATATTATTCATGCTATCCCTCAAAAGAGTGAAGATATGTGCTTTAATGATTATCTTTTCTATCTCTATTCTAACATTTCTTGTCAGGGATCTTCAAGTTCTTGCCATTGCTTGGTGTTTTATTTGGTATGCTAGAAATAGTATCACTTTCGGAGAAAGTTTTCGCCTCGAAAGGTGTGTGAAATGGTGAAAGCATAGCCTTTCTTCATTCTATCAAGAAGAGCCTAGTCCACTCCCCTTGATCGGTATTAGTAATGGTTTGCCGCGTACAATTATGAAGAGTCGTAAGAATGTTGCGTGGTCCGCGCTTGTGATTTTTTCAAGTTGAATTTTGATGATTCTAAATTGAAAGATGGTCAAGCCTCTTTTGGTTTTGTCATTAGGAATGCTTACGGTGTAGTGGTGCTTCGTGGTGCGAAGTCGATGGATCCTTCTCGGTCCATCTTAGTTGGTGAAGCTTGGGATCTTAGGGAAGGTATTAGGGTGCTATCTCCTTGGTATTAAAAAGTTGATGGTGGAAGGTGATAATTTGTACTGTATCCAGTCGATTAAAAGAGTTTGGAAGATTCCTTGGCCTATTTCCTCTCTTATTGAAGACTCGGAACAAGAGTTGAAAGCTTTTGGGGAGGTTCGGTTCAATCATATCTTCGGAGGCTAATCTTTGCTGCCGATTGGATGGCGCACC
>CANSZD010003594.1:10000-442500 GCA_947648045.1 Beta corolliflora
AGATTCAATGGAGGAAGAAGAATTAATATTCTATGTTGAATTAATGTGTTTGAATAGCTTGAATGTGTTTGAGAGAGTTTTTGAAAGATTTTGATGCTTTGATATAAGTGTTAAGATATGTTGATGTATATGTAAGTCCATGAGAAGATACGAATGAAAATGGGATATTAATAGTGAAAAATACGATTAGAGTTCGGAAAACAGAAGTTGCGGATAAAAAATAAGCTTCTGTTCCGTGCAGGCTAGGTGCACTTAGCGGCATCAGTGTCACGCGCCATGCAACTGGATTGGTGTGCTTAGCGCTACAGTGTCACGCGCCACGCAACAGTGTGGCGCCGAGCACATTGTCCTTGCTATTTTTTTGCCGAAGTTCAGTTTTTATCTTAAATAACCGTTATGACTTATCTTTGATCAAAAGTTATCAAGAATAAGGAATTTAAATCATAAAATCTTACTATATCAAAATGATTAAATAAGATATTTATTTTAAAATTAATTAATTATCATGAATAATTAATTGGGGTTGAAATTGGATTTATTTTAAATGGATTTTTTAACATATTTTGGACTCAAAAAGGGTTTGGACAAGGCTTTAGATTGCTCATCTTCAGTCCGAATCAAATAGGACAACGATATATTTCACCATTGGGGTACTAAATTGGGGAGACACAATTATATGTCAACATTAGCCCCTAGCTGTGTTTTAAGAATTTGTTTTACTTGTATTTTTTCACTTTGTTAATGCATAATTTTCTTTTAAAATATTTTTAATTTTGATTTTTGAACCTTAAAAAAAGTTTGATGTATTAAAAATTTAGATTAATACATATCGATAATATTTTTCATAATATAAATTATACATATATATGATTCTTTTTACCAGCCCTTGTCATTTTAGATCAAAAGTTCCTTGATTCTTACGCTTCGTTGAAATCGGAATAGCTTCGATACTATTACATTCCATTTGCATGAATTCGAATGGGATTCCACTATTTCTTTTTTATTCTTAAAAAGAAGCAATTTGTTTGACTATTTGTAATAATTTGGATAAATAGCAGTATAAGTAGTAGTAGAAAATCTGGCTCGTCGCTTGTATTGCTCTCCCACAAGACCGTTTTCACGGTTTAGGCTGCTCCCATTTCGCTCACCGCTTCTATATGATATCATATATATATATAGAAAGAGAGAGTCGAAATCTAATGACAAGGGTAAGAAGGATTTTTGGGCACATTACAGTTTTCGAATTGTAAGTATATATATATATATATATGTTCTTGAAAAATAAGATGCACATTCAGTTCAATAAAATGCACATGAAAAATATTGCATATTTTGTACAAAAAATATGCACATTTAGTTCAAAAAAAATGTGCAAAAAGTTCTATATATATATATATATATATATATATATATATATATATATATATATATATATATATTAGTCACGTCTTGCAAGAGACGGCCTAACTTTAAGGATGAAGTGAGGCGCGACACAATAGGCCTAATAAAGCCAATAGGTTGTTGTTAATTCGATCCGGAAACACACATCTTCCTTTCTCTCTTCTCCTCCAAACTCCCAAACAAAGCACATACCCAAAAACAAAACCTACACAATTTTCAAAACTCGACACATTGAATGCAATTAGTTGACAATTTCTCTCTCCTTCTCTTCTCTCTTCCGAAGAAAAATGAACCGAAACTCAACAAAATTCGGGCGAAATTTTTTCAAAAAACGAGCAAAATTGAGACGAAACATCAATTACCTCAAGCTAGCTAGTGTTCGCGAAAATTTAGATTCAAAGCTTAATTTGTTGAATTTGGGGTCCGTGAAAAGGTAAATTTCTATTATTTTGTTGAACTTTTCATCTGCTTCATGACTATTCTTTGTTCATAGGTTTCTTACCTACATTGCATATTAATTTGGACTCCTCAAAATGTAAACAGATTTGGAGTTCAATTTAAAACGAAATAACGAAAGACGGCAAGACGTAAGCAAAAATCGACCACAAATGAAGGTATCTTCAACTCATCTACTGATTGACTTAAACAAACATCTATTTTTGAACGCATTAGCTTATAGTTATATAATTAGGGTTTGCTTGTGTTATTGTGATGTATTACGTTATGCGGTTGGTGATTATGAAATTGATGTAGTAGGTTATGAAAGTTGGGATGCTCTTATGTTTGTTGTGGTGTTTGTGTTGATCGCAAGGTTTTCATTGTGATGTGTTTGTCATATATTTGGTGATTGTAAAGCTGGATGTATTATTATGATGTATTAGGTCATGGAGTTGAATTCATTTAGTGAATAGTGGTATAATTTCGGTTTCACTACTTTAAGGACATTTAGTTTCTAATTTATTTGATTTAGTGACCAAGAGATTAGTCATTTAGTGATTAGTGTCAAAGATGACACATATTGAGACCCATAGTGAAAGGGCACTAAAAAGAAACAAAGTAGAAACTAGGCTATATAACCATCCACCAAATGTACAAAAGTCTTAGCCACAACATCCACTAATATGCTCATTATATTTTTCAACCTAATGACTCTATTTTACACTTGTATTACTTTACTCCCTCCGTCCCATAAAGATCCGAACACTTTTTTGGGACATGTAGTTTAAGGTGATAAGTTATAGTGTGGTTATCAAATGTCATTTTATTAAAAAAGCAATTGTGATAGGAGTTGGAGGGATATTTTATATTGGAGGAGAAAGAAAGTTGGGTAACTTTATATTGATAAAAGGTAGAGTTTGGGCCAAAAGAGTGTAAAAGAAATAATATAGTAATAGTTGGATCATTGCCAAAAAATAAAAATGTTTAAAGTAATTTAGGATAATCATAATAGAAAAGTGTTCAAACTATTCGGAACAGATGGACTATTTCATTTAGTAACCGATAAAAAGTTGTATTGGTAACCATTTTAGATTATTTGGTGACTACTTTAGAATGAAAAGTAAAAAGACTAAAAAACTAGGTAATATCACCATTTTTGACAAAGTTAACAAAATCAAGAGAAAAAATATAGAACCATACAAAACTATAGCGAAAAACTAACCGACATGAAGAAAAGGGTGTTATGGAAAGGAGAGTTGCAGCAAAATGAACAAAGCAAAGAACCACCTAGGCAACTAAAGCAAAATGCTTCGCAAGAACCACTAAGCGGCCCATTCGAAGAAGCAACATCCGAAGGTGAGCCAAACAAAGGGCGCGATGAAAACAAGTAAGATGCAGATTAGTCACGACAACCACCTCGAGGAAATGGAGGAAAAAGATGCAAACAACCTTCTCCAGAGACTGAACAAGATCCTTGTCCAAAGAAGTCACCTCAAGCAAAAAGAATGAAAAGGGGCAACCAAACTCCTCCAGAGACTGGGCAAGGGACTTTCCAAATAATTCACCATAATCACCTCAAGGAAAGGGATGAAAAAGAGGCAAGCAACCTCCTAAAGACATTGAATAAGGTGCTCCTTTAGATAATTCACCTAAATCACCTCGTAGAAAGGGAAAGAAAATAGGCAAGTAACATGTGATGGAGAATGCCCAAGATGGTTCTCTGAAGAAAAGCTGTAAACCCAGGTTTAAATTTATTGTCTCCTTCGCATAATAATTTATTTCTTGTTTTATAATACAGTAATATAGGATGCTTAAAAAAACAAATGTTGAAACACTTATGCACTGCTTTGAATATCTCGATGGCCACTTTATGTCAGTTAGTAACTAATTTAATTATATTGGTTACCACTTATGGCATTATCAACTTTAATGTTTACATTATGTTTTAGTGTCTACTACTCAATTCTAAAACTCTAAGATACAATAATGTAGAATAGTGAAAGTAGAAAGTTGAAATCTATCAAGGCCAAATTGGGTGATCACTACATTAATTTATTCAGTTGCCATTATTGGTCAATTAATACCTACTTAATCTCTATTTGTGACCAGTTTAATTTGTCTAGTGATCACTTTGATTGTGATATTCGTTATTGTTCTGATTTCTCATATAGGGCTAAAAAAGTTCTAATTTAAACATATTGTTCCTCTAGTGGACACTTTAAGTTGAATGAGCAACTCACTGAAGAACAAATAGTACATGTGGAATATATGGGATTTGGAGGATTGCTTGAACTGAAAATGCGAGGCCTATTATCAAGGGACAATAGAGCGGCTTGTGTAGCGCAGACAATAGGTGCAACGACCGGTTTTACGATTGACACAACTAGGGAATGCAATGTAACAGGAATATGAAGTCCATGACATCTTTCTTCTGCCAAAAGCGGAAGATCTTGTTGTCCAGATTTCCCTTGCCAAAAGAGACAACCCAGATGCTTGGTGCAAAAACAAATGGCGTAATGTACACACAATGCATAAATAAAGAAATCCAAGCTGGTTGAAGAGATTGCGGAACCGCCGAAAGGAGGTCGCAAATTCCAAAGCTATTATGCTATGTATGCTCTCTCGACTTTTCTCACTCCTACAACACACAACCATATATACATGGATATAACAAAAGTGCTTTATGACCCCCTACAAATCCACGCTTGAATTGGAGCGTGAATTGTGTTGGAGAGGTTGGACAAAGCCGCAACAAGTTGCAAGAAAAAAAAAGGATCAAAGAGTGTAGGTGGATTCCTCATTCTACTACAACTTGTTTACTTCCATCGTTTACTTTGGAAGAGACTATAACCACCCAACAACACTTCCACTAATCAAGCATTGGACATATGAAATAATTCATGAGCGTGTGTTGGAAGTGCGTGGTCGCAACAAAGAATAGCAAAAGAGGCAAATTTGGTATGGGTGGGTGGGTGGGTGGGATACAACAATGTTCCCAATCCGCATCAATCACAACATCTTCCAAATTGAGCGTGAAACCGGGCATGAAGCCGAGCATGAAAACGAACTCCGGATCTTCCATGCATCATGATGAAACACATACAATCACGGTACAACATAACAACCAATGGTTTTCACAAATTCTCGAGAGAGGGTAATAATAATCAAGCTTCCCAATGCCTAACAAAGAAATTGAACAAAATGTAAGAGATGTAAGTATTAACCTCTTTTCTTACACTAGTGATTTATAATTGTAAGAATTGACCTCTGATTTATTATATCTATAAACTAACAACTAAAATATAGACAGACCAGTTTAAATTCCTTTTATGACCAGTTTAATTACTTTGGTCATTAGTTTAATTACTTTAGTCACCTGATTAATTAAAAATAATTGTCATAATATTGTTGTGATTATATATGAGATCTAGTAGGTTGATTTGATATCATAAGGCTAATTTCACTGAATCAAGGAATAATGTTTTGATAACTGAATGTATTGCAATGATGATACTTGGATTTTTCACAGCCTATTGATCAAGCTCGCCGAAGTATGGGACCTAAAGGTTTGCTAAAGCTTGCATACGGGAAGATTGGAGGAGCTGAAACAAAGAAAGGGAGATGTTCCACAAATTGGATCACCCACAATGACTCCACTATTAAAGAACCGTGAAGTTCTTAAACAAATTAATGACATTGAGAAGCTCCTACTGACAATAAAACAAATAGTTGCAGACATACCATCATTTGTCTTGGGTATACCTAAATGAAAGGAACAATTAAACAAATCAAGAAAACCAAACCAACTGTTCCATAAGTATTTGTCAGACAATCAAAGAGGCACCAAGAAGCAGCTGAACAGGCAATAGATGTGCCTCCATAACCACAACAAACCTCTCCCACTAGAAGAATTTCTCCTAGAAAAGCAAAGATGCTAACATTTTTGGAAAATGTTCTATTTTAAAGTAAAGCAAGATACAATGTTGTTATCATATGGATTTTGCACAAATGTTGAAGAAATATTTTCCAATCTATTAGGTTATAATTTGAAATGTGAAAAACTTATGTAAATATAAAACTCTAGGCCTAGTAGTCAATGTTCTATTTTGTGACTACTATAAGCCTATTAGTCGGCCGGTTTATGTTACGTAGTGACTAAGTATGCTGAAGTCTTTGAAAATATATTCTCTTTGCTTTGGATACATTTCAAGTCTTTCAAAACTTACCATTTAAAGTGTTATTTTGTATTGTGAATATTTTTCAATTAAGTAACACTAGAAAACAAAATATTCTTATTTGTGACACTATAAGCCTATTAGTCACTAGTTTATATTAATAACTAAACTATGGAAGAGTCTTTAAAAACTTATTCTCTCTGCTTTAAATGCATTTCAAGTCTTTCAAGACTTACTATTTCAAGTCGTCTCATTCTATTTTATGAATATTAATCAATTAATGAACACTAAATTTGTTTTATAAAAGACCAATATTCTCTTTTGTGACCAATATAAGTCTATTAGTCCCTATTTCATGTAAAATGGTGACCAGCTTATTTGTCATCAGAAAACACATACCATTTTATAATATGGATATGTTTCCCACTTATGAATGTAAGTTAACATTTTTAAACTTTTTATAAAAATCTGATTGCATTTCTTTAAGTTTTCAGTAGCCACGTTAAGTTATTCAGTCACCAGTTTAACTCCAATGGTGACCTTTTTTTATCTTGCTCAAGAAAAAAAAAAGTGACTTGGTATGATAATCAAATCTAATGGCAAATATTATTCAATTCCAATGAACGAAAACTTCTTTACACCAAAAAAATCCAAAAAGAAACAAGAATATGAATCAAAACAAATATATACTATTTAGTAACCATTAGAATCCTATAGGTCACCACTTTAATCCTCTTAGTCACCACTTAAAGCCTATTAGTCACCCCTTTAATCCACTGTAAGCAAGTAAAAATAATCTTGCAGAAGGTGTGTAATAACCAAACTCCTTTACAGCATTAGAAACAGTGCCAACAGATTTTACACGACCTTTCCCGCTCTTGCTCTTCTCAATTCCACTTTTTGGCATCATACTTCTTCCTTTCGTTTTAACCCAAGGAGGATAAAAAAATAGTAATGGTAGAAGAATCGATGCGCTTGACCCTCCAACACCGATTATGAATCGCCTAAGTTAATGTTAGCATTTACGGCCTCCACATTAGCAAGATCCCACATATAACCCTTCTCCATAATTTTCCTTGCCTCTTCACTGTCATGAACTCTTATGATGAGATTGTTATACACCCTACACATTTGAAATCGCCAAGGAATGCAATCTTTCTTTAACGATGACATGTTCACCCGTTGCTGCTTCAAATAGTCCCAAACTTCTATTTTGGCAAACTTCGTCCACCGCCTTAAAATATAAGCTGAAGGTATCTCACTAACCAGGTGCATGTGAAACACCCTAAGGCAATGATAACACAAAAACATTCTCGCCTCCTCAAAATTCCTACAAGAACAACTAACAAACTTGTTGAAACAATCAAAACTGACTTGGTGCGTCCGTTGCGGATGGTTCTCATGCCAAACTTTATACACTAATATTGTATCATCCATAGTCAACAACTCGCCCAAAGAATACCTAAATTCTTGCTCAAAATTCCTAAACATCATAGGCTGTGTAAATTTGACTACCATGTTTCAAAGATACCGCAATAAGTAAATAAGACTTAGGGACACATCTCGAATCCACAAACTCATAATTGGTTTCGGTTTGTCTCCACCTGAGAATAAATCCTTGCTCAATGATGTGGACCATTTATCCTTCAACTCATACAAATGAGCAAACCACTAATCTCCTATTAGCTCATACTTCTCCATTATATACTTCCAACTTGCCTCAAACTCAATACTATCAAAACAACCTCAAAGACATTTCTCAAAAGCATCATAAAATGTGTCATTACTCTTCAATGTTCCAAAGTGACTAACTACATTATGAAGAAGATGTCACTGGCATAGCCTAAGCGGAAACACCTACATACCACAATTCTGTTAGAAACATATTTATGAATATAGTACCTAGATAAATCCATTACGTAACCAGTTTATGTCATTTGGTGACCAACATAATCCCTAAAGATGTCAAAGTAACTAAAAGTCATTTATTGTACACTTAATTCATTTAGTAACCAATATACCTTTATAAGTTACCAGTTTAAGTCATTTTGTGACCAGTTTTACATTTATATAAGGTAAAAAGACTAACAAAAATTCCCCAAAAACTACATGACTCAAAGCATTGTTGATGGTTTGATCATGGTATGTAGATATTGACACATGACAAACTCCACCCATACATTTCTTGAATACCTCAAAGAGCCACACAAACAACTTGGTTGTCTGATTGGCCAAGAAGCAACAATCAAACATTATATTCTTCCAATGGGTGTTTATACCAACAAATGCGCCACATATTAAGTTATACCTATTTCTACTATATGTAGTATCAAAACTAGTATTATCTCCATACAATTCATAATCATTCTTCATCATAGAATCATGCCAAACAGATTAAACAACCTACCGTAGCTATCCAGTTTCACCCTATAAAAAATCCTCTTTAGCAACCCTTTGACAGCATGTGCATCACCTTCCCTAATTGCCTTAATTCATCTTAAGTCTATTCACAAAGTTGTAGAGGTCACGAGAAATCTGACCAAGGGCCTTCAGACCACTGTACTGGTGACATTCATAACAATATTGCAAAGCAGGTCGCATTGATGCTTCTGTCATCACAATAATCTCTTTCGCTTTGCCATCCCCAATGGCCTTCTTCCAACAGTGGTAATGCTGCCACTCAGGACAGGTAAGCTCATGATTATGCATAAACACATGAGCTATCACTTCATACATTCCTCCATCATTTAACTTCACCCTCAACATTACATTACACCCCAACTTTGTAACAATAACCCTCCGTTGCTTCCACTTCCTCTCATTGTTATCCTCATCAACAACAACATCAGCAACAGATACAAGATCACTTTGACCATCCCGTTTTCCATGAAAAACAAAATACTTCTCCTTCATTAAGTAAACATTATCTTCGACCCACCCAACACTAGATGTATGCTTCTCAATGCTAAAATCCTACGCCTCGAAATGCAGCTGATATACACCAGTGGAAAAAAGGTCATTCGATCCGGTCATAATGGGCCTTACTGCTCCGTAAATGGACCGGAGCGGGTGGCGTAAGAGCAGATAGGAAAAAAATAACTGATCCGGTTTGGGTACAAAATCGGATCAGTTACATTAGTCAACCGATCCGGTTTTGTACACAAACCGCATCAGTTACCCTTTTTAAATATAAAAAAGAAATTGGCTCCACTATACAACTCACTCCAACGTTGTTGATTTGCCGCATCAGTTTTGTACGAAACTACGAAACATTATATTAAATAATGAACAATAAAATTCAAAACAATATATTACTAAATTACAAACATTATACAATTTCAGAAATTACATTTGAACTAAAAAATAATAATAATACATTGCAACAATGAAAAATCAGATAATAATTTACAACCCTAAACCTTTAAAAATGAAAAAAGAAATAAATTGCATCTAAACTAAAAAACAAAATGAAATGATATCTGGAACTATAAAACAAAAAAAATTAATGAAATTTGATCTGGAACTAAAAAACGAAAACGAAATGAAATTAGATCTGAGCAACGAGATCTTGAACTAAAAACGAAAAAAATTACACGGTAAAATCATTATTTGTGGCTTCTAATGATGGCGAGCGATGAACATTGTTGGCGAGGATAGAATTGATGGCGAGCGACGAACCGTGTTGGCGAAGATAGAATTGATGGCGAGCGACGAAGACTGATGGTTGCTGCTTGCTTGTCGGTTGTTAGTGGTTGATGGTTGCTGCTTGGTTGTCGGTTTTTTGGTTGCGAAGACTGGTCGTTGTGGGTGTTCGAAAGGAGGGAGGGTGAGGGGAGCGATGGTCTCTTTCGATTTTGTGGTGGTGGTGTTCGAAAGGAGGGAGGGTGAGAGGAACGACGAACACAGATGGTGGTGGTGGTGGTTGAAACGAAGAGAGAGTTGGGGGGGAGAGAGAGGATGAGAGAAAGAAGTGAAGGGTTACGGTTAGACTTTAGAGCAGTGAGAGAAAGTGTGTAACGGGTAGGGTGTGAGAGAGGTTTAGGTTTCCTTATGTGAGGTTGTCCGCGGGCCGCGTCTTATACAACATATGAAGCCCAAACTGATCCGGTTTAGTGAACCGAGATCGGTTAACAACCGGATAAGTTTTTCGTTAACCGATCCCGGTTCACTAAAGAACAGATCGATAAATTTACCGCGTTAAGCCTCCCAAAAAATGGACGATTTACGGATCCAGGTTTTGTTAAACCTGGACTGCATTGTCTTGTGACATTTAAGGTTTTTCCACTAGTGAAAATTCATACATTTCCTCAATTAATTTCCTTTGCCCTCCAATAAGACTACCACTAACATTAAGATCATCATCGACAACATTTCCTACCACACATGCATCACAACATAAAAGACACCAAGAAAGCTTATTAAATGACCAATTTAGGCAATAAAGGCACTGCCATAACAAATTATATATAATCGACTACTCAAAAATAAAACACAACCAGTCCAATTAGGAAAAAATATTAAATAATAACAATCAAATATTATAACATAATAAGCGACAATAATCAATAATAACAAACACTACTAGAAAATCAGCACATAAATAAAACAATAAAAGAAGTTCAATCAGCAGTGCATTCTTCAAAAATTGTCAACTGGTTGTAGTTCATCATGCACAATTTAACGAACTGATTGTATTTCATTATACGTTGCATCCTCCAATAAAAAATTCATCAAAACATTCATACATTGAATAATCCATTCTACAAACAAGAAGAAACATGAATTCAAAGAATTGAACAAAATGTATTCGAAAATGAACAAAATGTATTCGAATTTCAAAAATCTACGAAATTCTAACTCATAATTCGAAATCTACAAAGAATATGATCGCTGGATTTGAAATCTACAAAGAATATGATCGCTGGATTACAAATTCTAATTCATAATTCAAAGGATTGCTGATTTTGTTAGAGAGAATTGATTGCTTAATATGATTCAAATTGATTGCAATCAGTAACAAAATGAACAAGAACGAAATATTTACGAAATTGAACAAAATGCATTGCATATTATGAATAAAATATCTTGACCGAGCTGGAAATTATCACACAGAATTCCAAAATCGAGAATTCGAAATTATGTGTAGTAGTGATTTGCGAAGAAATTATGTGCAAAAAGTACAAAATTTTGGAACAATTTATTCCTCATTTTGTGGATTGAGAATTGATTGCGAAAAAACGAACAAAATCAGGGCCGTTTTGTATTCTGTTAGAGAGAGAATTTCGAGAATTCATTTTGAAGTTGCGACAGAATAAATGCCTTTGATCTGGGTTGCTGAATTTCATAGAATATATAGGCAGACGTGGCAAGTAATTTTCAGGGAATTGAAACAGGGTCGGGGAGAAAAGTAAGGTGGGCTTAGGCCGCCTAATTTTAATGTTATAATTAGGCAATCTAGCCTAATAATATATATATATATATATTAGGCAATCTAGTCATGGTGGGTCATGTGACCCACCATTCCCCAGGAAAAAAAAATTCAAAATTTTTAGGTTTTGAACGCGACGTTCCCTACTCTTCTCTTCACTCTTCTTCTTCCTCTCATCCTCTTCTTCTCTCAAGTCTCATACTCTAACGTCTCTACTCGGAGTCTCAGACTCAATCACGACTCACGGTACCTCGCAGCCTCGGTGTTTGGAAATTGGAGCTCTGTCGACTTCCGACGGGATCGTTTGGAGCTCTGTCGACTTCCGACGGGATCGTTTAGAGCTTAATTTGCCGACTGCCGCCTGCCCACCTCGGTGCTAAACGTCAGGTGAGTTTTTTTGTTTCTTTTGGTTGTTTGAATTCAGTTTTATTGGTTTTGTTTTTAGTTTTTAGAGATTTAGTTAAGTTTGCCATTGAATTTGTGTGTTAATTCTTTTTTATGCTTAATTTCGCTTGGAGGTTTCTCGCTAAACGCCCGCTTTGCTTGCTTAGTTAATTGCTTAATTTGTGTGTTAATTGTTGTTAATTCGTTGCTTAGTTCTTGCCTTGCAATGCCGGTAATCGTAATTGGTATTATAATCTTGACAACATTCAACAGATGACTTGATTACTTGTTGATTAATTTGTACAAAGATTGTGAGAAATTAAATATCAATTAGCACCTAGAATTCAATATGAGCAATGTATCTAAAACACTTAGAGTTCCAAACTTCATTACCTTATAGATTTACAGTGGCTAAATGCCTAAATTTATTGTTGGTATAACTTATATTGTTGTTGTTAATTTATTGTTGTTATATTATTGACTTATTGTTGTTAATTTATTGTTGTTAATTTATTATTATTATATTTATTGTTGTTAATTTAATATAATTTGTTACAGTGGCTAATTGGTGAATGATGACTATGACTCTATGAGCATTTTCCGCCATGACACAAGTAAAAAAAAAATTGCGTAATAGCATGGGAGATCAAACGTTAAATGATTGCTTGATTACTTATACAGAAAGAGATTTGTTTCTAAAGGTTAGCATGGATGATATTGTAAATCGGTATCAAAACATGAAAACTCGTCGAGAACAATTGCAACAATTTTTAGGTATTATTTTATTGTAATATGAACTATTATTAGTCATGAAATGATTTTATATGAAGTAGTTTTTTTAAAATTAATGGATTGGACAATTACATGGTCAGTAGTCGGTAGTGACCCACCATTCATAAATTCCTGGATCCGCTACTGGATATGTGAATAGTGCAAAAATTCATATACGGAAAAACTTAAGTGATTAGTTCTTCATGAAATGGATGAAAATGGATAATGAGAAGTTATCTATAAAAAATTATAATTTCCATATTCAAGTAAAAAAAAGTATATATAGACTACCAATATAGTAGGAAAAAGATATTCAAT
The DNA here is from genome assembly GCA_947648045.1 of Beta corolliflora. Classification (NCBI taxonomy): domain Eukaryota; kingdom Viridiplantae; phylum Streptophyta; class Magnoliopsida; order Caryophyllales; family Amaranthaceae; genus Beta; species Beta corolliflora. The sequence continues at coordinate 22,916 of CANSZD010003594.1, forward strand.
AACATAAATATTTCTTAGGAAATTACCCTTCCTACGTCCAACCAAATAAACACTCCATATAAACCTATAGAGATGTTTATGTCAAAAAAAAAAGACCACATAGATGTAGGCTAATTAAATAAACATTCAAGGGGTCAAGAAATGGGAATCTTGCTTTATTGTTTCGTACCTAACATTTAGAACTCGTGGAAACTACCAAATGGTAGTATTAACTGAACATACTGTCAAAACAAAAAAAAATTGCTTGAAAAGAAAAAAACATGTATACAAACCTAGAAACCAAACTAAAACTGGAACTAAAACCTTAGAGGTTGAGTATAAAGAACTAAGACTGGAAAAAATTAATATTTGATAAATATTAATAATACTACTTATTTGATGCATGATTTTTATATTAATTCTGAAGTTAATATTATTTTAGACAATATCACAATACATTTACGGTTTATATAGTCTTTAGAGTAACTTGTAGAAAGACCTATTAAAATAATCAACCTAAAAACCATAGTTTTCACAATCTTTCCTTATAAAAATTTGACCTAGCTAATTTCTAATCTCTTACCTTTTCTGAGAACATATTTAAATTTTTACACTTACATTTATCATCATTCCTGTACTTGCAATATAATCGTAATGACAGCTAGTATGCAACCCAAGTTTGAGATCCTACTGTTGTTTGACTCACAATCATGTGAACCCTTTTATTTGAACTTTGAAGTATATGGCCATGTATCATGTGATGAAATCAAATTAAACATGTATTATGTACATGTACCCCCCTACATATTAATGCATGCCCTTCCTTCCCTCCTGTCTATTACTATATAAATATAACAACTTTAGTCCTCCCTCCTTATTCATCCACTATATTCAGATCTTTCCTCAAAAGTTAGAACCCAAACTTATTTTGTAGCCACTTTTTAAAACATGAAATTCCCGCTTTGTGCTTACAAGTATTACATATTGGTATTATTTTTGTTGGTTTTGCTTACTGTTGGTGTTCCTACCCATTCCAAGCCCAAACATCGTAAGTTTTTGACAATTACTACTCAAATTCTTCATGTTAAAGATAAGGGATGAAGCTAGGTTCGGTGGTCTGAGGTCAATCAATGAACTCCAATGATCAAGCAAATGCTTTATACTCCTCTTTTATTTGGGGCAAAAATAGAATGATAAGAGTGATTGTTATACAAATGAACCTACTTAGTAATTTCTTTAGCCTGCCAATATATTTATATAAAAATCGAATAACTAATTAGCTAATAAGTTTCTCAACTCTATATCTATATGTATGCATCTTACGATTGTTCTACTTTGCCAGATATGTTAGTGTTTCTGCCTAGAAACTAGTCAAAAGAGTTAGTGTGTTTAGAGAGTTTAAAATCCCGAGTTGGAGTATAATCCCGAGCCTTGTCAACCGAGGTCCTGCAAAACAAAGAAACCTAGCCCGGGGGTGTTCCCGGGAAAGCCCCTCCGACGCTCAAGTCAGTTGAGATTGAGGTAGAGAGAGAAAGTGAACAGTTCTAGAGAGAGATGCTCTGGTTTTGTTAGGTGAGAATTGAATACCTGTTCATTGATTGGACTTGCTGCTTTTATAATGTTGGGGATTCCCGAGACAAGGAAACCCTATTGGGGAGCATCCATGTATGTGGGAAAGTTGTCTCCCTTTTATGGTAAAGTTGCTTTCTGTTTAAAAGCCTGATGGGCTCCTTGGGAGCATATATATATATCAGATTCTTTAGATGGGCTTTGCATAACCCTGTTGGACCAGATCAGGGGTCCAAACAATTAGCCCCACGCCAAGTAATCGGAGTGAGATTCTCGACTTTCAGTGCGGTTGATTGGCGGAACAATAATGTTTTTGTCGACATCCCTTGAATGATACCTTGAGTAAGCGATGTGGCGCTAGGATTAACCAAGCACGGGGGTCTCTTGCCGTCGGCGAGTCCGGGTCCGGGGTGAAACGCCCGGTGGGGGGTTAGGGGGCAACGCCCGCATTTTTTCAAAGTACGCAGATCCCGAGGAGGGAGATTTTGTTAATTTCTGAGCCCCAATCCAATCCCGAGGTGATGCCTGCTTCCCCGAGGTGATGCAGGTCAGGTTTAGGCTATGGCGCTCCTTCCATCGGACGAACCCCGAGAAGGTCCCCGGGCTGGGCTTCGAGGCAGGACCCCGAGAAGGTCCCATTGCTCTGGCCAATTTACCGACCTGGGGTGAGCGCAAACCCCGATCCGGTTTGGCATGGCTTTGTTGCCCCAGGAGAACCCCGAGGTGGTGCCCTTGTGCTGGTCACCAAGCGACCCCGAGAGGGGGGCCTACATCCCCGAGGTGGTGTTGGCCAGGTTTCGGATGTTACGAGAGGCATGGCGCGCCTCTTATCCGATGAGCCCGACCCGTGAGCTTACAAATCCCGACTCGGTTCGAAGTCGTAGACTAATCCCGAGAGGGTACCATGTGCCTCTTAGCAAGTGGTCCCGACCCGAGGGTGCGGCTCTGTCAATGTTGCGGTGTTCTCAAAACAACCCCGAGAGTGTTAGATTTTCCTTGCCGAGGCCAACATCGACCCCGACTTGGTCGAAGTAATTTCTTGCCAATGGTGACCCCGAGCGTGCTCGTCGTTCATCTCCACATACCCGACCAGGGAGGGTACGAACCCCTTCTCGGTTCTAGATTATGGGGCAATTCCCGGGGCATCCAGTGATCCCAGGCCCGAAGGTGCGGCAACTGTCGATGTTCTCAAACAACCCCGAGAATGCTCTCCTTGGCCCTCTCGGGGATTTAAGGAGCCATCTCATTGAATCCCGAGTTGGTGGTGAGGTACTTAGCCATTTTTGGCTAAGTGCTGAACCCTCGGCAATGCCGAGGTAGGCATGCACCAACTCGGGGGCCAATGAGCCCTCCCCTATGAGGATCCCGAGTTGGGCGTTAGGGATGAGGCACCAACTCGGGGCTAATGAGCCCTTCCTATGAGGGTCCTGAGTTGGGTGTTGAAGTACTTAGCCATTTTTTGGCTAAGTATGGAGCCCCGGCAATGCCTTGAGAAGGGTGATACACCAACTCGGGGGCTAATGAGCCCTTCCTGTGAGGATCCCGAGTTGGGTGTTTGAAGTACTTAGCCATTTTTGGCTAAGTATGGAGCCCCTCGGCAATGCCGAGAAGGGTGGTGCACCAACTCGGGGGCTAATGATCCCTCCCTACGAGGATCCCGGAGTTGGGCGTTGGGGATGAGGCACCAACTCGGGGGCTAATGAGCCCTTCCTATGAGGATCCCGAGTCGGGTGTTGAAGTACTTAGCCATTTTTGGCTAAGTATGGAGCCCCCCCGGCAATGCCGAGAAGGGTGATACACCAACTCGGGGGCTAATGAGCCCTTCTTCTGTGAGGGTCCCGAGTTGGGTGTTTGAAGTACTTAGCCATTTTTGGCTAAGTATGGAGCCCCCGGCAATGCCGAGAAGGGTGGTACACCCGATTCGGGGGCTAATGAGCCTTCCCTATTAGGATCCCGAGTCGGGCGTTGGGGATGAGGCACCAACTCGGGGGCTAATGAGCCCTTCCTATGAGGATCCCGAGTCGGGTGTTGAAGTACTTAGCCATTTTTTGGCTAAGTATGGAGCCCCACGGCAATGCCGAGAAGGGTGATACACCAACTCGGGGCTAATGAGCCCTTCCTGTGAGGATCCCGAGTTGGGTGTTTGAAGTACTTAGCCATTTTTGGCTAAGTATGGAGCCCCCCGGCAATGCCGAGCGGGTGATACACCCGACTCGGGGGCTAATGAGCCCTTCCCTATGAGGATCCCGAGTCGGGCGTTGGGGATGAGGCACCAACTCGGGGGCTAATGAGCCCTTCCTATGAGGATCCCGAGTTGGGTGTTGAAGTACTTAGCCATTTTTTGGCTAAGTATGGAGCCCCCCGGCAATGCCGAGAAGGGTGATACACCCGACTCGGGGGCTAATGAGCCCTTCTGTGAGGATCCCGAGTTGGGTGTTTGAAGTACTTAGCCATTTTTTGGCTAAGTATGGAGCCCCCTGGCAATGCCGAGCAGGGTGATACACCAACTCGGGGGCTAATGAGCCCTTCCCTATGAGGATCCCGAGTCGGGCGTTGGGGATGAGGCACCCAACTCGGGGGCTAATGAGCCCTTCCTATGAGGATCCCGAGTTGGGTGTTGAAGTACTTAGCCATTTTTGGCTAAGTATGGAGCCCCCCCGGCAATGCCGAGAAGGGTGATACACCCAACTCGGGGGCTAATGAGCCCCTTCCTGTGAGGATCCCGAGTTGGGTGTTTGAAGTACTTAGCCATTTTTGGCTAAGTATGGAGCCCCAATGCCGAGCGGGGTGATACACCAACTCGGGGGCTAATGAGCCCTTCCTGTGAGGGTCCCGAGTTGGGTGTTTGAAGTACTTAGCCATTTTTTGGCTAAGTATGGAGCCCCCGGCAATGCCGAGAAGGGTGGTACACCCATTCGGGGGCTAATGAGCCTTCCCTATGAGGATCCCGAGTCGGGCGTTGGGGATGAGGCACCAACTCGGGGCTAATGAGCCCTTCCTATGAGGATCCCGAGTTGGGTGTTGAAGTACTTAGCCATTTTTTGGCTAAGTATGGAGCCCCCTGGCAATGCCGAGAAGGGTGATACACCAACTCGGGGGCTAATGAGCCCTTCCTGTGAGGATCCCGAGTTGGGTGTTTGAAGTACTTAGCCATTTTTTGGCTAAGTATGGAGCCCCCTGGCAATGCCGAGAAGGGTGATACACCAACTCGGGGGCTAATGAGCCCTTCTGTGAGGGTCCCGAGTTGGGTGTTTGAAGTACTTAGCCATTTTTTGGCTAAGTATGGAGCCCCCTCGGCAATGCCGAGAAGGGTGGTACACCGATTCGGGGCTAATGAGCCTTCCCTATGAGGATCCCGAGTCGGGCGTTGGGGATGAGGCACCAACTCCGGGGGCTAATGAGCCCTTCCTATGAGGATCCCGAGTTGGGTGTTGAAGTACTTAGCCATTTTTGGCTAAGTATGGAGCCCCACGGCAATGCCGAGAAGGGTGATACACCAACTCGGGGCTAATGAGCCCTTCCTGTGAGGATCCCGAGTTGGGTGTTTGAAGTACTTAGCCATTTTTTGGCTAAGTATGGAGCCCCCTGGCAATGCCGAGAAGGGTGGTACACCAACTCCGGGGGCTAATGAGCCTTCCCTATGAGGATCCCGAGTCGGGCGTTGGGGATGAGGCACCCAACTCGGGGCCAATGAGCCCTTCCTACCGAGAATCCCGAGTTGGGTGTTGAGGTACTTAGCCATTTTTGGCTAGGTATATAAGCGAGTTGAGTTTTAGTCAAACAAGGATATGTTTGACTTTTGACTGTTGACCAGTTGACTTTTGACTTGTTATTTTTTCTGTCCATTTGGGCTTCTGGATTTAAGCTCTTTGGGCTCTCTTTCACTATAGGCCCATGCTTTAGGGGCCCGTATAAGGTGGTGCAGAGGTTGTCGCGACGCGGGCGTAAAGATAGATGTATATAGAGGAGGGAGAGAGCTGCTTTTCCGTACTCACAATCATTTGCAAATTTCCTCTCTCTCTCTTCTTTCTCTCTCTAACTTCTTCCCCAGTGTGATCCAGTCCCGAGTCCACAAGTGCCTGCGACTGTTCCGCTCCCGAGATCGAGAATTCCCGAGCAGGTACGCTCTTCCTTAGCAGTAATTCTGTATTTCCGTTTTTGATATCTGAAATAGACGCCCATAGGATGGATCCCGAGTCCGACCCAAATGCCTTTGATTCTCCTAAGGCTGTCGGAAGAGATACGCGGGCGAGGGGTTTCCTAGTTAGTACCCGAGTCCCGTGTGATGACCCATTGGTCGTTCCCGAGGCGGTTCCTTTGCCCAGTCCCTCAGATTCGTTCAGTGAAGAGGATGAGGGAGTAATTCGGGCCCCTTTGAGGTCTCCCTAGCCCATAAGCCCTGTAGCTCCGAGTTATCTTGACCAGGTTTATCTGCGAGGGGGTCGTCACGGTGTCGGAGGGTGAAGAAGAGGCCCAGACTACATCGGGCCGAGAGTACCCACCTCTCGGATCCCGAGGGGGCCCTCACGGTTACTACCCCGAGGCCACATTTCTAAGGTATATGGAGAGAAACGCCAAATATGTGGCTACCAAATTTTGGATTCAGGATCCATACTTTGTCATTCGAGCCAAGCATACTGACTCGGTGATGACCCCGCCGGTGGGATGTGTGTCGGTATATCATCAGAGTATGCAGATGGGCCTTAGATTCCCTCTGCATCCCTTTGTCAAGGAAATTCTCAATGCCTATCAACTAACGCCGACAAGTCTCCCTGCCCAATGAGTTGGCTAACCATAAATGGTTTCATTTCGATTTGTGATATACTCGGGGTTGCCCCAGTATGCGTTTATGGCGCAATATTTTTACATTGATGTTAGGGCCCGGCCGGCCCGTCATGGCCCCGGATGGTTCCGCTTTCAATGCCGAGCGGGCTACTGAAAGTCGTCCAGGGATGCTCCTTCGAACCGGAAAGGGTTTAGACGGATGTTCTACCATATTTACACCGGTGGTGAGTGGGGAATTCCCATTCTTCCCCCGAGGAAGGCCCTCGCTTTAGGCTCAACCGGACGGTCCCAGAGATGTCTCGGGGAGAGGCGGTGGTGGGAATTTATTTTTCCACTACCCCGAGGGACGTTGACCGGGTGCCCCGACCTACGTACCCCGAGAATTGGCTTCCCACCCGCCATGAGATGCGGAATGAGATGTTCCTGGCGTCGGCGGGCTTGAGTATTAGGCTGTGACAAGGGTAATTGCCTTTCATCGGATGTATGAATTTCACTTTTTGCTAAAGTTTTGACGTTTCTTTTGTTTCGACCCCTGGCAGGCAGGCTCGATCTATGATGGCCGAAAGATTCGTCGACGGTGCGGCGTTGGCATCGAAGATTTTGGATGGTTTGGATGCTTGAAATCATGTCCATCCCGCCTCCTCCGAAGGTAACGTCGGTTAGTTGCTTTGCTTTGACTTGTCTCATTTGGTAACTAACTTTTAATGCGCGGGACAGGCAGAAGAAGGCCAAGAAGCCTCCTGCTCGTTCCCGAAAGTGAAGGGAGATACCGAGAAAGCCCGGGCCTTGGAGAGAGCGGCCTCAAGGCTTCGAGAAGGCTTCGTCAAATGTTTCAACAAGGGCAGCAAGAGAGGTCCCGAGGGCGAATCGGAGGGACCCCTTCGGGTCTTTGAGGAGCCATTGTCCAAAGCGACCCCGATTTGATCCAACGGGGTCTAGCGTTCCATTCTCGGCCCTTACTAGGCCTCGGAAGTTGGCTCGTGTCAAGGGTGCGCGTCAAGGCCGTCTATACGGATGCGACGACCGAGCCTTTGTTGGCCCTTGGGCATGGGGAAGTCAACGCCTTCTATGAATCTTGGCTTGAGGTAAACCACCCCGACTAAACAATTTTCGTATTTCTTGCTTCTTGCCAGTAGGTTAACCTATTACTTTTTATGCGAGACCACCATCCAGGATGACCTCGGTGATCAATCGTCGGGCTCGGTTCGAGGAGGGCGTGGCGGCCCGACCAAGGAGGTGGACGTCTTTGAAGAAGAAGGTCGAGGATCGGGAGGTTTGAAATCCTGAAGGCCGAACACCGACTTGGACGGTCAAAAGACTACCTTTGAGGAGGCTAAGAAGGCCATCGGCGACATGGAAGCCTTGAAGGAGACCAAGAAACAAGTCCAGGCTTCTCTTGAGGCCGCCATAATCGAGCGTAACACGGTGAGAAGAGCCGGAGGATGTCAAGCTTCGGTGGTGGAGGCACGGAAGAAAGCCAAGTCCTCCAAGCATAGCTCGAAAAAAGCCAAGGCTAAGCTTGAGAAGGTACGAGGCGGAGTTTGCGGGAGTGGAAGAGGTCTCCCGAGGGGTTGGCCTTCTTGGGGAAGATGGCCACCAATTCTTACCGCATGGCGGTTCGGGAGACGAAGGAGCGCCTCAAAGGAATCCTTGTTGGCCCAGGCTACGCCCGCACTGGCGGGATGACGTCGAGGCTGGGTCGATCGTCGTATTGCTTGGGAGCGGGCGGGAGATGTGTCCAAAGCCCGGAGCTCCCTCCATTGCACCCGTCTCGGCAAGCTCTCGGCCGATTGTTGTGGCCCCAGACGATGGACGCCGCTGTTCCCAGGGTGCCACTTTCGGCAAGAGCTCGATGAAGACGGGGCGGGCGGCACCGAAGCGGCTCCCGACAAAGCTCTGGCTGCTTAGTTTATGACTTTAGTTCCGCACTTGTATTTCTGGGGCTCTTGGGAGTTATGTTCCCGGGGCCTTTAGGTTGTATTTTTCCATCTTCATGAGATACTTTATGTTTGCAGCATTTCTGAGTTGGAATTTTCTGAGTATAATATAGTTCTATTTCAATTTCTCGCATGCTCATTTTGTTAAAATGCAACTGTTATGAACCAAGTCCTTTCATTTATATTCCCGAGATTGCGAACTATGTCAACTATGGGGTACAACTTTACGCCCGGAGTTGTCTTAACAAAATGACTGTAGGCTCAAGTGTGGCCTAGTTCTCAAAATCCCGCCAACTCTAATAGGGTATAAGATGTTGCCCCGAGTTGTGGTTTACAAAATGAACGGTAAGTTCCCAAAATCCTGCCAACTCTAATAGGGTATAAATGGTTGCCCCGAGTTGTGGTTTACAAAATGAACGGTAAGTTCCCAAAATCCTGCCAACTCTAATAGGGTATAAATGGTTGCCCCGAGTTGTGGTTTACAAAATGAATTTGTAGGCTCAAGTGGTTTAATTAAATGTAATATTTCTTCAGATTGTCAGCATTCCAAGGTCGGGCCAGTGGTGTGCCTTCAGGTGACTCGAGTCGGTATGTTCCCGGCTTGATTGCTTCTGTGACCTTGTAAGGCCCATCCCATTTAGGCCCTAGCTTGCCTTTCAGGTGTGTCAACCCTGTGGCTTCGACCTTCCTGACCACCCAATCACCTACATGAATTGGCCTAGCTTTCACCCTGAGGTTGAATTGTCTGGTTACCCTTTGCTTGTTGCGGATTGACTTGAGTAGCGCATTACCCCGAGATTCAGGCAGTAGGTCTAGCTCGACTTTCTTCTCTTCTTCGTTCTTGCCATGCTCGTAGAAGGTCATCCTTGGAGAAGGCATCCCGACCTCGACTGGAAGAACAGCGTCACTTCCATAGACTAAGGCGAAGGGCGAGTTGCTGTTGCTTCTTTCACTTGTTGTTCTTGCGACCGAGCACACCGGAAGATCATCGACCCATGACCCCTTTGCTCCTTCCAACGATTTCTTTATCCCATTCGGCACGACCTTGTTCGCGGCCTCGGCTTGGCCGTTGGTGCGGGGTCGGGATACGATGAAAACCGTGTTTGAATCCCGAACTGGAGCAATAATCCGGGTTGGCCCATTGTTAAATTGTCTCCCGTTATCGATATGAGGGTCCTTGGGATCCCGAAACGGGTGATGATGTTCCTCCGGATGAAATTTTGCACTTGTTTGTGCATTGTGAAGCTAGTGGTTCAGCCTCGACCCATTTGGTAAAGTAGTCGATGGCCACTAGGAGGAACCTTCTTTGCCCCGAGGCTGCTGGGAATGGGCCTATTAGGTCCATCCCCCACTTGTCGAATGGTAATACAGCTTGTATGGCTGTCAGGGGGTTCGTGGGAGCCCGAGGGATATCTCCATGGATTTGGCAGTTGGGGCATTTCTTCACCAATTCCCGAGCATCAGCTTTCAGTGTGGGCCAGTAGTACCCGGCTCTCGAGCTTTCCGTGATGGTTCTTGCCCCTTGATGGGCTGCGCATGCGCCCTCATGAATTTCCCGAAGGATGTAATTTCCCTCAAATGGCGTAACACACTTCGGTAGTGGGTGAGTGTAGGATTTTTGTAGAGGATCCCCTCATGCAAGACAAACCAACCGACTTCTTCTTAATAGCCTCGGCCTCTTTCTCTCCCGAGGGTAGTATGCCATCTCACGAGGAAGCTTATGATTTCCCCCATCCATGTATCGGTTCTGTCCAAGGCGTGGATCTGGGGGGAATTAATGCTTGGCTGCTGTAGAACCTCCCAGATGATGGTTCGAGGGGTCAGTCCATCCGCAGAGCTTGCCATACGGGCCAGTGCGTCGGCTTGCTGGTTTTCTGACCTCGGGAGGTGTTGTATTTTGAATGATGACAACTTCTTGATGAGTTCTTGAGTTTTGTTGAGATACATCCTCATGTTGTCCTCCTTGGCCTCGTATTCTCCCGAGACTTGCCCCACTACAAGTTGCGAGTCTGATTTGGCCATTACTGCCTGGGCACCCGAGCTTATGCAGACCTGAAGGCCCAAGATAAGGGCTTCGTATTCTGCCTCATTGTTTGAGGCTAGGAAATCAAATTTGACAGCGTACTCCATTTTATCCCCGAGCGGGGATGATCACGAGCCTTGCCCTTGCCCGGCTTTGGTGGTGAACCATCTACTCGCAACTCCCACGACTCCCTTTCTTCTAAGTCGAGGGGTCGGGAGCCGCATTCGCCGATGAAATCCGCCAATGCTTGTGCCTTGATTGCTCTTCGGGGCTCATACTCCAACCCGAAGTCTGCCAACTGGTCTGCCCACTCGGTCATCCGAGTTGAGTGGTTTCTGCTTTCGATTACTTTCCTGATGGGTTGTCCGGTTAGGACTTTGATCGGGTGCGCCTGAAAATATGGCTTCAATTTCCTACTTGCCATGACCAGCGCAAACACCATCTTCTCAATCCGATCGTATCTTGCTTCTCGCTCCTCTCGTAAGCGTGGCCGATGAAGTATACTTGGGTGTTGAGTTCCCTCTCTTTCGCCCACGAGTCTCGCACCGAGAGCGTATTCTGATACCGAGAGGTATATGTAGAGAGTTTCTCCCGGCAAGGGTGATATGAGTTTGGGCAACGTCGCTAAGTGTTGTTTCAGCTGTTGAAATGCTTGTTCAGCCTCGTCGTCCCAATCAAACTCCTTCCTCTTCAGCGCTCTGAAGAATAACAAGCTCTTGTCAGCCGAGCGGGACAAGAAGCGTCCCAGCGCTGCTAGGCACCCTGTTAGTCTTTGAACTTCTCTCACATTCCTTGGTGATGACATGTTTAACCTTTGCGTTGATCTTGTCGGGGTTGGCCTCGATCCCTCTTTCATCTACCAAGAACCCGAGGCATTTCCCCCTCTGACCCCGAATACGCACTTCTTCGGATTTAACTTCATGCCATGACGTCGCAGGGTGGTCAGTGTTTCTGCCAAGTCCCCGACGTGATCAATAGCTTTTCTGCTCTTGACGATCATATCGTCTACGTAGACCTCAATGTTCCTCCCGAGTTGCTCCTCAAAGACCTTGTTGATGGTTCGTTGATAAGTTGCCCCTGCGTTCTTGAGCCCGAAGGGCATCATCTTGTAGCAATACACGCCTTGGGCTGTAATGAATGCTGTATGTACTCGGTCTTTTTCCGCCATCGGGATCTGGTGGTATCCCGCGTTGGCATCCATGAAGCTGAGCAACTCGTGACCGGCCGTTGAGTCGACCAGCCTATCAATCTTAGGCAGAGGATGATTGTCTTTGGGGCATGCTTTGTTCAAGTCAGTGAAGTCGACGCACATGCGCCAAGCTCCGTTTGCTTTCTTAACTAGAACCACATTGGCCAACCACTCGGTGTATTGGCACTCTTCAATGATACCCGCCTCTAGCAGCTTCTTGACTTCTTCTGCTGCTGCTGCGTTTCTCTCGGGCCCTTGATGTCTAAGTTTTTGCTTGATGGGGCGGAATCCCTCCTTAATATTCAGCTCATGTGATGCGAATTTGGGATCCAGCCCCTTCATGTCGGAGGCGGAGTAGGCAAACACGTCCTTGTACTCACGCAAGGTGTTGATGAGTTTCTCCCTGACCTCGGGATTAAGGTTTTTGCCAATCCTCACTCCTTTCCCGAGGCCTTCGTCAAGCATTACTTCTTCATCCTCTTCGCTTGGTTGGGGTCGTTCGTATAGTTTTGGGTTTTCGATAGGTAGACCCCTAGGGCCGGTCGGGGTCTCTGCGGGTCTTCCCTCTTTCTCTTCCGTGGTCTTTCTTCGAAGTTGGTGTTTTAAAAGCTGTTTGTGTAACACTCCAGGCCGTTTGTTGATCTCCATATATCTTCCCGACTTGACCTTCGTCGGTTTCATATTGCAAGAGTAGGTTGGTATACCGAGATGGTCGCCTTTATCTTGTTCATAGTGGGCCCGCCCATGATGGCATTATAAGGAAGTGGGGTGTCAACCACCAGGAAATCGACTGGTAGGCTTCTTCCCTTGCCTCTTTCCCCGAGTCTCACAGCCAATTTCACGAACCCGAGGGGGTACACAGATGCTCCCCCGAAGCCTATCAGCGGCTGACTGGTCGGGGTTACGTCCTTCTCTGTATACTTGAGCTTCTGTAAGCATTCTAGCGTGATGATGTCTGCTGATGAACCGCTGTCGACCAATATCCTCTTGACCCTGGAGTTGGCAATTTTCATTTCGATGACGAGGGGGTCGTCATGGGGGGTATGAATGTGCCGGTCGGGCTCCCCCGAATGTCATGACGAGGACACCCCGCCTGAGTGGGCTCGATTTCTAAGACTTGATGTTTCATGGCGTGCGGAGTGAGCCTTGCGAGCTCGGGCTGGTTAAGCCTCCCGAGGCATGTCCCCCTGCTATTACCCCGACATAACCATCGGTGTTGTCATTTGTCATTCTTTCCTTCCTTCTCCTTCCCTTTCTCTTCCCGAGAGTGCTTGATATATCTGTTCAACTTCCCTTGATCAGCCAAGTGATCCAAGGCCTTCTTCAGTTCCCGACAATCTTTAGTGGTGTGCCCACATTCTCGGTGATATTCACACCACAGTCGCTGATCCCTTCTTTCCTTTGAGGTCCTTATAGGGGGAGGGATGGGCAGTACCGACTTGTGTTTCAGATCTAGGTAGATCTCACGCCGATTTCTGTTGAAACGGGGGTCATTCCCATTATCCGTAGTTCTCGGGAGGAGTTCTTTGGTTGCTTTTAGTGCTTTTGTTGGATTCCGGTAGGGGGTTTCTTCCTTTCTTTTCCTCGACTTCTCCACAACAGGCTTGCAAATATCCGAGGCCTGAATGAATTTCGGGCCCGACTCATGGCCTCAGTGAATGTGGTGACTTCATTCTCGGCCCGGGACCATCCGAAACTTGCCGGGCCAGAGTCCCGACATCAAGGCGGTGAAGGCTACCCCATCTTGAAGGTCAGAGATCTTGAGGGATTCCTCATTGAAGCGCTTGATGTAGTCGGCCGAGGCTTTCATGTTCTCTTTGCTTGATTGACATCGGGTGGATGCTTGTCTTTTTGTCCGACGCCGTGCAATGAAATGTTGGTGGAACAACGCTTCCAACACAGAAAAGTTCGTGATAATGCCAGGGGAGAGCCCCGAAAACCAGCTGAGTGCTAGGCCCTTGAGGGTAGTCGGGAAGTAACGGCACCACGCTGCTTCACACCCTGTTTGTACACTCATCCCGGGCCTTATAGGCGGCCATGTGATCGTCGGGGTCGCTATTTCCCGAGTCTTGCTTCAATCGAGGGACCTTGACTTTCTTGGGGTTAGGGACTTCCATGATCTCCCGGCGAAGGGCGTCATGAAGTTCAATACCCCCCTGTTGATCAAGATGGGACTTTTGTTTCGTGGAGGTCCCGAGTCTCCTTCCCCTTCCGTCCTGGTCTTCTTGGACCCGAGGGGGGACACTTCCCTCCCCCGTCTAGGAGTCCTAGATTGAGCTTGCTCTTCTGGCGAGTCTTCTCTGGTTGGCTCTCCTTTTGTCATTAAGTAAGTTCAGAGCGTCTGCTCCACCCGACGCCTACGATTCTCTTCGATGATTCGCCAGGGCATCCGAGTTTGGTGTCCTACGGGAGTTGTCCTGTCGGGGCCTTTCTCCTCCCACTCGTTGCCGTCCAGGTTAGGGGACGTGAGTGTTTGGATCACCCCCGGGTTGCATCTCTCCTTGGGTCAACTCTCGAGGTATCCCCTGGTTTAGTTGGGGATTCCCGCTATGAGCTCTCGCAAGCTGCGTTGCATGTTTGCATTCAAGCGCTGAGCTATTCTTTCTATATCTCCGCCATGGTGATGGGGGTTTGATCAGCATGGTATTGCTCCCGGGGTCCGGTTTGCTCTTCGTTACGAGGAGTAGATCCCTCATCGTCGATGGCAAGTGACTCGACCAGCACGTTGGGTTGCTGGGATCGAATCGGGGTCGGTTGCGAAGGTGCTGAGGTTCGGGTTGTTTTCCTTCGGGGGGCCATGTTACTCTCGGTACGTAGCTTTGAGATGTGTCTATCCCCACAGACGGCGCCAAACTGTTTCTGCCTAGAAACTAGTCAAAAGAGTTAGTGTGTTTAGAGAGTTTAAAATCCCGAGTTGGAGTATAATCCCGAGCCTTGTCAACCGAGGTCCCGCAAAACAAAGAAACCTAGCCGGGGTGTTCCGGGAAAGCCCCTCCGACGCTCAAGTCGGTTGAGATTGAGGTAGAGAGAGAAAGTGAACAGGTTCTAGAGAGAGATTCTGGTTTTGTTAGGTGAGAATTGAATACCTGTTCATTGATTGGACTTGCTTGCTTTTATAATGTTGGGGATTCCCCAGACAGGAAACCCTATTGGGGAGCATCCATGTCTGTGGGAAAGTTGTCTCCCTTTTATGGTAAAGTTGCTTTCTGTTTAAAAGCCTGATGGGCTCCTTGGGAGCATATATATATATCAGATTCTTTAGATGGGCTTTGCATAACCCTGTTGGACCAGATCAGGGGTCCAAACAGTTAGCTAGATTACTGAAAAGAAGTTCCATTAATGGGGATTTACATCACTCCACCCGAAAGGTCTGTCACATTTTATATCGATACTTACAATTGTTTGAAAATAAGGTCTTTATAATATAGGTATACACATATATATATATACATAGGTTCATTTAAGCTTGTTTCCTTATGCAAATTCTTTTATACACATGTGTGTACTTATGCTATGGCTTGGTCCACCCTCGTTTTTAACAAAGTTTGCTTATTCTAATTTCCTAACCTTTCTTAATTACTTGCACTAAATATTGGGTTTTGATGGCCAAACCACATAAAACGAATTATTTAAGGGATATTATCTCAGATAACCCTGACATATAGGCCTTTTTCCCAAATAACCCTGACATATATTTTTTTTTCTTAGATGACCCTAAACTTGTATTTTGTCATTAAACCTGACGGAATTGTTAACGGCGTTAACTATTTTCAAACAACCCAACTTACTGCCTTTTTTTTTTAAAAAAAAACCAAACTCATCTCTTTTCTCTTCGTTTCTTCATCTCTTCTCAAGCATTCATCAATGGTTTCCACCACCTCTGAAACCACCACCCTCCAACCGGAACTCCAGCCAACCCCGAACACCCTCGGCCCATCCCCGGACACCCTCAGCCCATCCCCAAACACCCTCGGCCCAACCCCGAAACTCCCACCCCCACCTTTGTTGTAAGATTCTTCATAATATCACCAAATTAATCACTTAATTATTAATTTCTCCTTAAGCTTACAGTTCAACATCAATCGACCAACCAACCGGTGAAAATCCCTCTTCTTTTTAATCTTAAACAAAGTAATCATACCTTATTGCTGAAATTTGTTAGTTGAGCTCTCGAATTTACACGTCATTTTCTCTCTCCTATGGTTTTGGGTTAGTTGACTCCATTTTAAAGCAATTGTATTTGGCTTTTCTCTCACATGGGTTCTTCTTCATTTTGCTTCATTTTATGGAATCAGCTGGTAAAGGGGCATTAATTGATTGGTTTTGTTGATTTTTGGGATGAAATACACCGGAAAATCAGGGGTAAATCAGGAAATCATGACGAACCGGCGACCCAACACTTGAAGTCGCGCACAACCAACGCACCCAACCACCCTCCAATGGCGCACCACCAGCGAACCCAACCCCCCTCCACTGGCGCACCACCAGCGCGCCCCTCGCGCACCACTCGCGCGCCCTCGCGCACTCCTCGCATGCCCTCGCGCACAACTCGCGCGCCCTCGCGCACTCCTCGCATGCCCTCGCGCACTCCTTTTAGCCACTACCCTACCTCCCCCACCTCCGTCGCACCACAACCCACCTCCCACCACCAGTCTGCCGGCGCACCTAGCGCCCTCCACCGCCTGCTGGGTAGCCGCCTCATCCCCTAGCAGCAAAACCCTAGGTTTTGCAATTGATTTGGGGATTTTTGCATTGATTTAAGGATTGTTACAATTTGAATTTGTTTTGTGATTTCTTGGATTTCTTGATTTGTGGTGTAATTAAGTGATTTCTTGAATTTGATTTTGTGGCTTTTTGTTTTGTTTTGTTATGTTTTGGATTAAAGTTTTGATTTGGAGAATTGATTGAGAAAAAAAAAAGAGAATGATGGGCTTGAGAAGAGATGAAGAACAGGAGAGAGAAAAGATGAAGAACAGGAGAGAGAAAGAGATGAATTTCGCAAAAGTCAAACAAAATTAGAGAGTACTTAACGCCGTCTCTAATTCCGTCCAATTTAATGACAAAAACCAAGTTCAGGGTTATCGGAGACAGGGCTGTCAAAGTCGGGGTTATATTGGAAAAAAGCCTATATATCAGGGTTACCTGAGATAATATCCCATTATTTAATAGTAGTAGTACTATAGATACTTCATTAGACTTTGTTCTCATCAACTAATCATGCTGAACTTAACTATTTTTTCTAAAGTATAATTTACAAGGCTGAAGTTATTTTTGCCAAACTTAAGGTGTTATTGTTGAAATGAACGCAACTTGTCTTTGTAAACCTCAACTTATGTTTGCTAAATATGACTTACTTTTACTTAAATGAACTTATTTTTAAGAGTATATTTATATGGGTAAAATTGAGTACATCTAAACCTCTTCAAATCGTTTTTCATCAAGTTTTTTTTCCATTTTCCGATTTGAAATAACATCTACTAGATTATGGGCGAAAGTGCTTTTTTGTTTTTTTTGGGAAATCAAGTTATGAGAAAAAAGTTCTTATCAACTTTGATATCTATCTTAATTTTGCAATTTTTTTATGGTGTGTATTATATATAGGATGTTCCGGTTGGCAGAGAAGAGCTAGGAAAAGAACTATACCCAATGGGGTCAAGTTTGCCAGATTGCTCACATGCTTGTGGAGTTTGTGCCCCATGTAAGAGGGTAATGGTTAGCTTCAAATGTGCTTCTGAGTCTTGCCCTATAGTTTACAGATGCATGTGCAACGGCAAATTTTATCACGTCCCTTCGTCCAAGTAATAGCCTATTATTGCTTCTTCACCTTTTAATTTTCTCAATGTTTTTATTTTTCTAATTTATGCATGTCAGAAAAGCTTATTAAATGAGCTGCCACTTTTACGGAGTAGTTATTTCTTGTGATTTCATTTTTGTGAAATTATTGAGCGGAGCACAGAGTTATCCTGGCCCCTAAGAAATTTTTCTACTCATTATCATGCATGTACTTCAATTTGTTTATCCACTAAATTTTCCCTGTTATTTCCTGTTAACTTCGACAATTATGTCAATATTATTGTGATGTGTTTCCGGAAGCTTAAAACACGAATAATGTAAAACACAATTGAGACTCACGTTTAAACTAAGAAAGATTCGAACTTTGTAACAAGATAGTATATAAAGATTGTATCTTTATATGGATAGGCTCTATATGTTCCCTCGAGAACTAGAGGATCTCTCACTAACCGCAACTAGGAGATGCACACAAACCTCGATTTGTATGTTTGTGGTACGACGACCAACATTCAATGCCAAGCAAGCACTCGAATTTTCTTAAACTCAAAATCAACTCTCCCCTCTTATTAATGGCCGAATAGCCTATTTATAAACCTTGAACAAATTATCCTAAACTGATTAGAACTATTAAACATAGTAACCTAAACCTAGTAGAACTAGCAAAGCATAAAAGATAAACAAAAACAATAACAAACTAATCTATCTCTAATCACACGGCTATGTGATTAGAATCCTTGTGCCAATCAAACTCTAATCAACACAAAGTCCTAATGCCACTATAATTCTACTCCAATTAGAATCCTAATCCAAGGATTTGGAATTCTAACCCAACTAGAATTACAACTTAAAGACTCCTAGCAAGACTCTATGACAAAGGTAATTAGACTCCTAAACATAATAGGATCCCTTTATCACTCAAACACCTACTTTAAAAGAGTTATAAAGCAAATAAAACATTTAGTTTCCTAACAGAATTAAGACACTACATAAGAATCCTAACAGAACTAGGATTGTCACAATTTTGATGCTCCTCATACGCATCATACTCTCCTCCTTAGAAAAAACTTGTCTCAAGTTTTGAAGCCATGGAATCATCCATATGCGTTGAACAACCCAGCAAAAGAACATGATCCCACGAAAATCAGTAGCACCACATATCAAGCACACAACATTGTACTCAACTAACACCTTCCTTCGGTAAAAATCATCCTTTGCCCCATGAAAATTTAATCTTGTCAAACTCCATGGTAACCTTAGATGTAGATTTATAACATTTGGAACAATATCATCATCAACCCTAGGAACCAAAGCAAAAGAAATATTAACTAAAGACTCATATTTCTGCAAATCAACATTAGGTACCACCGCTTCCTCATGAGAAACTTCAAAGATCAAATCTTTATCCTTAGAACAAGAAAAAGTTTCAAACTTTTCTTCATCTTCCTCAACAATCGAAAGTTTCTTTGAATCTTCATGTCGTTTCTCTTTAAGTTGTTGAAGCAAATCTTGAATAACTTTCGTAGCCTGTTGCATTCGTTTATAAGCCTCTAAGATCTCAGGCGGCCATCCACTCATGTCCATAATTCTTAAACTAAAAAAAAACTGCCCAGAAAATACATCTGAAATATGTACCCAAAAACGCAATCAAAACACCTCGAAAATTTATGAAATTTTTTACCCTGGTAGCCCTATGTGTTTACAACACTCGACCAAAATTTCATAAAAAAATAACAAACCAATCGAATGCAGTTTTTATTTTACTAACAGTATGTAATCTGCCCGGAAGAACAGAAATCTGCATCAAATATTTGCGTTCACTGTGACTTCATTACTGATCGTAATGAGCTGAAATTTTGACACCAGATAGATCTACTTGTTAGCTTTCCAACGCAACAAACAAATCCAAATTCCGACTTCAAACGCGCCCTCACGCTCCGTTTTACCGGAGTAGCTCTGATACCACTTGATGTGTTTCCGGAAGCTTAAAACACGAATAATGTAAAACACAATTGAGACTCACGTTTAAACTAAGAAAGATTCGAACTTTGTAACAAGATAGTATATAAAGATTGTATCTTTATATGGATAGGCTCTATATGTTCCCTCGAGAACTAGAGGATCTCTCACTAATCGCAACTAGGAGATGCACACAAACCTCGATTTGTATGTTTGTGGTACGACGACCAACATTCAATGCCAAGCAAGCACTCGAATTTTCTTAAACTCAAAATCAACTCTCCCCTCTTATTAATGGCCGAATAGCCTATTTATAAACCTTGAACAAATTATCCTAAACTGATTAGAACTATTAAACATAGTAACCTAAACCTAGTAGAACTAGCAAAGCATAAAAGATAAACAAAAACAATAACAAACTAATCTATCTCTAATCACACGGCTATGTGATTAGAATCCTTGTGCCAATCAAACTCTAATCAACACAAAGTCCTAATGCCACTATAATTCTACTCCAATTAGAATCCTAATCCAAGGATTTGGAATTCTAACCCAACTAGAATTACAACTTAAAGACTCCTAGCAAGACTCTATGACAAAGGTAATTAGACTCCTAAACATAATAGGATCCCTTTATCACTCAAACACCTACTTTAAAAGAGTTATAAAGCAAATAAAACATTTAGTTTCCTAACAGAATTAAGACACTACATAAGAATCCTAACAGAACTAGGATTGTCACAATTTTGATGCTCCTCATACGCATCATATTGTCATCTTAAGAAGCTCGTAAATTAGGTGATTTGTACTCTTTGTATTGGTATTTAGTTACCCTTCGTTTAGATCTTCTGTTTTATAGAAGACTCGTAGAAAGCATTCGTTTATAGGACCCTTGTTTATACATTATTAGCGTTATTATCTAGATATGCAAGTCGCTATTTTTATTATTCTAACCAACACTAGAGCAGAATGTAAATGTGCTACATTAATAATTCATGTGTTTCACAATAGTTGTAACACTTTTTCTTTTGATAGGTTGCAACACTATGCCTATAATATTTGTCATTGTACAACTTTGATTATAAATATCTTTAGTTATCTGTTTGTAAAATTGTAAGAAGTTGATATTCAGAAGCTATACATCGAGACAGATCCAAAGATATTTTACATAGCAAGTATCATTTGTATTTTTGGAGTATTTGGCAATTAGTTGTTAGATGTTGGATGTTTTACTTGGCTGGTTTGACCAGCTGTTTTAATTTGTTTTTTATGTTAGTTGTTTGGACTATTGTTTGTTTTGTAAAATTAGTTGTTAATATTGGTTGTTGAGTGCAAAATGAATGGGAAGGTCCAAAGCCAATCGAAAAAAGCTACTAAAACTAGCTTTTGGCCGAAAAAGCTGGGTTTTCAGCTTTTCAAAAAACCACTTACTAAGAGCTTTTCTTTTGCTGTTTGACCACTTGAAAACCCCAAAAGCCAAAAGTCAAATATAACCCAACCCAAAAGGTAGTTACCAAACAGCTCCAATAAGTAGGAAAAGAAGAAAAAACGATCAAAGTTAGCATATATAATACTGCAATAATACATTGTTTTTCCACAATCAATATGCGCGTTATAGAAGCATAATCATTTGACGCAGTATGTGTATGATGCTCTTGTACCTTATAACGATTGCATACAAGCAAGGCAATATAGTCGAGTAACATGAATTGCAATAAATTAAGATGTCGGATTCTATCCGATACTTTTTTCTGTTTTCCTCTTAAATAGATATCCCTGATTGCCTTTTCCAGCATGTATATACATTGTTGTTTTTTGTACAAAACTATCAACTGCGCCAATGAATGAGAACGTATACATAAAAGTTCAAAACCTATAAAAACAAACTGCACCTCTAAACATGCAGCTACTCATCTTCAGTCTCCAATTCAAATCCCTCTGCGGCTAAGAGACGGCTAATTTCTTTTTTCTTTTCCTCCTCAGCCTTCTTACTACGCATCAAGTCCCTCTTCTTCAACACGAGTGTGTGCCTCCTAAGTGTTATCTGGAAGTTTTCTACAGATGCCTTTCTTTCCCTTGCTAAGATCCTCTTCTCTTCTTCAGGATCAACCTGAAACTCGTTAAATTAAGTATATATTTCACGATACTAACAATAATGTCCTTGTCATAACAAGTAAAAGACAGTGTATCCATAAAAAATGTTCCAGAATTTCACTTGAACAAATTAGTGATTGCAATAAAGGCTTCCAACTTTTTACACTCAAGAATCAGGTTGTTCCTATAGCAATGCTCTTGTGTCTTGAACAAAGTAATTTGCTTAATTATCTCTACTTTTGGGCTTTAGCAACATCATCTTGCAAGAAGAACAAAAAAAGGGTGCTCTACTGCTCTTTGACTGCAACTGAAAAGTAGGGAAACCAAATTAAATACCTTTGATCGAGCACGTTGTCGTGCTCTCAAGTTCATTTCACGCTGCTGCTGCTCAGCCCATGCAGCAATAGCCATATTGCCTCGCTGATCAAATGCTTTACGCTTCTTTATAAGCCATTCCATCCATGCTTGAGATGCCTTTAGGGAAACATAATAAATAAATAATAATGTTCCCGTTTTAATAAAACAAACATGCAGAAGGATAGATAGACAAGAAAACTATCACAATTAAATCTTCTTAATTTGCAATAACTCCATCCAACAAACTAGTAGGCAAACTCACCTTCATTGGATTCACCCGGTTTTCCATGTCATATTTTCTCCTTCTCTCTCCATCAATAAGAAGCTCATAAGCTGCTTGAATTTTGATAAATCGGGTTTCCGCTGTTTCACCTTCCTCAAGATTGCCTCTACCATCATAGACTACAAGAGAACTAATGCGTCAGACCATATCTTGTCGTCACAATAATATTCTTTTAGAACATCCAAACAAAAGGATGGAAGATACCCCGTGCATATGTTTGAAAAAATGGAAAGCAATCAGTGTTTGGATACTATGGTCTAATTGCTTTCATGGGGATCATCTTTAAATAATGTCATAATCGTATTCAATAAGCAGAATGCATTTAATTTAAACCAGATTTGGGGTAAAATTAATGAATTATGATCATTTCCATAGGACAAGCAACAATAATACTGAACTCATCAAAAGAAATAGGGTATCAGCTCTGGCATCACCGTGCTACTTGTCAAAAAAAAAATTGAAAAATATTATTTTTTATTTATTCAAGTGATGAACGGAAAAATGCTCAACTTATATACCAATATAATTTCACATTCTAAACTAAAAAAAATCAAAAACTACTAATTTCATTGTCCATTTTTGACATTTGAGCACCACCCACCAACTAAAAAAGGCTTATAATTTCTCACAGCACAAAGACTGTTACATTTATAGCCTTCTTTTATCACAACACTGCCTCAATTAACGAAATAACGGTTGCATAGAAAATTTTCTTTGTAAATAAGTCCATAGCTTAAATTACAAATCCTACACCTAATTGAGCTTCATACATGCCACTTCTGCATATGTTTCGACATCATAACCAATCAAATACTAAACAATTGTTCCTCATTCACACATTAATGAAATGAAAATATAACATCAACTTCATAATCAAGAATAAGGACTAAAGAGACAAACCATCAGGATGATAAAATTTGGCCAAGCGCCTGTATGCAAATTTTATTTGATCTTCATCTGAATCCCTCTCTAGTTCTGTAAACCACAAATAAGAACATAGGAAGTCAATAATCAAATAAAAGATAAAACAGTTTAAATGAAAAATAGGGCATGCCATCACACATTAAAACGAAATAATTTCAAAAAGAATATCATCTCACTATCTCCTTAGCTTCATTCATCTTACCACACCAACATGGCAACATCACATAGTTGTCGACCTTCACTGCATCTTGACCATTAACAAAAGAAATACATAACATGTCAATCACACAACCCTTCCATCCAATTACAAGTACTCCTTCCCTTCCAAAATTAATGCAACAGTTGCAATTTCACGGACTCCAATACAGTAGATTGTATATAATTATCTTCAATTACGTTTTCAGCCTAGATTATGTCGGATTTTATAAATTTTAAAGTGCAAGTATTGCATTCTTTTTCGAAAGGAGGAAGTACGTCATCAATCAATCCTATAGTAAAGTAACAATACATATCAATTTCTTTTACAAACCAATAGACAATTACAGAATCAGTATAAACTCAATTTCCATAAATCATTGAACAAATAACATAAAGTAACAAAATAACCACAAATTACAACCTTGTTCGTTCACTTGCAAAACAGAACAAAAAAAATATACATTTAGAAAAATAGAAAACTCACCAAGAACATCGTAAGGAGATTTCTCACCGGTCCAATTAGAAGCCCTAGCAACATATCTCCGATGATTCAAACGCAACCAAATCTCGCACCGAAAGAAATCCGACGAATCGGAGGAGAGAGAAGGAAACGAGCTGAAATTAGGTTTCGAAAACGGAACCCTAGATGATTTGTTGCCCAAAAATCGAAGGCGATCTCTGCAACATACGAAGGAAGAGAAGAAAACAGCATTGGGTCTGCAAATTGACCTAAAATGGCTCATAATTTCATCCAAAATTGAGATTTCAGAGATGATCTTGATGAATTTGAGCACAAAAACCGTAGAGCAATTGGGGAATTGAAAAAGGGATTTGGAATTTAGGTTGTAATAGTGGTTAAAGACGCAAAGTAATTTGAGCACATTTCAAGTTTTAACGGTTTGTATGTATGAAGTGAAGTGAGTCTGTTTTTTGGGTTTCTGGATTTAGAAGTAATTTAAGTTTACCGGGGAATTTTGTGGACGGTTTGGGTTTGTGGCACGTTATGCAAGTTGGTGTTTAGCTTCAAATTATGAGATTCTGAATCTTCAAAGGTGGGTCCTTTTAGTTCAACCACAAATTTTATAATTGATTTTTGTCTCATGGAGAAAATACCCTTTCTCTAAATAGTCCTTCGTTGCTCAAGACCAAAGGATGTTAGTGGGGGCGGTTTTTGTGGAGTCTCGTCCTGCATTCGTCCAAGTAAGTGAAGATGAGTAAAGGGTTTGTGGGTTATAGGACGATGATGGGAATGAAAATTGTATCTGCCATAAATGACGAGACGGGTGTGGATTTATTGTTGTACTCGTCCCATCCCCTCCCGCCTCGTTTTTACAGTATCTCATACCCTCTTATGTATTGAATAATATATTTACCATTTTCTTTTGTGGATTTATTATGACTATTAGTTGGTTTTGCAATTTAGTTCATCAATTAGTGATGACTTATAAACCTTACAAAAAAATTGAGTATGTAAATGGGTGTAACATATCACACCATAACTTATCATTGTATAACAATATCTTACATATGCAAACTAATATAATTGTTTCATATCACTATTGATGTGTTTCCTACCATTTTGGAACTGTTTCATATAATTTTTATATATGTTCATGTCATTTACAAAACTCTTTTATGTCATTATTAATATATTTCGTATCATTTTAGAACTGTTTCATGTCATTATTGATCTGTTTTATGCCATTGTTGGTATGTTTTACATCATTTAGAGTTTTGTTCCATGACATTATGGATTTGTTTCATGTCATTTTTGAATCTATTTCATGTCATTAATTATTTATATCATCTGTATCATTCTGAGTTTCATATATGACATTTTAAAATCCTTTGTCTCTCTCCTCTAACCACAATTAAAACCCCCAAACATTCTCTCTCTCTCATCCTTCATCAATGGCAGCCCTGCCCTCCCTAACCAACTCCATCTCTGCTGCTCTACGACGGCAACAACGATGCCTTACCTTTGCTGCTCCACGACGGGGACACGATGCCTGACATTTGGTGCTCCAAGGAGGCAACAACGTGCATGTAAGGAGGCAACAACGTGCATGAGAAGCTTCAAAATCAAAGGAGAGAGAGAATGGAGGAGCAGTAACTTCGATGCACTAGCGAAGGACACGGAACCACCACAACATCGACGACACAATAGCTTTAAGCGGCCTTAGCACCGCGCGGCAGCGGTCAGAACAAGGCAGAGGATAGAGAAAACGAAAAGGCGATAACAAACACAACAATTGCTCAAGAGAAAGAACTGAGCAGCAATAGCTCTGATGCACTAGCGAAGGGCATGCACAAAACCATCGTAGCACCAACGACTCAAAGCACCGGCGGCAATCGCGAGGGAGGAGAGAGAAAGTAAGGGGAGAAGATATGGCGCTGCTAAAAAGAGGGAAGAAGTGGTTGTTGTGCGCTGTTACTGTAACACCCCCAAATTTCTCTCTTTTGAAAGAATATATTTTAATATAAAAGCCCTTGAGAAACTTGAGAGTATTACCGCCACGTGATAACGTTAAAGGCTTTAATACTAACTACTAACTGAACTTGAAACTAATGCAGCGGAAATAACTTAAATAACTCATCTTTATTAATATATATAAACTTTATTGTACAAGTATGACGACAATAATAAAAATAAAGAAAATAAAAATAACAACTCCTTGACTAGTTACGATTCCTCACTAGCTCCCCCATATGAAATAATGCATCATATCAACCTGTAAATTCTGCTCGCCAAAATAGGGTCATCACAGGGACAAAGCCATAAAACAAAACAAATAAAAGCGTGTCAGTAAAAATACTGAGTACATGTATATGCGGAATATTAAACACTTTATTTAATAAAACATTCCAAACCTTTAACTTTCATAAACCTTCTTTGGATATTTCTAATACTTATATAATATAAAGTATATAACTTTAATAAATATCCTTTTTCCTTGCCTAGGTACCTTTCCTAAAGTGTGCACACCCCCCAAGTTTAGTATTCCTTACTGAGTCTATGACGAGGGGAACTACCTTGTCCACATGACTTATA
The DNA here is from genome assembly GCA_947648045.1 of Beta corolliflora. NCBI lineage: Eukaryota > Viridiplantae > Streptophyta > Magnoliopsida > Caryophyllales > Amaranthaceae > Beta > Beta corolliflora. The sequence goes on from CANSZD010003594.1 coordinate 49,055, forward strand.
CAAAAAGTACATGGGTAAATAATATAATGGCTACCGTTCTTGCTAATAAATAACAAGCCGTTGCCTGGGTAAATAATAATAGCTATCGTTCTTGATAATAAATAACAAGCCGTTGCCTCTTTATAATTGTGATCATAAAAGATCATATATCTAATAAAAATCCTTCTGAAATAATCCTCCTTTAAAAAGAATAGTACTACTTATAAATTTAGCCATATAAAGGCAATAAATAAAATAACTTGCTTAAGAGGTAACTTTTGAAAAATAATAATAATTCAAAAACACTCCTTTTTAAATATTTAAACATGCATTTAAATATCAAACTCCTTGTAAATTATATGAATACAGATTCAAAGATCAAACTTTATAATAATATTGAACTAAAGACATAATTCAAGTGCATAATAAAATTAATAAACACTCAAACATGTTCATACAAAACACATGTAGTTCATAATAAAACTTATAAAAACATGGACTTCAATCCAAAATATTTTCCTAAAAACATGATACTAAGGTTGCAAAATAATTATTAAAGATCTACATATACACGCACCTTGAAAATTAATAACTACTATGGAGAAGAGATAAGGTAGGCTAAGAGAGAGAGAGTTTAAACTTGAGAAAAGAGATGTATTCCTCAAATTTGGTGTGAAAAATATGATGGGTGGAGACCCCTATTTATACTAGTTGGATAGGTAGAGTCGGAATAGGACTAGGAAACTAAAAGATGGATTTAAGAGAAAAGATAAACAAATCTAGCTAAGATCTAACAAATTTTTACGATCATCCAACTAAAATTCGAAAAAGATATAAATTATCCCACAAAACAAAATTCTATAAGCTTAAATAATTAAAAAGATAAGTAAAAAAAATAAAAGTAACCAAAACTTTGCTTGCGGCTCACTGCCACCGGATAATTTCTTTTTTCTTTTCTTTTTTATTTTTCTTTTTTATAAATCTTTTTTTTTTTTTGAAATTTCTTTAAATCTTTTTCCTTTTTTTTTTAAATCTTTTGTAAATCTTTTGAAATCCTTTTTGAATTTTCTTTTAAAATATTTTTATTTTATTAAACCAACTATTTGGATTAGAATTTGTGAACTTAGGCCCAATATATAATTTGGGCTAGAATTTATTTGAAAACCCCATAATATATCATAAAAGCCTATTTAAAACCTTTATAATTAATAATAAACCTCTTTAATAATTAAAATACTTTTAAAAATTATAATTAATAACTTACAAAAAATACGGAGTATTACAGACTACCCCCCTTAAAAGAAGTTTCGTCCTCGAAACTTAAAGCAAGCAAACAAAAATAAAGCATGTAATTCACATATATCACAAAATTTTGTATCAAAGTAAGTTGGCTCATTTAATAACTCATAAAATAAGTCAAAATTTAGGTTAAAAATAGCATTTTAAGTTAAAAGCGTGAAACTCTATCGCATTCTACCCCCCTTAAAAGGAGTTACGCCCCCGTAACTCGCTAAGGCTTAAAATTTGACTTAAGATTATTTACCAAATTTGTAATGCAAACAATTAAGAATCGTTGCTGGAAATGTAATAATAAAATCACTAGAGAGATAATAACACTTCCAAAAATAACTTTTAAGCTTTTAAAAAAAATAACTTATGTTTCAAGGTATTAATAATAGAAATATTTTCCTTCAATAATAGATCAACATAATAAAGAAAATACTTAACTAAGTCAAAAAGGGTAGTTTATGACAAACTGAAAAGTTTATAAAATTTGAATAGGAAAATTTTCCAAAATTAATAAAGAACTAATATTGATACTAAAACAAGTGTTGCTGAAAAACAACTTGAGGTGAATGCTAATATATATAAAAAAATATTATAATATAGTGAGTAAAAGAAAATTATAAAACCTTTCGTAAGCTTTACTTGAAAATGCCATAATCAAACATGCCTTTTAATTTCTTTAAAAAAAATACCTTTACTTTCTCTTAAAATTAAAAAAGCTTCACATAACTCATGAAGGTCTCACAATAAATATCATCAAAACAACCCTTGATCATACTATATTACAAATCAAATCAACTCATCATTTATAAGCATAATTTGTTATAGTACACTAACACAACATATACTTGAATAAAAATAAAATTCCATACTTAGGTCCTCAAAACTAAAACACCTCGAAATTCATCTTCAATTTTTTTCTTAAAGTACCATAATTAATACTCTCTCAAAATAGACAGTAGTCAACTAGGACTTTAGACAATAAATAAACAATTTTGTCTCCAAATTGATATAATCTCCATTTCAATAAAATTAACTCCTTCACATAATATATACTCAATGCTTAAATCCATTAGACAAAAATACGACTACTATTTCCAAAATCAATTACCTTGATTGACTAATTTCTTCCCTTTTCTCCTTTATTAAACTTTCGATTTTTTTCTTTTCAACAAAAAAGTATATTTCTTCCATTATTAAAGTCACTTGACTCATTTGATAATTGATATACCCAATCCTTTATAACTCATTATAACAACAATAATACACTACTATTCAATCAAGAGTTTAAGACTACTTCCAAAAATAATACTCCTCTTGACACCCAATAATACCCCAAAATCAACTTAGCATGACGTTTGGAAAGCTCTAGTATCTTACTTCCACCTTTTAAAACAAAAAGGATCTAAAGGAACCTATTAAAAATTCAAATATGGTCTTTCGTACTTTCTTTGCTTAACTATAACAACGATAACTCCTTTAAATATATTTGCAATTCAGCATAGGGTAAAATTCCTTAATTAAATCAAACTTCAAATATGGTATCTCATATACCTATAAGGTCCTCATAATATCCCTTATTTTGTCACCTTTTTAAGGTTATATCTATATCATAGCTAAAATGGTGTTGACTATATCCATAAACAAAATATATAACTTATCTAAATCATGATAATTTGCCCAAACGAGTATAAATCATTGATCTCCTACTTGTACTTTCCACAAATCATAAATTTTCCCTTTCTTACTCATGTCACAAAATATTAAAGATCATCCAACTTCATAAAACTTCAAATGACTAATTTCACAATTCTTAGCATAACATAAGGTAATGTCTTCTTCATGCCTATATAAAAAAACTACTAAGCTTCTTTCCTTCAAAGGAATAAACCAAAATAATATTCACCTTTAATGAATCTAAAACAACTGGGCTTATTTTGAAGTCATAGGTTCTTGTAACACTTATAAATCAACAAAACAAACATATAAATCACTTTGCATGAATTAGATCACATGCATACATGTCATATAAGACGTTAAATAACCAAATTCATCTCGTAGAAAATATCCGTGCAAAAAAAAAAATTGCCTCAAAATATAGTAATATCACAACTTGCAAGTAGCTTCTTAATAATATGTCATGAAAGACATAATAATAACTCAATTCTTATAATAAACAATAAACTCTTTCTTTTGCTTATGAAAAATACGAAGATTTTTCATATTAACTTGACAATAAGTCAAACTTCCTTAAAATATATTCAAAATAATCATATTACTAATATAACAATAAATAACCAAACAATTCATATAAAAATTTCAATACTTCATAAAAAAAAATCCAGCTTTATAATTCGAAAAAAAAACATATAGATATATAAGTAAAATATGAATTACACGTTGACAAAATAGTTAAGATAAAAATAAATCTGAACTGTAATTTGAAATGAATCGAAAAAGATTCAGAATTTCTAAAAACAAATATTTTTTTTCTCAAATTTTCGAAAAAAAAAACGTCTATGATCTTATTCTACTTATGCACATAAAATGCTAAAACTTTTCTTGCCAAAATTATTTTTTTTCAACCTTTTGTTTTTCCAAATATGTTTTATAATGAGTACTTGATTCATGACAAAGAATAGTCGGGCCAATGAATTTCCCAGGAAAGAGTTGGTTACACGCAACGTTGGTGAGAGCCCAAGCCTTTCCTTGCCAGAAACATTGCCAACCCAACTTATCCAAATCAATCGTTTTTCCTCAAATAATAAAATAGATTTTTATGCATATTTAATATAAATATGAAAAGAATGCGAAACTCTCTAACCTATATGCCCATCCTTAAGTCTACCCATTAATTTTAGATTCCAGTTTCATATCCCTAGACTTTTAAACTGATACCACTTTGTAACACCCCCAAATTTCTCTCTTTTGAAAGAATATATTTTAATATAAAAGCCCTTGAGAAACTTGAGAGTATTACCGCCACGTGATAACGTTAAAGGCTTTAATACTAACTACTAACTGAACTTGAAACTAATGCAGCGGAAATAACTTAAATAACTCATCTTTATTAATATATATAAACTTTATTGTACAACTATGACGACAATAATAAAAATAAAGAAAATAAAAATAACAACTCCTTGACTAGTTACGATTCCTCACTAGCTCCCCCATATGAAATAATGCATCATATCAACCTGTAAATTCTGCTCGCCAAAATAGGGATATCACAGGGACAAAGCCATAAAACAAAATAAATAAAAGCGTGTCAGTAAAAATACTGAGTACATGTATATGCGGAATATTAAACACTTTATTTAATAAAACATTCCAAACCTTTAACTTTCATAAACCTTCTTTGGATACTTCTAATACTTATATAATATAATGTATATAACTTTAATAAAAATCCTTTTTCCTTGCCTAGGTACCTTTCCTAAAGTGTGCACACCCCCCAAGTTTAGTATTCCTTACTGAGTCTATGACGAGGGGAACTACCTTGTCCACATGACTTATACAAAAAGTACATGGGTAAATAATATAATGGCTACCGTTCTTGCTAATAAATAACAAGCCGTTGCCTGGGTAAATAATAATAGCTACCGTTCTTGATAATAAATAACAAGCCGTTGCCTCTTTATAATTGTGATCATAAAAGATCATATATCTAATAAAAATCCTTCTGAAATAATCCTCCTTTAAAAAGAATAGTACTACTTATAAATTTAGCCATATAAAGGCAATAAATAAAATAACTTGCTTAAGAGGTAACTTTTGAAAAATAATAATAATTCAAAAACACTCCTTTTTAAATATTTAAACATGCATTTAAATATCAAACTCCTTGTAAATTATATGAATACAGATTCAAAGATCAAACTTTATAATAATATTGAACTAAAGACATAATTCAAGTGCATAATAAAATTAATAAACATTCAAACATGTTCATACAAAACACATGTAGTTCATAATAAAACTTATAAAAACATGGACTTCAATCCAAAATATTTTCCTAAAAACATGATACTAAGGTTGCAAAATAATTATTAAAGATCTACATATACACGCACCTTCACTACTACAAATGTGGGCAAAGTAACCACTAATAAGAGACCACCTTAATTCAATATGTGGTTATTTAATATAAGAAACCTTACTTTTTGTAAAAGAGGTCTTTTATAATAGGAGGAAATAGACCTCTTTCATGTAAAGGTGGTCTCTTATTAGCTTCTTAATAAAATTTTTTCCATATAGACCCATATAACCAAAACAAGAAACCTCATTTACATAGAAATGGTTTCTTTCATACTCCTAATTCGAAATTGAATATTTATAAAACCCTAAAGCCTAATAAACTCACTGGCGTTTCAATAATTTATCTCTCTCTCACCCATTCTCCATTTCCCATTTTCCATTTTCCCTCTCCTCACCTTCTCCCCTGTTGAAGTTGCGAAGTCATTGTTGATGGAGAAGATCTCCGACAAGATTGACGGACATGATTCATCCTCCGACGACCAACCCGACAATAAGAAGTCATCGCCGTATGTTCCTTGCCACTAATGTGCCGCCGTCGGATGTTGTTCCCGCGATCGCAAAGGCCGAGGCGCGTGCTTCTCCGTGTATATATCTCTTTCTCTCTCTTCTTTTTATTTTTTTTTAATATTAATTTCTAAAAGAATTTTTATATTAATTTCTTATAATCTATAGAAAAGATCGAGCAATTAGGTTGAATGAATAATTATAGATATGCTGAAATCCCCAATTCAGAAAACTAATTAAAGGGAAGAGTGAAGTCTGGAATTGTAGGGGACTTGGAGATTCGATTTGAAAATTTGAGTTTGAAGACTTGAAGTCTGCAATTGGAATTTGGAACTCAGCAATTATAAATATGCTGAAAGCTCCAATTTGGAGAAATATAGACTACTCGAAACCCCAATTGTTATATACTACTATGATGTTATTTCTGCTTACATATATGATAGTATATGATTTTTTTTGGTATGGCAACCGTTGTTTTTGTATATATATTAGACTAAAGCAGGTGTTTTGCTTATTGCTGTCAGTCCTTTCAACAAAATTCAACTATATGGTAATGCATTATTAGAGATGATATCTGGGTGAAACGTGAGAGTTTCACATTTCATAATGGAATGCATGGGCCATGGAGTAATCAAACTCGCCTTAGTTGCAGGGAATGAGGGAATAATAGAAGCTGCTATTTTACTTTGGTTCTATTATGATCCTAAAATACTCTGTAGAAGCTGCATATTAATGCTTGGGCATGGATAGCTCTTGTACTCCTGCATCTGTATCTGATAATTGCATTTCCCTATGGTTTCGTCAAGTACACCTAACATCATCTTGTTCTCGTGTTTGTCTATTTTCTCTCTTTTTTATTTGCTGTAAAAATGCCTGGTGCCATTATTTCTCTAATTTGTGACATTTTAATCCAGGTTATTGTCTGTTATACTTATTAATCTGCTATTTAAGGCTTGTTTGTCACAGGTGGCTATTGTTAAAGCATATTAGCGTAAATCAATAGTCTCTGCAAATCGAACTGAGCAATTGCCAATTAGATATACAAATTGTAAACACAAGCCTTCGAGAAATGAAACAAGGTGATGGTGCAATAAATCCATTACTATTTTGTAAGCATAATGCGTCAGTACTGTCTAGTAATAGAACTCATGGAAGTTTCTACTACTTGCGTCTTGGAGGTTTGAGTTTATTTTGTTTTTCTTGTTTCTATGGTTGTTGTTACTATTTAAGATAGGCTAATAATTTAATTGTGCAGGAGTGCAGGACAATGGATGCTTTTGTAGAATTGGAGTTGTGTTTGTAGAATTGGAGTTATGAGATGATCATGTTTTTTGGTTTTTTTGGTGTGGAATGAACGGGTGCTAATAAGGAATTTGGAGATAGCATGAATTTTCACTAGGATGTGTTATTGATCTACATATTTTTGGTTTTTGGAACTTTTGTGTATACAATTTAGATTCTTCATAATTTACTCGTTACAAAACATATTGATTGAATTTTTGAGAGCTCTTGAAACAAGAATATTGTAATGTAATTGATCATTTTAAATGAATGAATATTTCGTTCAATATGGTACTATTTGTACAATTGTACTAGTATAATATTTCTTAGTAGTGTAATGTCCTACATACTAGTTTGTTTCTAATGAAAAAATAGCAAAGATTTATGTAAATTTTGAGAGAAAATTAAATTTAAAAACAAAGTATTTTCTAATTATGCAGAGCAAAGAGACCACCTAAAAAAATAAGTAGTTCTTTTGGTGGAATTAAAGAGACCACTTTCTTGCTCAAGTGGTTTCTTTATAGACTCAAAGAGTCCACCTGATTCAAATAAGTGGTTTCTTTTCCTTCATTCTTATGTTGTCTAACCAACACCTAAGTGACCACTTATCTTAAATAGTTGGTCTCCTTATTTTATCTAAAAGACCACCTTTAAAAAGTGGTCTTTTTTACTAAGAGACCGTTGAGCTAGAGACCACCTCTTGGGTGGTTTCTAAGGGGGTTTTTAGGTGGTCTCTTTATACATTTTTGTAGTAGTGCTTGAAAATTAATAACTACTATGGAGAAGAGAGAAGGTAGGCTAAGAGAGAGAGAGTTTAAACTTGAGAAAAGAGATGTATTCCTCAAATTTGGTGTGAAAAATATGATGGGTGGAGACCCCTTTTTATTCTAGTTGGATAGGTAGAGTCGGAATAGGACTAGGAAACTAAAAGATGGATTTAAGAGAAAAGATAAACAAATCTAGCTAAGATCTAACAAATTTTTACGATCATCCAACTAAAATTCGAAAAAGATATAAATTATCCCACAAAACAAAATTCTATAAGCTTAAATAATTAAAAAGATAAGTAAAAAAAATAAAAGTAACCAAAACTTTGCTTGCGGCTCACTGCCACCGGATAATTTCTTTTTTCTTTTTCTTTTTTATAAATCTTTCTTTTTTTTTGAAATTTCTTTAAATCTTTTTCCTTTTTTTTAAAATCTATTGTAAATCTTTTGAAATCCTTTTTGAATTTTCTTTTAAAATATTTTTATTTTATTAAACCAACTATTTGGATTAGAATTTGTGAACTTAGGCCCAATATATAATTTGGGCTAGAATTTATTTGAAAACCCCATAATATATCATAAAAGCCTACTTAAAACCTTTATAATTAATAATAAACCTCTTTAATAATTAAAATACTTTTAAAAATTATAATTAATAACTTACAAAAATACGGAGTATTGCAGTTACACCTTAAGTTATGGTGTAACAGTTACACCTAAGAATTTATGAAAAAAAAAGTATGATATTGTGGCAGGATATGTGTTTGGGTGGAAGATTTGTACTCTTGATGTTTAATTTATAGGTATAATTATCAATATATACTTGTATAATTGTATATCCACCTGTTTGGGGCGGGGATGGATTTGAAGATTTTCCTCGTAACGAGTAGTGGGGCAGGGATGGGGATGGGACAATTCCGCCCCACCCCATTGACATCCCTAGCTAACTTTACATTGGCAATTTGTTAATGTTATATATAATCAAGTTTGACCTTATTTTCTATTTATATATTAAAACATTATTGTCTGCATGATGTTTTTTAATTCCGTTTCAATATACTGATTTTATGTACATTTATTAATAGGTAGATAAAGATATCAATGGTTATTGATATCTCTTTAAGACTATTGACAAAAGCAAATGGATATTATTTTAGGGGATATGGAGAATCATCAACAGATTATTGAGTCTAAGAGTCACCGATATATTTATTTATGACGAAAGTTCTGTATTTCTCTCTCTAGAAAATGAAAACAAAACATTAAGTGCATATTAACCCCTACATGTCACCCTCAATAATTTACACCTAGCCAATTTTATGAGTCAATTTCCTCTACTTTTTCTTGAGCTAAGACGTTTTTTTTTTCTTGTTCTTTACGGGGATTTTTTTTATCTAATTAACAGAAACAATGAAACTTTTTGTCATTCCTCAAGATGTTAGTATTGTAATGACACCTATCTGAAGACTTAGATATGAACCGGTTCAACGCGCGATACGTCTGGTTGGCTTCCAGACTTCTTTAATGTTCTTGGGGGATTGAATGTTTATGATAGTTTGTATATGATCTTGATTGGCCTCTACGCCGTGTTGGGTGACAACGTACCTCAAGAAATTTCCTGCTGAGAGTCCAAAAGAACATTTAGTAGGATTTAATTTCATTCCATACCCGCGTATGACGTCGAGTGCTTGTTATAGGTGTGAGAGGTGGTCCTGTGCGGATTTTAATTTCACCAACATGTCGTCAATGTATACTTCCATGGTGTCACCTAATTCATCCTTCAACATCGTGTTTACTAGACACTGATAAGTGGCCCTAGCGTTCTTCAAGGCAAAAGGCATGACTCTTGTACTAGTAGATGCCCCAGTCAATGACGAATGATGTCTTCTCCTGGTCATCCGGATGCATGAGTATGTTTTTATATTCGGAGAAGGCGTCCATGAACGTCAGTAACTCATGTTCAGCGGTGGCGTCAATATGTGGCAGAGGAAATGGATCTTTTGGGCAAGACTTATTGAGGTCGGTGAAGTCGATGCAGACTCGTCACTTTCCATTTTTCTTTCCTCCAACAACGACATTAGCAAACCAATCAGGATATTTCACTTCTCTTACCTTTCCAATGTCGATCAACTTTTGGACCTCCTCATTGATAATTTGATTCCTTTCCGGAGCAAATTTGCGTCTTTATTTTTTGCTTTCCTTGCTTGTATTGCGGGTCGACGTTGAGTTTGTGCGTTATATGTCAGGGTCAATACCTGTCACATTTTCGTGCGACCATGCAAAATAGTCAGTATTAGCCGCAAGAAATTTAATTACATGATCTCGAACGTTGGGGACATAAAGGCACCAATCTTAACAGTCTGGTCTGGTTTAGTAGTTTTCAAGTATGACTTCATCTACTTGCTACTCTTCATAGTCATGTTCCCCCAACGATTGGTGCTGTAATTGAATTGCGTCCATCTTGCGTGGCTCAAGTCCCCCTTGATTTCTTGGACTCCTCATTTAGTGGGGAACTTTACTGAGTGGTGATACGTAGATGGGACGACATTCATGCTGTGGATCCAAGGTCTGGCAAGGATGACGTTATATGATGACGGGCAATCAATGACGTAGAAGTTGGTTGGGATGTTCACCCTTTTGGCATATGTTGGCGACGTCACTTCCCCCATCGTGTGTTTTGCTTCTCCTGAACCCGACCAATATGGTTGATTTTCTAATGATGTCACGTTCATCGATACCCATAGCTTCCTGGGTGTCCCTCATAAGGACGTTGACTGAGCTGCAATTATCAACGAACACACGTTTTAGTAAACAATTACTAATAGTGAGGGATATTACCAAGCAGTCTTGGTGGTTGTGCTTGTCGTATCCAAGGTCATCGTCATCAAACGTTATCAGCATGTCCTCAAGTTCGGCATCACGTGGATATCGTAGCTCTTTAGCGACGATGTCTTGACTATTGACGTCTCAGGCGTGTCTCTATTGACTGCAGAGTAAGTCATTCCACAAATATCTGATCCTCCACTAATGACATTAATTACCTTTACATGTGTTGGCATTGAGGGAGGCTGGCATTGGTTGTTGGGTTTGGAGAGTGTATTTGTTCCCTTCTTTGTGAGCAGGTTCTTCAAATGTCCTTCTTGGAAAAGGTGTGCTACTTCTCTTCGTAGTCCAACTCATTCATCAGTGTGATGGCCGTGGTCGCCATGGAATCTGCACTACTTCGACTTATCTCGTCGTGGCGCCGTCTTCTCATTCCTGAAAGGCCATTTCACAGCATTACCAAGGGAGTGCGAAGTACTAACAATACCTGAAATGTTAGGATCACTTTCCCAACCATTTGAGCTTTCGAAGCTATGTATGCTATCGACGTGTTGTTGTGGACGATCATATCGCTTCGGACGCCATGAGTTTTTCTCGCTAGGCATAGACTTTTTCTGTTGTCGACGTTGAAGGATTCTTTTCTTGACTGCATATCTTCGTCCAAATGGATCTGAGCCAACGCCGCCTTAGCTTGAGCGTCTTCAAATGTTGGACAAGGGTACTTCGTGAGTTCCTTGTACAGATCTGAATATTCGTCGAGCCCTCGTCAAAAAGCTCCAATGCAGTCTTAGCATCACAGTTTGGAATAGACACCATCTTCCTGTTAAACCCGAGGACAAAATCTTTCAAAGATTCATCAAATTTTTGCACAATCTTGTGCAAATCACTAGCTTGTTTTTCCATCTTACGACTACCAGCAAATAGTAAATTAAAAGTGTTAACTAATTGAGCAAAAGAGGAGACTTTGCACACATATGCCTCACGCATGTTTCGAGGAATGGAGATAGTAATCATTCGTTGCTTATATTGAGCTACGTGATCACTTGGATCAAATGCCGTCATTCAGCTTCATGGTAGGGACCGAGAAACGCTTAGGAATCTCGATCATGGCAATGGTGTCAGCGAAAGGTGAATCATCGTAACTATTTTGTAACAACCCTGAATTTCCATTTTCTTTAGAAAACATAACAGAGTACAAAACATGGACAATTCAAGAGCTGTTATGCCGCGATTATTAAACAATTAATAAATGCAAGGCGAAAGATATTACTACTAATACATAAATTCATTATTAACTATTACAACTAAAAGAAAATGTAATTAATTAATACATTCCTAAAACAAACCATAATTCTAAACTATTGCAGCGGAAGTCTTAACTTTAATAAATCTTCATCTAGGTGAAGTCAACGCTCTCACCCAAATATAAGCTAGTCACCATCAAGCCCTGCACATTGAAGACATGTAATATCAGCCAAAAGGTTGAGCAAGATTTCATACCAATAACAACTTTGAACTATCCAATGTGCAGGTGGAATACATACATAGTATTCCACAAAATCATTTCACTTGTACAACATAACTTGAATATAATAGACGACCTTCAATAATTCAAATCCACTTTACTTGCTTTCTGAACCATTTTGTAAATCATTCAAATATAACTCCTTTGAAATCTGTGAGTAGGAAGTAATAAAAATCCAATGAGCTAGCTAGGCTCACTAGATAAGGTAAACACCAAAGTCCCTAGTATGCATACCCCTAACTTGATAACGTATCAAGAAGGAAGACGAATGGCAAGAGTATTGATCAATATACTCCCAACTACTAAAATAAATTTATACTCGAGGAATACCGCTTACCGGCAACCCCACAATTTAATTAAACTTGGTAAACTTAGTAACAATGAGGAACTTCCTCCTTTTTAATAATCTCAAACTTGTCTCACGAGGAACTTCCTCCTTTTAATATAATTCTCTTAAATAATCTCATAAATTATTTTGATATAAATATCGTCAAAACAATTAAAAGCTCCATAAATAGCATCGTAAAAACGATTCCACACTCAATATCAATTACAAATCAATATGAAATACTTTTGTACAAGCTTAGTATGAAATCTTACCTTATTAGCAAACCACAGTGAACCAATCTCAATCACAAGTCAAAAAGGTTCTTCTACGAACCCGCGATCTATAATATAATATAATATAGTATAAGTCACTAGACTATACTTCACATAATTCACCAATAAATGGTATTTACTTAGTTAATGAGCTTTGACTGATTTAAAACAGACGACTCAATTTAACGTAATCCAATTCAAAAGAGCACAAAATCAGCAAGATAAAAGTCAATGAAAGTCAACTATAATACAAACTAGTTAAACTAGTTGAAATCTACTCATATGCTACTGATTTTATGGCCTATTTGACAATGATTAGTCAACTCCTTCTATTAATTGGCTTAGTTGGGTATGAGGATGTCTTCTTTAACCCATTATACTAAGTTTGATAAGACAACCAAATGAAGATCAAATACTTGTACAGAGCACTTGTGATTTTTCGTTTGCCAAAATAACTGCAAATGATTTAGTAATACTCATGTTTCTATAGTTTCCACTCTTCACTTTCAAATTTCAAGCTTCTGAATCAGAACAACACTCGTCGAACATCAATACATGATTCTATGAAATTTGGGCATTCGATGATTTCACTTGTGGAGTATGGTCAGAACAACAGTACATGTAGTAGTGGAAATTTGTCATTGATTAGCACACTCCAAACTCAAAAATATGATATCTATATAAATTTAAGCATCAAACATAAACAGATTGCACAAATTTCATATAATAGAATTTCCCCCAATTTAATTTATTCAGGAACCCTAATTTACAAAAACCCCAAATTCAGATAATCAACCAAAAACGAAATTAAAACTTAAGACTGTAACTTACTTGATTAAGGGAAGTAATTGGGTGAAATTACTCTATAAAAAGAACCCCAAAAACCGCTCTTTGATTCGATTCTCGACCCGAAACCGTAAACCAAAGCACACTATTAACCTCTTCGAAAAACCCACAAAAACCGAATCTATTGAAGAAGAATGAACAAGAGTTGAAGTGTGATGATGGTGGATAAAGATTTTAGTAGCTTTAATGGTGATAAAGCAAGAAGGATGAAGAAGAATAAAGATTAGAAGGGAGCTTGGTTGGTTGGCGTCGAAGAGCAACGCTACTGGAGAATGGTAAGTTTGTTTACTTTGTTTTGTTTTTCCCCTTTTTTTTTCTTTTATAACTTAGTTTAACTAAACCTAATGGTACTTAACCTAGTCAAACTAGGAATAGGTTTTTGGCTATTTCTAAGATAAAGTCAAAGTATGGGAAAAATTAATAAAATAATATTTTAAATAGTTTTCTTAAAATAATTTAATGTACATAAATACTAACCTTGTATAAAAATACGGGGTGTTACAATCTACCCCCCTTAAAATAAGTTTCGTCCCGAAACTTAAAGTATTACTCAAATGATCAAAATTATACTCTTGTTTCTGAAAACAGCTCATTAACTCTATAAATTAGCCAACTACTATCACTCTTGATAACATCTCCAACAACCAAATTATTTCGGAGAACATCTCCGGCAACTAATTCACTTTCTCATAGATCAATTCAATTGATCACCTTTATAACCAAACAATCATTCCAACTAATATATTCATACCATAACAAGTAGAACCAACACCTCATAGATTAATTCATTTGATCACCCTTGTAGACATAAAACCTTTTCAACTAATAAAATGTTCATACTATAAGAAGTAAAACATGCAACATATTACAAGGTTTACCATAAAACTTTACCATAAAACTTCTAATCATACACGAATTATGTATACTTTAGACATTAAGGTATACATCACATATGAAATCATAACAACTTTTAGCACCAAACACACAATTGACACGAAATCTACCCCCTAAAAAGGAAGTTACACCCTCGTAACTAACAATAACATGAATAAGAGATGGGGACACATAAAACACATGACATCCTCGGTTTTACGAGTAGTTCCTCAGTGTTGTGGTTTGACCACAAAACCTTTACTATCCACTTCTCAACCCTACGGGTCTTACAGATCTATTGGTATAGAGTCTCAACTAGAACTCCAACTATCACTATGTGAAGAGTTACTAAAATAATGTCGTAACTAAGAAACATTGAATACATTACAAACACAATCAACTATCCTTTCAAGGATCACATATGGACCGATAAACTTGGGAATCAACTCCCTTACTAAGGCTTAGACACAACGGGAAAGAATCTAAGTCGAGCTAAACCGAACCACTACCGTCACACTCGTTGGACTATGTCGTAGAGTGTGGAATTCAATTCATAACTACACTATGGTTCATAAGCGCTTTAAATAATAACATAGGATTTTCTCGAAAATCCGGCGGAGTTTCCTTTGTAAAATGGACAACTCGAAATGAGAAAAGGTGTTCTAAACCTGTTACAATCACAATACATAAAAGCATTTTCAAATCCAGTACTCAACGCTTTCGCGGAGCAACAACTAACTCGAACCGAGAGTACTATCTCTCTTCTAAAAATAGAAGTAAAGACTCATACAATATGAACTCACCATTACATGGTTGGGCGTACTCGTCTAAAAAAACGTAAAACAATTCACAACTCGACGTCTAGAACTTCAACTTGAAGTTATTATAACACTCACAATCACCAAGGCATACCACAAATGGCAAAACAAAATACTTTAACGATCGCATCAACATTGGGCTGAGTCCTAACCCATAAACATTCATAGCTCATGTTTTGGAGTTTATAACTCTCACGTAATCAATGACACCACGACAATCACATCAAAGCACACTAAGCATTTACATCCAAAGAGTACTTAAATAACCTTACGCGTGAATATGGACACAACCAATTTTCTTTCTTTCAAAACGAATCTTTATTGGAAATCCAATAATAAATGACCCTTTTATAGAACCCTTGTTTTGCAAAAACTTTGCTCAATCATTCTTACTGGCACAACAATCTTCTACACATGAAGTAACAACATGCTAAGCTCTATCACTTAAAAACAATTTCTTGACAGGGATCCAATCAATACAAATAATAAGGCATATATTTCCGATACTAGGGTGTTGAGGCTTGAAACCTCTGACAATGGGGTCGAACATAACCCTAACAACCAAGGTGGAGTTTAAAAATCTCTGGCATTGGTTTGACTCATAGTCCTGACAATGGGAGCGTGGAGGCTTCCATGGGGCCGGCCATCCAACTATTCACTTTACTTGGGTCGAAACCCAGACAAGTTTAAAGCACATAACACGAATTCAAATATTCTTTACTAAACACCAAGTCTCCTATTACTTGGTAACACTCAAAACACATTATAGAGCGGTAGAAAGCTCCACTGAGAGACCTTCAAGGCTCACAATCCGTGGGAGACTTGCCCCTTGTCAAAACTTTTTCAAAAACGTGTTCTTAACTTTTCCAAAATTCGCTTAAATCGTTGTAGAAAAACCATTTCTAGATCGATTCGAGAACGAATCCATAACCTTAATTGAAACGTATTTAAATCACTTTCACACACTACACAAACAAATTGAACAATTTCATATAGCCTTTGGTAGGGTAACTTACTAGTTGACCAAATAGGGCCAAATCGAGCTACTAAGGTACTACAGAAAATGATATGCCCTATTTACATGAAACTAAAGCTTACTTTATACAAAACTCCTTTTTAGAACCATGTCTCAAAACTAACACACATTCATAACACACCATAAACCGTTCACACACTATACTCTCACGAAATAAAATTTCAAGTCATGCATGAATACGTGAATCACATAAACTAACGACTCCATTAACAATAATGGTGGTATTACCCTTGCCTACCAATACTCAACACTCTAAACCTAGCAATCAGTTAATTTAAACTCACTTCTCAAGGTTCATGAAATAGATATGGTCCACTATACTTCCTTAGTTTCTATTAAATTCATTAGTTTCAACTCAAACAACTAGTCATAGACTTGCGACATGATACACTTAACTCTTACTCACTTAAAACTTAATCAAATTAATCAATTACACACTTTGACCACTGTAATAACTTCGTCTCATTCTTCGGACAAGACTTAAGTAAATTGAGTTTGCGCACATTAAACCATTCCTAATGGCCTCTAGGTCATTAACCATGATTTGTTCAACTTTAAGTGGGCGTCTAACGCCCCAGGACGACACAAAGGAGAGCTTGTTATAAGTTATAACCAAGCTATCTCGAGGTTCTTAACCAATTAACATGGTACAACTATAACTACACAACTACAGTCATTTCATTAGACAAATGCAAGAAACTATGGAATTTGTAGCTTGTCATTTAAGATTAGTGAGTACCAATCAAGAACTTTGCAATGACTTTAAACCAAAGTCTTAGATTACTTCAACTTATACTCCTGTCATTAAACTCAAAGAGAAGAGACTCTCTTCGTTAAACTCGCTAACCATTTTAGTGTTATTAGACCTTGATCACTACTAAACGAATCACATAACGAGGAACTACTCGTCCCACCATCGACATGACTTGAGTTGACATTATGTCTTGCATATGTCACCACTCCATAGCCTTACTAGATACATGACAGTTATTAGGTTCTCTATGATAGTCTCAAACCGACTCCTTGACACCGACAGATAAACAGTAATACTTTACCAGGGTCAAACGGTTGACCCTCAACATGTTATGAGCTAACTTTGACTAGTCACGGGTATGCTACGAGAAACCGACCCACTTGGACTAATTCTTGTTTCCTTTAGCTATACACATCACCACAAATACTCCATGAAAGTCAACAGAACACGACAACTTACTGTAGATAGTCATCTCATGACTCGCTAGACGACTTTAAACTCACGTAAACAAGGTCTATAGGCATGACCAAGAGAGCTAATAACCCGAGTTTCAACTCTTGTTATAGCCTCAACACACAATCATACACTAACAAGTCAATTCAAAGCACTTAGTCAACAAGACTAGCATATCCAAGGCATAACCAAACCATTCCCTATAAGGTTTTCAATTAACAATTCACACCATCTACAATTCGTATATGCCATCACGCAACTCAATCAGTTTGCAATTCAAGAATTAAGTAGTTAATCACTCAACATTCTCAAGGCCAAAAGATGGACAAAGTACGGGAGGTGGGTGGGTCTAACACCACAACACACACAAGAACAAAAAAAATAAATAAAAGGGAGTGCCACTTTGAATGGAATAAGGCTCACCCTTATCCACAATAATAGTTCGTCCTAATGCGAACATAAAAACCGACGAGCTAGATACTTAAATGAAATAGGTACAATATAAATTAACATCAAGACGGAATGTCACCCCAAAGTTCCCGTAAACAAATGGAACTAAATTTTGCATTATGCGACTCAAATTTGAACTTATAGCACACTCTCGGCTATGCACCAACTTAAAATCACAACCCAAACACGGATATACTCGAAATGGTTTACCTTTACTAGCCAATCATTCCAAACATGGAAGCAAGCACAACTTAACTTGAGTCAAACATAGAACTCAACTAGTTCCACACTTACCAAACTCATTGACTTTATCAAGTCAAACATCCACATAAGAGGGATCCACGACAACTACCATACACAACAACCACATGTAATCCCTTACTTCCCATATCTCAATCTTACCTCGGCTTTTTAATTTTTTTTTTTATACTTTCATTTATTTAGTCTTACTTAATGTGACAACCTCAAGGTTACAACTCTAGACACAACCTACTAGGTCACAAAAATCTACCTCAAGGTAGGGATGGATCCAACTTCCAATCAAAACAATGATTAAAACTTCCGTACATTATTCTTCATCATTAACACGCACCCCGGCCGCTGGTGGTCTTAATAGTGATGAACAATCCACATAGAGAGAGGTACTTTCTCCTAAAAACATATTTTCAAAATAAACAAAGGAATTTGGAGATCCCGATAGGTACTAAACCGATGGTCACAACTCTAGGTCTCAATCCTAGACCATAACTCAAGGATAACCTCTAGGGCTAACCTAAGGCCCTACACCTTGGCACTAAACTGGTAGCCAATCCTCTAGAGCACTCTAAGCTCAACTCTAGGCTCTAGTCATAAACTCGAGCCGTTGGCTCTGATACCAACTGTAACAACCCTGAATTTTCATTTTCTTTAGAAAACATAACAGAGTACAAAACATGGACAATTCAAGAGCTTTTATGCCGCGATTATTAAACAATTAATAAACACAAGGCGAAAGATATTACTACTAATAAACAAATTCATTATTAACTATTACAACTAAAAGAAAATGTAATTAATTAATACATTCCTAAAACAAACCATAATTCTAAACTATTGCAGCAGAAGTCTTAACTTTAATAAATCTTCATCTTGGTGAAGTCAACGCTCTCACCCTAATAAAAGCTAGTCACAATCAAGCCCTGCACATTAAAGACGTAATATCAGCCAAAAGGCTGAGTAAGATTTCATACCAATAACAACTTTGAACTATCCAATGTGCAGGTAGAATACATACATTGTATTCCACAAAATCATTTCACTTGTACAACAGAACTTGAATATAATAGACCACCTTCAATAATTCAAATCCACTTTACTTGCTTTAAGAACCATTCTGTAAATCATTCAAATATAACTCCTTTGAAATCTATGAGTAGGAAGTAATAAAAATCCAATGAGCTAGCTAGGCTCACTAGATAAGGTAAACACCAAAGTCCCTAGTATGCATACCCCTAACTTGATAACGTATCAAGAAGGAAGACGAATGTCAAGAGTATTGATCAATATACTCCCAACTACTAAAATAATTTTGTTGAGACACTGTTAACTCAACATACTTCCATACTCGAGGAATACCGCTTACCGGCAACCCCACAATTTAATTAAACTTGGTAAACTTAGTAACAATGAGGAACTTCCTCTTTTTTAATAATCTCAAACTTGTCTCACGAGGAGCTTCCTCCTTTTAGTATAATTCTCTTAAATAATCTCATAAATTATTTTGATATAAATATCGTCAAAACAATTAAAAGCTCCATAAATAGCATCGTAAAAATGATTCCACACTCAATATAAATTACAAATCAATATGAAATACTTTTGTACAAGCTTAGTATGAAATCTTACCTTATTAGCAAACCACAGTGAACCAATCTCAATCACAAGTCAAAAAGGTTCTTCTACGAACCCGTGATCTACAATATAATATAATATAGTATAAGTCACTAGACTATACTTCACATAATTCACCAATAAATGGTATTTACTTAGTTAATGAGCTTTGACTGATTTAAAACAGACGACTCAATTTAACGTAATCCAATTCAAAAGAGCACAAAATCAGCAAGACAAAAGTCATTGAAAGTCAACTATTATACAAACTAGTTAAACTAGTTGAAATCTACTCATATGCTACTAATTTTATGGCCTATTTGACAATGATTAGTCAACTCCTTCTATTAATTGGCTTAGTTGGGTATGAGGATGTCTTCTTTAACCCATTATACTAAGTTTGATAAGACAACCAAATGAAGATCAAATACTTGTACAGAGCACTTGTGATTTTTCGTTTGCCAAAATAACTGCAAATGATTTAGTAATACTCATGTTTCTATAGTTTCCATTCTTCACTTTCAAATTTCAAGCTTCTAAATCAGAACATCACTCGTCGAACATCAATACATGATTCTATGAAATTTGAGCATTCAATGATTCACTTGTGGAGTATGGTCAGAACAACAGTACATGTAGTAGTGGAAATTTGTCACTGATTAGTGTAGGCGTGTTTTTATTTCGCCTACGCGGTGTGAGCACGTAGATTTGACTACCCCACTGTTACGGTTTTATTGAAAATTGTTTTGTATTGAAAGAAGTCAGCAACAATTCTTTTTAGGAAGAATCATAAACCTAATTGGATATGGGAAAAACATAGGGACAAATTAACCAATGTAGATTTCCCCGTCCTGACTCCATAGATGGTCAAAAGGGACCAAAGATTGAGTTCGGGGGTGAGGGTATAATACAGTCAGGAACCATATTGCCCATTGTTGGCCTCTACTAAATATCGATTCATTGCAGATTTTATGCCAAAGAATAATTAAATAATGTTTATTTACCCTAAAAATATTTAGTCTAAGTTGGTTCAAGAAACACATAAAAAGACTATTTTTTTAGTGACATGTTATTTAGGCAATCAATATTACAAGGAACCTAGCAAGTTGTCGAAATTAATCTGATTAATGTTAGAACAGTTCTTTAGGTCTTGATTAACAAAAATAACATGTGGGTGATAAAAGCAATAAAGCAGGACAATCATATAATCTTCATAGAATATAATCAAGCAGGCATATGATAATATATAAAAATAAATAAAAAGAATGAAAAAGGTTTAGAATATACAGTAGAACGATTTTATATCAAAGATCTGCATCATAAAAGAAACAGTTAGTAACTTCAATATAAAAAAAGGAATTTTTAAGGACCCTCAGGATTATTCCGTGGCTTGGGTCTGCGAGATTGACAACCTTCGGGACGAGCAATCGTGAAGCCTGAAAATCTGAATGTATGAAAGTATGTAGATTGAATGTATTTGTGTTTGAAAGAATGAGTTTTGTAGGGAGATTTTGTAATTTGTAGAGAGATTCGTAATGTATTCGTCGAGTTCGGAGTGTGTTAATGTGAAAAATCTGTTCTTAAATCTGTTTGGAAATCAGGCCTATTTATTGGGAAAACGGCACTGCGCCTCACGCGCTGGCTACGCCAGGCGCAGCTGACATGGCAAGCGCATGACGCGGTATGACCAGTAAAAAGCGTACACGTGGTACGCGCTTTTGAAAAAGATAAGAAAGAAATTGCGCGTCTCAAGCAGAGAACCGCGCTTGACGCAGGACTCTACATGAAACAGAAGTCTACGCAGTTCTGTTGCGCTTAGCATAGTCTGTGCGCTTGGCGTAGCTTACGTGGAAGTCCACGTGGCAAGACACTACGCTCAGCACAGCCAGCCGCGCGCAACACAATCAACTACGCTCAGCGCACCGCCTTGTTTTTGATAGTTTTTGATATAAACACGTTTTAAAGATTTTCTTTTATCTTTTAACTCCGAAAATATGATTTTACGGGATAAAATCCGATTTTGACTTATAAAAAATATCTTTTGAAAATATTTATTTATTAAAATAAATCAATTAATTGGGCTTTTCAAAGAATTGGGCTCAAATATAATTATTTATCATGAATAAATAATTGGGCTTTAAAATAGGACTTTAACACTTTTCGAAATGGTTTTGGGACGGCTCTTCGGATTGCTATGCCCTTGGATCGGACCAATTAAGACCACGGTATGTTTCATCATGGGATCCTTAAATGGGGAGACACGATTATGTGTCTACAGAAGCCCCCACTTTGACTGAGGTTCAGGAAACCGATCGTCAAAGTATACGGTGTCGGGACGGAGAACGATTCTAAACGCTCTGCAGTTTAGAACTGATCTATAACCGCTGGTCTCTGCAAAACAAAGTTAGTATGGAGGACAATAACTACAAGCAATCTGATTACCTACAGGGAAAGATGTTAGCAGATAGATGCAAACAACTCACATAAGCACACAGTGATGCAATGATGCAAACTTAGACTCTCTAAGGATGCATGAGACGCAATGCAAGGATTAAGGTTATGCAAAGCTAAGGGAGACGACACGTCATGCAAGGTCAGGGTTATGCAAGACTAGGATGTATGAAATGCAATGCAAGGTCAGGGTTTTGCATGGCTGCAATGCAAGGTCAGGATTTTGCAAGGCTAGAAGATGTGTAGAATGATACACTGATTAGAAATGTATGGAATGATTTTCGAAAATCGTTTTTAGTAAATGATTGGGGTCCGTATACGAGGTTCACGGATTACAACTCTTCGGGAGTTTGAATTGGAGGAACCACCACACGTAGGAAGCCCCCACTTTGGGTGAGCTTGCCTTGAATTAGGCATGAGCCTTAATCGAAACGTACTTGATCTGATATTGAAACGTAGTTGCTATGTCTTGAACATTGAAAGTTTTCACTGGGGATTGCGCTGGGGATTCTTCTTTGGGAAGTTGATATAGGCAAAGTCAAATATCGCCAGAAACCATGTAATTGTCGGAGAGTCCTTCGGGGAAAAGGAGAGCTTGGATTGAAAAATAAAAAAGTTTAAATTTTGTGACTCAAATGAATGTAGGTGGGAAAAGGCTTTAACCAGGCTAGGTGCAGACTCGAGTCTATGTCGGGATCTAGAAAGAAAATGCACCTGAACTCTATAAAATCAAATCATTAGACCATGACTAATTTTCATTTTATTGAAGCTGTCGGACCTAGAGATGAGGATTCATACGTATCCTTGCGGAATCAGACCATTCGTAGTTCCCGTTCTGATTTCTTTTTTTTATATTCTTTTTTGTGCCCTAACTTTTGCCTAGGCCGCCCTTTCGGGTTTTCAACCTAGCGGGCTTGGACATACCTTGAAAAAGGAGTTAGGGTTGATGAAAGGTTGAAGGCTTGATTTTGATGAAGGTTGAATTGGTCATGATAAGGTAAGGATTATGGATTTGGATTTTATGGGTTAAGGTCTGATGGATCGAAGGGATTTGAATGAGAGATGGGACTTGTGTGCAAGCCCCCTAGCTTGACTATTTATTTTGCCTTTGGCTTTTTCTTTTTTGCATTTTTTTTTTTTTTGTCCTGTGCGTTTTCTTTTACTTTTTTCATTTTTTCGCACTTTGGATTTTTTCACTCTTTGTTTTTGCCTTGGCATTGATATATTTTGATGTAGTAAGGCTTGAAGGCTATTTGTGGAGCTTTGATGTTGAAGGGATTGTTTGGTTTATTGATATGATGGTTTAAGAATGATGGCTTATGAAAGGTAATGGAAGGGAGAGGGGAATAACTCCTGATCCAAAGTATGTCTCTTTTTTATTTTTCTTTTTTTCAGATCTCTTTTTATTATTGTTAGTCAAGTTCATTAGGTGATTTGAGTTTCATCATTGAATTAGAAGCATAAATAAAATGATTGAAGGCCAATGAAAATGAAAATGAAATTCTTTTATTAATCAGAAATAAATAGGACAAGGCTTATTAGAATAAAAACCTAAATGACATAGACTCGAGAAGAAGAGAAATGAAGGAGCTAGGGGAGGGACTCTCCGACTCAACCTAGAAAACTAGCGTTAAATGACTAAGCCCCGACGTTGTTTAGGTGCTACCCAAGGGGTTCTTCTTTGCATTCTTGACTTTTCTTTGCGGAGTGGAATTGACAATCTACCGTCTTCAACCATATCTGCCAGGTGATTCTTTAAGGTACAACACACAGATGTTGGGTGTCCATTCCCTTGGTGGTACTTGCAGTAAGCATTAGGATCCCACCTCTTGGATCTATTCTCGGGAGCAGGATCTGGAGTAGGGCCAATAGGACGAAGTGCTCCCTTTGCATGAAGTCTAGTGAAGGCTTCTTCTAAGGACATGCCTAAATGTGCGAATGTTCTTTGAGGCTTTTGATAGCCTCTCTTTTCAGCAGCTATGGCATTGACCTCATTGCTTTTGGAGCTATAAGGGCCATTGTTACTCTTCTTGAAAGAGTTGTTGTTGTTGTTTGAACCCTTGTTCTTGTTGGCCTGTACCTCTTCTTCAATCAGCAGGCCTACCTTATAGAGCTTCGTGAAAGACTCTATAGGTTGGAACTTGATATGATTCCCATACTTCGGCTGCAGGTTACGGATCACCAGTCGGACTTGATCCTCCTGAGATGGCCTGTTAATCATTTGTGCAGCTTTATCCCTCCATCTGTTAAGGAAGGTGACGATGTCTTCGTTGGAGTTTTGTTTAGTTAACTCCAACTCACGAAGGCCAATGGGAAGCTGAGTATTGTATATGTATTGTTTATGGAACTCCTCTCTGATGTAGTCCCAGTCATTCAGCTTGGCCTTATTCAGTGACTTGAACCACTTGGATGGATGTGCATCTAAGGTTAAAGGAAAGACATAAGCAAACATGTCCTTGCTCATGCCCTTGAGAGCCATAGAGATGGAAAACGCTCTCAAGTGGTCATCTGGGTCTTCGACCCCCTTGAATTTTGGGAGGTCACCCAATGTTACCTTTTTAGGGAGTTTCTCCCTTAGTTCAGGATCAATGATGTCATGGCCACGAGCATGACTCTCGAGTGCAGGAATTGACTGGATCAGTTGCTCGAGTTTTTCAAACCTCAGTTCTGTGTTAGTTTTGATCGGTGGTGGAGTGTCGCCTTGCTCGTCTTCCTCAGTGAGCTTCTCCCTTAGTGCCTTGATCTCTTTGTCTTGTTCCTCAAGACGAGAGTTCATCAGTGTGAGTTGAGCCATAATGGCACTAAGCTGTTCATTAGTATCCCCCATTTCGGATGATGATTCAGAAGAGTTAGAGGATTCTTCTGAAAATGTGAGGATGCGTTTGACGAGTCTAGGAGTAGGTCGACCTTGTTGCCTCGCTGTTGGACGTTCCCAAGTTATAATCTCACGATCCGTCCTGAACAGAAATAGAATGGACCTCGTAAATTTTAGAAATGACGCTTTCGAATGAGAAATGGAGATGATATATGAGAAGTGGAAATGGCAATGGGGATTGAAGATGGGAAATGAAAATGAAAAATGATTTTGAAATGGAAATGGAAATGGTTATAGGTTTGGATTAGTATATACTTGACCATGATGGAGACATGGGCCTAACTATATGCAAATGCAGACATGGACTGGACTGGACTCTACGATTGAGTTTTGGAGAGACTAGACTTTGAACTTACGGGTGAGCAAGCAGGCTAGACTTTAAGGAAGGTTTGACAATAAGGGACACTAGACTCTTAACTTAAGGCAAGCAGGCTAGGCACCTAGACTTTGAACTTACGGGTGAGTAAGCAGGCTAGACAACTAGACTCCGGAACTTACATTAGACTAAGCAAGCTAGACTCAAAAATTGCCTATGGACTTATGGGATGCTAGACTTTGAACTTACGGGTGAGCAAGCAAGTTAGACAACTAGGAAGGCCAAACTCTTAACTTAAGGCAAGCAGGCTAGGCAACTAGACTTTGAACTTACGGGTGAGCAAGCAAGCTAGACAACTAGACTTCGGAACTTACATTAAACTAAGCAGGCTAGACTCCAAAATTGCCTATGGACTTAAGGAATGCTAGGCCTTGAACTTACGGGTGAGCAAGTAGGCTAGACACAACAATTGCCTATAGACTTAAGGAATGCTAGACCTTGAACTTACGGGTGAGGAAGCAGGCTAGACATTAAGGGATGAACTTTTATAGTCCTAAGACTGGATTTTTATAGTCCGAAGACTGACTAGGGCCTACATGGAGATGCAAACTAGACCTAGGATATGAATTGGGCCTAAATGGACCTAAGATTTGGATTGGACTAGACTTAGACTTAGATTGGAATTGATTAGGGATAGACTTGGACCGGACTTCAATTCACATGCAGATGGGCTTAGATTTTGAGATGAACTAGATTTATATGGGCCTAAGATCGACTCAATACTAGAGAATGTATGGACTGAAATGCACATGGGCCTAAATGAATGCAAAATGGATTCTAATGCTATGGGCCTAGAATGAATGCAAATGAATTGGATTGAATTTGGTTGATTGGATTGGATTGGATTGAAGGTGTTTAGACTGGGCTTAGAATTTTCGAAATTCATTTTTGAAATGAACCCCTTGTTTTATCTTTTGTTAGGAAAAGATGATGGATTGATTTGAAAAATATCTTTTTTTTGAAATGTCGTGTATGATGGTGTTTAGTAAATGCTTTTGTAAAATAGTAGAATAGAAGGAGGTGCAGGATTGATTTTTTTTTTTTAAATGTAAGTTTTTGAAATTGATGAATATGGAAAGGTAAGATTGACAGGGATAGCAGGGATGAAATGGGAAGAGGTAGACATGCATGACAACTCTAACTCTACAATGACCCTTTAGATGCATTTTTTTTAAGACAGACTTAACCTTGCATGAAAATACTGATTTTTTTATGTTGAATTAGGTGATAAGCCTAAATGACCAAATTACGCGAATGCAGACAGACATACGCACATAGGACTGAACATAGGATCGACAATTACGACGGCTAAATTGGCGAAAAGCGTGCGATGCACAGACTGCACGACGCGCAGCAAAGCTACGCGTGGCGCACAGCCGTGCGTCTGGCGCGGGAGTGGTGCGCCAGGCGCAACTCAATGCGCTTGGCGCACTATTCCCCGACACGTTTTTCGGGGATTTAGGCGATGAATTGGCCGATTGACGATTTTTTTCTTGTTTGTTAGACGCGATTTTAGGAACAACGCATAATAATGACAATTTGACAAGATAATAACAGGCAAAAATTGCAATCACAGGCAAATGTCATATAACATGGATGCAAAAGTTCCAACCTAAAGTCCAGTTCTATGTTCAACTATTGGTCAGTTTTGGGTTATGGCTGAAAGGGTCCATGACTAAGAGATTGATCCCACGCTTCGTACCCCTACTTAAAGAGGTGGCCACGTGTAAGACGCACTCCAGTCTCAAGTCAGGTTCAAGAGAACAATGCCATGGTTGGGTAGGTTTGCTTATGACTAAGATCCAACACTATCGGTCAAGAAGCTTTTTGGAAGGACAAAGCGCAAACCCCCCGGGGTGACCTCACACATAGAACATGTGCTAATGAGGCAAGGTAGATTGTCCTTATGGTGGCTGAACAATAGCCATGCATATACAAAACTGTATATTATTCAAAGGCATAAAAATAAGAATGAATCGTATTTTTCAAGTTTCACCCACTCATTTAAAAAAAATAATTTTTTTAAAATCCTCCCCGGTGGAGTCGCCAAATTGTAGGCGTGTTTTTATTTCGCCTACGCGGTATGAGCGCGTATTTGATTTGACTACCCCACTGTTAAGGTTTTATTGAAAATTATTTTGTATTGAAAGAAGTCGCCAACAATTCTTTTTAGGAAGAATCATAAACCTAATTGGATATGGGAAAAACATAGGGACAAATTATCCAATGTAGATTTCCCCGTCCTGACTCCATAGATGGTCAAAAGGAACCAAAGATTGAGTTCGGGGGTGAGGGTACAATACAGTCAGGAACCATATTGCCCATTGTTGGCCTCTACTAAATATCGATTCATTGCAGATTTTATGCCAAAGAATAATCAAATAATGTTTTAAGCACCCTAAAAATATTTAGTTTAAGTTGGTTCAAGAAACACATAAAAAGACTACTTTTTTTAGTGACATTTTATTTAGGCAATCAATATTACATGGAACCTAGCAAGTTGTCCAAATTAATCTGATTAATGTTAGAACAGTTCTTTAGGTCTTGATTAACAAAAATAACATGTGGGTGATAAAAGCAATAAAGCAGGACAATCATATAATATGCATAGAATATAATCAGGCAGGCATATGATAATATATAAAAATAAATAAAAAGAAAGAAAAAGGTTTAGAACATACAGTAGAACGATTTTATATCAAAGACCTGCATCATAAAAGAAACAGTTAGTAACTTCAATATAAAAATAGGAATTTTTAAGGACCCTCAGGATTATACCGTGGCTTGGGTCTGCGAGATTGACAACCTTGAGCAATCGTGAAGCTTGAAAATCTGAATGTATGAAAGTATGTAGATTGAATGTTTTTGTGTTTGAAAGTATGAGTTTTGTAGGGAGATTTTGTAATTTGTAGAGAGATTATTCCTAAAGTATTCGTCGAGTTCGAAGTGTGTTAATGTGAAAAATCCGTTCTTAAATCTGTTCGGAAATTAGGCCTATTTATATGGAAAACGGCACTGCGGCAGGCGCAACTGACATGGCAAGCGCATGACGCGGCATGACCAGTAAAAAGCGTACATGTGGTACGCGCTTTTGAAAAAGATAAGAAAGAAATTCCGCGTCTCAAGCTGAGAACAGCGCTTGACGCAGGACTCTACATGAAACAGAAGTCTACGTGGCAGTTCTGTTGCGCTTAGCACAGCCTGTGCGCTTGGCGCAGCTTACGTGGAAGTCCACGTGGCAGGACACGGCGCTTAGCACAGCCAGTTGTGCTCATCACAGTCAACTACGCTCAGCGCACAGCCTTATTTTTGGTAGTTTTTTTTATATAAACGCGTTTTTATAGATTTTCATTTATCTTTTAACTCTGAAAATCTGATTTTACGGGATAAAATCCGATTTTGACTTATAAAAAATATCTTTTGAAAATATTTATTTTTTAAAATAAATCAATTAATTGGGCTTTTCAAAGAATTGGGCTCAAATATAATTATTTATCATGAATAAATAATTGGGCTTTAAAATAGGACTTTAACACTTTTCGAAATGGTTTTGGGACGGCTCTTCGGATTGCTCTACCCTTGGATCGGACCAATTAAGACCACAGTATGTTTCATCATCGGATCCTTAAATGGGGAGACACGATTATGTGTCTACAATTAGCACACTCCAAACTCAAAAATATGATATCTATATAAATTTAAGCATCAAACATAAACACATTGCACAAATTTCATATAATAGAATTTCCACCAATTTAATTTATTCAGGAACCCTAATTTACAAAAACCCCAAATTCAGATAATCAACCAAAAACGAAATTAAAACTTAAGACTGTAACTTACTTGATTAAGGGAAGTAATTGGGTGAAATTACTCTATAAAAAGAACCCCAAAAACCGCTCTTTGATTCGATTCTCGACCCGAAACCGCAAACCAAAGCACACTATTAACCTCTTCGAAAAACCCACAAAAACCGAAGCTATTGAAGAAGAATGAACAAGAGTTGAAGTGTGATGATGGTGGATAAAGATTTTAGTAGCTTTAATGGTGATAAAGCAAGAAGGATGAAGAAGAATAAAGATTAGAATGGAGCTTGGTTGGTTGGTGTCGAAGAGCAACGCTACTTGAGAATGGTAAGTTTGTTTACTTTGTTTTGTTTTTCCCCTTTTTTTTTCTTTTATAACTTGGTTTAACTAAACCTAATGGTACTTGACCTAGTCAAACTAGGAATAGGTTTTTGGCTATTTCTAAGATAGAGTCAAAGTATGGAAAAAATTAATAAAATAATATTTTAAATAGTTTTCTTAAAATAATTTAATGTACATAAATACTAACCTTGTATAAAAATACGAGGTGTTACATGTTTGGTGTCGCATTTTCCATTGGACGAGGGATACTATGTAACATCCCGCTCCAAATCGCAGCTTAATTAAGACCTATTACTACTAATTACGAAGTTAAGCTACTAATTAGATAGACCGTTACGGCGGACTTCTGCACCTTCCCTAATAGGAAAAGTTAGGAAATCACATAGTATCCAAGCTTATTACGAAAATAAGTTGTAGTAAAGTAGTTATTACATCATTTCTTGAATACTTAAATTGTAAATCGGAAGTACATGTTTAACTTGCTAAAAATCGTCGTGTACAATAGATTATCCTATAGCAGCGAAATTAAACACACTAATCACGACTTCACATTTGTATACAGGAGCTAATCCAGACACTTCCTCTAATCCTGCAAAATAGATGAATCTGCCCCCCACCAGGACAAGTTCAAAGAACAAATTAAAACAGGTGAGGTTATGCTGGTACATAAGTCCCACCGATTCCAAAATAATAAGGTGGCTGAAAATGGCATTTACTTCATCATAAACAACATAAATGATTTCTGAAATACTTTCACTTTAATAAATCACAAAGATACTTTTCTTTATTAATTAAATACTGCTGAAGCAACAGTTTTATCATGAGTATATCGAGTAATTTCCAATAAAAACTATCCATGATATGTTATATCATATTCAAACTACTTTTTTCATACTCAAACTTAAAATGTTTTTAATTTAGGGAAGGAACACTAATAGAGGGGCTAAGCCACAACTCCAAACTCTTGAGGCACGTCTCTCAACCTTTCTGATTTTCTGCTTGCAAGACTTCTAGATCATGACCCTACACAAAGGAGCAATATCCACTCCATATCACATAATGAGCGATGCGCTCCACAAATATTGTCTACTTCCCCCATAAAACAAAAGCTCATACTCACACAAAAATACTTATACTCAACACTTATACTTAAATAATTATACCAAAATACCTTACTTAAATACTTATTCATAACCTTCATTTCAACCTTTATAACAAACTTTAACTTATCAAAATGAGTTTCGGAAAATAAGCTTGCTATGTCAAGTTCCACCATTCCGGAAAAGTGACTTAAGAACAAGGTTTCGTAAAAGACACTGTGGTTATCCAGAGAGGTTAATAAGGTGATCAACATGATATGACAGCACGAATAGGTCTCATAAATAGGCTCTTAAATATATGAAAAGGCCTCGCCATGCAAGTAAACAAATATCAATCTCACGGTTTTTGGTTTTGGGTTAAGTATGGCGATTTAGATCCGAGATTATGCTATAACTTTTATACTTATCTTAGGGCATGGGTATGTCAATAAGTAATTGGATACATGCAGTAGGTATTAAACATTTAAAGATACTTAATGAACCAAAGAACACATGGGTTAAGAAATTTGGAAAACAACTAAGCAGAAATCGGGTTTTAGGTATTCTTTTACTCAACGAATTGAGGTTGCGTGTGGCGTTTGATGAGGGAAATGAAGTAAAGTTTTATTTCACAATCAATACATGGATGTTCTGGGGAAATATAATGGAAGTTCAGCCAAAAACAAGATCATTACACAAGACGCAATCGAGATGATAGCAAGACTTGATGGGTTTAAAAACTTGTTATGCATGCAACAACATTCCGAGCAACATAACTTCTAGTGCACAACTCCAAATTGAGTGATTTTTGTGTCTAAATTCATCAACTTTTCAAGATATACAACTTACATGAATACCCTAAGACCCAAATCTTATTGTAACAGGACGATATTGGGCCTGAAATAGTACGACATTATGTTTTAGGAAGGATGGGTCATCTTTTCTTACCCGGTTATCTAGGAGGTTTACCAACCTTAGGGAAACTTGACATGCAAAAGGATTTTAACACAATATCATTCATAAAAACCACATGCAGATCAGTTTTTTATACATATACAAACATAATCAAAGTATTCATAATTTCATAGGCAAATTTCATAATCAAAGCTTTAAAACAAGTTAGTGGTGATTCTTGTGTACCTTAATCCGATATATAGGAACTAAATATCCCTTAACCACTTTTAGCTCTCCTCCATAAACCCTATAATACCTTAAATACAATATACATGGCTTAAAATTCAGTAATTAATCAAAAAATCAAGCTTACAATCTAATAAACCTTGTAGGTGCTATAGTTCAACCAATTCTTACCTTCCTTGATTTTTCTTTGATGCTAATGTTGTGATACCTAAAAATTAACACTTGACCAGTATGAAGAACAACTTGAGAATCCTAAAATTTGAGTTGCATGTAAGTTTTGGAGTAAGAGTCTAAGAGAAGCAAGCTGCCAAAGAGCAACCATGATTCACGCATGAATGGTGTGGAAGAGGGGAAGAGAATGGTGAGTGAATTTTGTGAATTATGGGTGATGAAATCAGGTGAAAATAATTTGGGATCCTTGGTCATTTGTATATGGTGAATGGTTGATGGCAAACTTTTGCTTTTGGCTTAGTATTAAGGGAAAAATCATCTCTTCACTTGCTTATGAACAATCCCGAATTTTAATGCCCTTATATGCTTGAATTATCTTCTCAATCTCTTCCTAATCCTTAATTATTCTTAATAAATCTCCCAAAATATATTTTACACCTTACTAAAAAGATATTTTACCTTAATCATTCCTTAATCTCAATCTTTTTATGGCAATTCAAAGTTTTTATTGAAAACCAAAAAAGATATTACAACTTAAGTTATTACACCACAGTCTAAGGCTTTAAAAGCATCAGCATCTTAGCTTCCCCACCTTCTAGGGTGGGTTGAAAGCTAAGACTCTTCATGTACTAGACACACTAAAGCCAACACCTAACCAGCAGCCACAAGAAAAGCAATCTACGCTATCCACAAACTGGATCAGCATATGACTAAACTGCACAACGCATCATTACACAATAAGTAGTCTCCTAATTTCATCATTACATCTACAAGCAACCATAAACATAATTTTCTTACATAGATGAACACAGACAATTTTAACACCTCCAAAAACAATATTGTTTCTATAGATCCACACTTGGTACACAACCTTAGTAAAGAACATAGTGTATAATTGAGCTTGGGGAGACTTGCTATGACTCTTCTGGGCAACAAGCTTCACCTCTTCTTTGAAATCACGCTGACGTAAGCCTAAAAACACCTTACAAAGTGTTGGATGATGAATCTAAACTTATGGGAACAAGAACACTCACAATAATACTAGAAAACACTCGTAACCAAGGATAGAACCAAATCACAAGGACAAACTTAATGATTTGGGGTTTTAGGCTAGAGGCAAGACCCACTCAAGCTCCCCTAAGCTTATTGCTCAAGAACCCACTCAAAGAAACAAGTGTACATTTTGAACTTGAGATACACTCAAAGTTAAAATGCATAAACACAAGGTTTTTTTTTATATCACTCAAAATATGAACTTCTCATAACATAAGCTCTCCTTATATAGGATATAGGAGCATCAAAGACAGTAAAAACTCTTCAAAATAACACCCTAAAAACAATCCAACTTGGACAACTTTGGGGAGTTACAAAACCCCCTTAATTCACGCCCTAATTGATGCTTAATCAATGTGTTGTTACAAAGGAAGCTTTAAAACATCAAATGATGCACTAAGAGACTCCTAAACACACTCTAAACTCACAGCCATGTAGAGGGACTTTAGGAGTAACCTCTTGGTTTTATTACAAGCTAAATATAAACAACAAAAGCAAATAAAATACTCTTGCCCATAATAGAACTATGGGACGCTCATTTAGACGCCTAACTCACCTTTTCTTTGTTGTTGCTAATCCATGTTGCTGTAGCTTCATGTTGGGCTTCATTCATGAGATGCAACACTTGAATTCGGCCTAAAACTAATCCAAATTAAGTGTTTTTTTTTTTCGTAAGTTCAGAATGTGAACTTATTGATGGACCTATTAAAGTCCACGAAATGAGCCAAATGGACCGAATTATGGTTGTCAGAAATATAAGTATCAACACTGACAATTCTAATTCCTTATATAATGCATGGGCTTTTCTTTTGAACCTTGGACTTGCATCATTCACCCTTTCTTCAAAAAAGTTTGCCCTCAAACTTGGTTTGAAGACTTTTCCTTTGTTGTTTACCCTCTCAAGATTCCTTTTGTTCACCTTTTCAATTTCGTCTCTCATTTTCTCCCAAGAATTTTGAAATACTCCCACCCTCTTATTTTCATTTCTTTCATCTTGATATTCTCCTAATAACTCATTTAGAGATGAGTTATCACAAGAAGTACCCCGATAAGTTATTTTTATATATAGTTTTTAGGTGCATTTAGGTTGTATTTTAGAGCATTTAGATTCATATTTAGGTTCATTATTGCATTATATTCTTAAGTTATGTTATTCTACTCTTATTCGGTATGTTTTCTTGTTTTTGATGAATTTCAGGTAATGAGAACGTATTTGGAGTATAATTAGCTAAACTTGAGGATTAGGAGCGCTTGAAAAGAAGCTACAATACATAAGGATCGTATGGATATGTCATAGTACGAGTTTGAGCGAAAAAGAAGCGGAAAATCATTAGAAGAAATGTGAAAAAGGCGTCATGTCAACTCTTCTTATCATAACGTTTGATGTGCTTCTTAGAATCGAGTAATTCCAGCATATTTGGAAACTAGACTTGAAGAGCTTTCCGACGATAGGTGGCACGCCACGAGGAGACTTCTAGTCAGGGAGTTATGCCTTTCCGAAGTTGGGACTGTTTCTGCTGGAATCTGTTTTTGTACGCGCGGATCACTATTTTCACCCATTTAATGATATTTCGACTTTCTTTATTTTTGTAACTTACTTTCCTAGTCATATGAGGTTACCTAGTATTAATTATATTAGGTTTTCACTCTTTCTCTCTTTCTCTCTCTCCTCCCTTTTCACGTTAGTTTTAGTTTCTTAGTTTTTAGGTTTAGTTTTCTTCTTTTTTTTCTAGCTTTTTGTAAACCCTAGTTTTTATTCTTCTTCAATAATTCATGAGTTCTATTAGTTTCTTTCATTGATTTCTTTGATTATGCTTTCTCTTGTAGATTTAGATTTTATTCTTTATTTCATGGTTGAGTAGTTTTATTTCTAGGGTTTGGGAATCCATGTTTATATACTATGAATCTTGATTGATGTTTATTGATGGTTTGATTAGTCTTGATATTTCTAATTGATTAGTGTTTATATTGATAATCTTGCAACCTGATCAATTGTCTGATTTAAACTTGCTAATAAAGAATCATAGATCAAGATATAGTACTTTTTAGAGGCTTGCCTACAATTAGCAAATCTGATTATGTTAGCGACCGTACTGCATATGTTGATTTGAAAGCGTTAAGACCCGACCGTAGGATTAACCTATGATCTAGATATCTGATTCATTGAACTATTGATGATATGTTGATAGATTATATATATGAACATGGTGAACCATAACCCTGGATCTTTTTTGTTTGATTTTCGTAGTTTGATTAGTTTAGAACCTTAATTCTCATAATTCTGATTTTGTTTAGTTTCTCCATACTTGAGAAGGTAGATTAAAATAACCATCGCTCTGCAGATTCGACTCTACTTACCCTACTATATTGTTAAAAGGTTTTACAGGAATTATTTTTGACAGGTGTACGACAACCTATCAAATTTTGGCGCCGTTGCCGGGGAGACGGTATTGTTTTATTTAGTTTTTAATGTTGGTGAAATTAAACTGTATATATTTTTTTTTCTTTTTTATTTCTTTTTGTGAATATTTTTTTTTTGTTCTCCTTGTCTGTTTTAGTGTGTTGTCATGGAGTGGAATAATTATAGTTCAGAGGAGGATGTTTATTCTAATTATCAAGGGCAGTATGATTATTCTGGGTATTATAATGCAAATGATTATGTTTATAATGCATCATATGATTGTCAAAATTCACAAAATCTGTGCATGAATTCCTATGAATATTCTCATTACCCCAATGAGTCTTATGTGCTTGATTATACCCAATGATATCAACCTGAAGTGAGTAATTATTTTCAACCCGAAACATCAGAGCGTCAGAAACTTTATAGCATGATGAGAGAGTATATTGTTAAACAACATGAAGATTTAAATGAATTGGCGCATGATTACCATAACATTGCGAAATCAATTGAATTACTTGTTGTGCAACAATCTACTAACCAACAGGTGATACTTGATGATACTGATATTATTAGTGTTGAGAATTATACTTCAGAGGAGAAAGACGTTGATTTGACTCATGATAATTTGGTAGAAGGTAAGGGTGAAATTGGTGAAGTTGGTAAGGAGTCTCTTTATGTCGATGAACCCATAGTTGAGAGTGAAGTGTCTCACACTTCTTCGATAAACTTTTCATCTGCATATGAGTCAAAAGTTGATAGTGAGATAATGCATGAGTCTTTGTCGGTTTCATCTGGACTGTTTTTGAGTCTCATGTTCCCTTCTGTAAAAAACTTGATCTTGTTCCTTCTTCCCCTTTATTATATCCTCCATTGTTCCTTCTTTCTCCCCTTTTGAATGACTCTCATGATGATGTAAATAATATACAGTTAGTTTCTTTTCCTTCTTTTGAGTCATGTAAAGAGACTAACAATTTTTCTTTTTGTAGTTTTCATAGATTTGTAGAACTAATTTTTTTCATTTTTTCTTTCCATTCTTATATAATATGGTCTGAGATGTTTACAGGAACATATGATAAGCTTCTTAGAGCATTGAACTATTATGAGTGGTCTACTACTATTAAACGGTCATGCAAGACCTTAAATTTGCCCTTCTCGGGAGGCAACCCGAGCATTAACTTATTTTTTTTTCTTTACTTTTTATTTTGTATTTTTATCTCTGTTTCATTTTTTTTGAGTGATTTTACTCACTTTGGTGTGTTCTCTAACGTGTTGAGTTATGTTTGTCGTAGTTTGCAAACATGTGCAGGTGGAAGTTGCACGCTTGGTTCAATTACGCACACTCGCAAGCTTGTCGCGAGTCGTTGCTCATGCAGACACATGATAGGCTGTTGCGTGCATAACCCAACGTTTGCCTGGCCGTACCAGCGCTCGATAGGCCACACTCGCTGCACAACGCAGCTCTCTGCCCAGCCCGATGGTTGGTCAGCGATGTGACCAAGTTATATGCGATTATAGAGTGTTGAGAAGTCTATTTTACTAAGGTTTAAGGTTTAAGAAGGAGAGTTTTACTCATCTAAACCTTAGTGTGGAGAAGAGGGAGTTACGATGAATTTGCGTTATTAGAGGAGATTTAAGGATATTTTGTGGTTATATGTGTTTATGATCATGTACAGGTGGATTTCCATCCCGTGTTTGCGATCCATTCAACATAAAAAGATCACAAAGTTCATTGGAGTCTAGAGTTATATGGTTGATGCATCCAAGTTCATCCTCTTTGTGGCTCTACAGCATTAATTGCCCACCATGGGCATTGAAGAGCCCACCTCGGACGTTTGTGGAGAAGATCGAATTAAGAGCAGTGGTGAGTACCCGAGTCGGGCGCCATACACGCACGGCCCGCGCATTTCGAGCCTTACAGGATCCTGCACAGCAGCGAAGGCCCTTCTCGCGCACCAGCAGCGCACGACCCGCGCACTTCGAGCGGAGATTGGTATTTGGCAGCAACGAAGACCCGAGTCGCGCGCCATAGCTGCCCGACTCGCGCACTTCGACGCGGTTATGATTCTTCGGCATTTTTCAGCTTTTTCGTAAGTTTTATTAATTAGAAAAACATTGTTTTGGGGGAGATTATGTAATCCTGGACCAAATTAGAGAGAATAGAGAGGAAGAACCCTAATCCCTATTTTCCCTTTTTGAGTTTCGAATCATTAGTTTGAAGATTTCTTTGATGGATGCTATGTCGATCATAGCCTAAATCTAGTCTTGAGAACGGTTAATCAAGCTTCGGTCTACTATTGTGAGGTTTCTCTTTGTTGACTTTATCTTAATTATAATTGTGATTCCTTGTTCTTGATTTATGATTATTGTATGTATTGCTAGGAGTACTACTAGTTTATACATCTGATTTGTCTTTTGCTAGGATTTAGAATCGATGCCGAATCATCTGTTCTTCTTTCATGAGTAGCAATCTAGGGTTTGATTAATGAATCTGATTATTCTTGATTAATCACTATAGAAATCACAATTTCCAATTTGAATAAGTTGTGCTAGCAATTTGTTAATTGGCTCATTGTTTCCTTGTTCGTTGACGTTCTATCGATTTGAATTTAATCTCTGATTAGATTAGATTAATCTTTAGTTCAAGTTTTATGATCATCTGATTGTGATTGTTTAACGGTTCTTTTGAGGGAAAGGAATTTGATTTCCATCTTTGAGTAATTAAGAGTAAAGTTGCACACTTGAGAAACCAATGATCAATAGTATGAATCGAAGTGGCCATTAACTGAACTCAAGATTCTTCTCTTTTTGATTACATTACTTCTTTATTATTCTTTAGTGCTTCATATTTAGTTATTCACTTCTTTAATTACAAAACCCCCATTTGATCTATTATAAGCACGAGTTAGTCCCCAAGTCTCTGTGGATACGACCCTACTTGCCACTTACATTCATTTGTATTGGAAAGAAGGAAAATAAACTTTTATCTTTGGTAGCGCGTGCGACCGCGACCCACCAAATTTTGGCGCCGTTGCCGGGGACTTGGCAATTACTAAAACGTGTTTATTGTAGATTGTGTTTGAAATTTCACATTTTGATTAGTATATGGTTGACACCCGTGCTACTAACCAAGATTGTGTGGAATACGATCCCGAGTTAGAATTGAATCTTTTCAGGTTGCGAAGGGAATTGAGAAGAAATTTTAAAGAACTTCCATTTGCATTGAATTTGGAAGAAGAAATGCCACCTAGGGTGGAGACTCGTACTCTGAGGGAGCTCACCGCTCCTAATCTTGATCAACAACCACTATGTATCACTTTCCCAACACCGGAGGAAGGTACCAACTTCGAGCTCAAGTCAGGGCTCATTCATCTATTACCGTCTTTTCATGGGCTCAGTGGTGAAGACTCTAACAAGTTCCTATCTGAGTTCCATGTTGTGTGCTCAAGCATGAAACCGAGTAGTGCCACTGAAGAGCAGGTTAAGATGAGGGCGTTTCCTTTTTCTCTAAAGGATACGGCCAAAAAGATTGGCTTTATTATCTTCCACCGGGGTGTATCTCCAGTTGGTCTGAAATGAAGAAGCGGTTCCTTGATAAATATTTTCCCGCTTCAAAGTCATCCACACTCAAGAAAGAGATCAGCAACATAGAGCAACGATATGATGAACCTTTGTATGAATATTGGGAGCGTTTTAAGAGGTTATGTGCAAGCTGTCCGTATCATGGATATAGTGAGGAAGATTTGATCTTATACTTCTATAATGGGCTTTCTGATGATGATGTGCGGATGATTAATGCAGCTAGTGGTGGATCGATCATAAATAAGACTCCAACAAACGCTAGAGCTTTGATAGAGGAGCTTTCTGAAGGCTCCAGGCACTTTAGTAGGCGATCCACCCACAAGAAGGTGAATGTGAGTAGCTCAAATGTGCAAAATCCCAAACTTGAAGAACAGGTTCAAGCTCTTACCTCACTAGTAAGAGAGCTCATTGTTAAGGGACACACATGGTGCGTGTCATTTCCGCAACAAAATTAAATTTATAAATCACTCACTAACTCTAACAAATAGATAGGGAAAGTAAGGGTCGAACCCACAGAGACTGCGTTATTATCTTAAACTAATTATTTAATTATATATATGACTATTACTATATAATATGGGGGTTTTCGAATATCAAAACTATACTAGAACTATTAAACTAAAATAATGAAAATATAAATTGCAGGAAATAAATTTGGTTTTAAAATATAATAAAGAAGTTAATAAGAGACAT
Source organism: Beta corolliflora (assembly GCA_947648045.1). NCBI lineage: Eukaryota > Viridiplantae > Streptophyta > Magnoliopsida > Caryophyllales > Amaranthaceae > Beta > Beta corolliflora. The sequence continues at coordinate 88,930 of CANSZD010003594.1, forward strand.
GTAACTTTCTATAGATATTGGGTATAATCATTGACTCATTCGACTAGCCTAGGATAGATTGGTTAACTATATAACCCATTGAAAGCAAGTAGATTACTAGTTTTATCTTTCTTACTCGTTAAATCCCATGAAAGCACGCAAATTTAATCCTAATCAAGCTAAATTAATCCAACCATGAAAGCATGTATCAAATTATCACACTTGACAGCATTAGAAACACCAATCAACTGAACCCAAATTAACCAATAAGCTGCAACTAATAGAATTCAGTTCTTACACAAGATTCTAGCAATTATAATTAGACCAGAAAGCTGCAACCTAATTAAAACTACTATCAATCTAACAATAGAAACATGAAACAATTTAGGTGATCAAACTAAATCAATAAACATGAATCAAAAGCCAGATAATAAACCTTGTATAAATACCCAAAAGAAACTAATCGTTTATAACACAAACAAAAACGTAATCTCATAAACCCATATATCAAATAGTCAATTACATGTTCCTATTAATGTAAAACTACTCTAAATTAGACATAAAAACAAAGAAAAATAGATAGAAGAGAGTAGAGAAAACTCATCAGAGACGAATTTTCGGTCTACATCACTATCTTCCTTCACTCCGTATTTTCATCTTCCCTCGTCTTCTTCTGCGGCGTCCTCATGCCGCTCTTCTAAAACGCTGCTGCTTCGTCTTATTGTCTCACTCTATGCCGTGTGTCTCCACTTCGTGTCTGCTACTCCGCCTTTCTGCTTTTTAAGCCCTACTATTTCTCAATACCCCACGTGGGTTTGTAGCCCAACAAAACAAAGGCTCCCCCTATTCTCTTCCGTATTTTTTTTCTTTCTTTTGTGTAGTGTGGGTTTTTTTCTTTTTAGCCCAACTAAACAATGGTCTTTTGTTTCTTTTGACTTCTTTTCTTTTCTTCATTTGTTTCAATTCATATGATGATGCATGTAGTGAGCGGCGTTATTGGGCAGCCCACTAATTCCTCTCCTCTCAATTCATGTGTTGTGTGGATAGAATTTATATTAATAAGTTTAGTCCATTAATCTACCGAAGACCATTCCCAATTATTTGACTCCGAAATCATACGTACCTGTCAAACATTAGATATATTATTAATACTATAAAATATAAAATAGATCAAACTAATATTTAATCATATAAACGTAGTTACTAAATAATCTATGAAAATCATTAAAACCCACAAATTAGACTTATTACTCTAAAAATAATTATCAAGTGACCAGAACCGAGATATCATAAAAGTATAATATTTGACTCAATTAACATTACGGAGGACACTAAATATAGTATATTAGAGGGTAAAAATATGTATAAATAAGCACTTATCAAATTCCCCCACACTTAGCTTTTGGTCGTCCTCGATCAAAATACTATTAAAAGTAAACTAAATGCAAACTACCAACGAAACGCAAGATCTAATTCACCACCTCAAATTTCTTTATTGGAAATAACTAAATTAAACAAGTATAAGACAAGAAACTAAAATATTTTAAGTTAGTCACAAAAACATTGAGAAAACGTTAGTAGGAATGCTATACTCTTAGTGTTTAAACAATCGAACTATCAAAACTCATAATACTTCATGGACAAATGGTTTTCTTTGTAACTCAAAGATAGCTAGCATGAGTTCACCCTTGTAAATACATCAAGTTCAATAGATAGACCCGCACAGGTATAAATTTAAACACTCTACTCTCATGTATTTAGGGTTAAATAATATTCACTCAAACATGTAACCAAGTCAACTCTAAATGAAATATTTTTCTTTAAACTTGACTATCGTCTCAATTATCCACTTTAAGAGTGACAAGATGCATAAAGATCAAAAGGGCTTGTAAAGGGTTGTAACGTGGCTAAGGTTTGAGGGTAGGGATATATATGGGGAAATGTGGTGGTAAAAGCCAACTAGTGGAGTAAATGATATTTAAGAACGATGGCCAACAAGTACAAAGGCCACAAAAACATCCAACTAGAAACGTAACACACTTTTTCACCAATAAAAATCAAGTACAACCTTCCTTATCATCCCCAACAATTTTCATTCGCCACTGCAAAATCACAACTTTTCTTTTTCTTCTCAAAAGATTTCACACTTTTTTTTTCTTTTTCATGTAACATATGCAAAACTTTCTTTTATTCACCCTTTTACGACAACATCACAACACAATTTCAAATCAACTGATCAAAATAATTACTCCAACTAGCTAGACTTAGGTTCAAGTCCATAGGTTTGTAATGCGGGTAGTCATAAAAATTAGGAAATCAAAGGCTCAAAAGGGCTAAACAAGGATAATATTATATGGAAGAAAAATCTTTGAAGCTCAAGTATATGAAAAAAAAAAAAAACGCCTTTATCATTTCTTCATAGTCATATGTCCCAAAAATTTCAAAGAGTACCAAGTCAAGTTCAAGAGCCATACTTCATTGAGGTACTAACACATAAGAAAGGAAAATAAAGACTGATTCAGATGTGTCAGTCTAATAGGCTCAGAAGCTCACAGGTTTTGGTCTATCTATCTAGCCAACTTATTTAAGAGAAGCAAGATAATTTTTCCAATTATATTATGAATCTCTCAAGTTCAATCATTCTTTCCAATTATACATACATTACCAAAATCTTTTATTTCAAAAACATATTAGTTTCAAAAACAAGTTAGATTAGAGTTTCTTATCAACTTACTAATAGCCATTCCTTAGGAAGTTAAGAGGTGAAATCCTAAAACTAATGCAAACAAAAGCACATTATTTTTATTATTATTTTTTATGAATGCACATGAATAAAACTACTATGCAGATGCAAATACATAAATCAAGCTCAAGAGAATTTTCGGCAGCACCTCCCCTAATATATGACAATCCATAATTTTTTTTATTTCAATCATGGCACCTGTATTCCAGCAAATATCAATCCAGCACAACTTCTTCATTCAGCTCAAAATAACTCCAAAATTCCCCCCCACACTTAAAATCAACATTGTCCTCAATGTTTATAAAATCAAACTAAAAATAGAAGTGGGGAGAAGAAAAGAAACAGGGGAAACAAGGAAGGAGGCAACCTGATGTATGCAGACTGCTGAAATATTCTCCATATAGTAGTTGGAAAAAAATTTTTATATTGTCCTTACGAAAATTGCAATTGAACGGGGAAGGAGATGAGCGACGGTTTGCAGCAGCAATGTGTAGTAGCTAACAGATTCAGCAACATCATCGGATGACAGAAGGCATAGCAACATCCTGGATCAGCAATACACAGAGTAGTTAGAGTAATTTATTGTACTGAAGAAAAATAAAATAAAATAGAGAAAATAGAAAACAATAAATCCTTGGGTTGCCTCCTAAGCAGCACTTTTGGTTATTTTCGTTAGCTCGACATTGAAAAATTGCATGCGCAATCAAACACCCGCTGCCCCATAAGCAACAGTAGCTAAAGCTATCTCTCGTGCACTCCAAACACAATGTAGTAAAAGCCTTCCTACAAACCAAACTATCATATTAAAGCAAAATTGAACGTGCAAATCGTTTTAGAACATAAAGACTCTTTCCATTTGGTTTGGTTACAAAAATGCAGCAAGTTTACCAATTCAAACTTAGGCTTATAGGACTCATAATTAGGTGCAAAAGATAAACTTAGTGACTTAGATAATGGCATGGGCCATGGTTCAAGGGCATAAGAAAAGTCTTGTTCAGAATAGTTATCATTGACTTCCACTATAGGAGAAAGTGTGGTGTCCTTTTCTATTTCAAGTGGTGAAGGTGAGTCATTCTCAAGCATTTCAATTAAATCATCAAGCTCAATTTGTGAAGTATCTCCCATAGAATTAATTAGAAAATCAGAATTAGGTGTGGTCTCAATACCTAATAGCCGCTCTAAATCCTCAATTTCCACCAATGCAACCTCATTAAAGTTATATAACTTATGCCCGACATCTTCAATATCTTTAGATTCTTCATAAGGTTTTGCTACAAGTCCATCCCATTTTGTTTCCGTATTATTTTCAAAAGAACAAGGTAAAATCTCAGAGTCTTTAGTGTAATAATCCACTAGCCACTGTTCATCATCCTCATCATCGGAATCTTCAAACTCATCCCATATTCTCTTATCAGTTTCTTTAGACTCCTCATGGGTAACCTCAAATTTATTATCCACCTCACTTATACACCTAAAGTCCTTATCATTGTTCAAAATCATGGCATTAGTTTCACCTAAGAAGTAAGTTGGAGGTTTCTCTAAGACTTGTCCATCTAATTTATTCTCTATGTTTCTAAGTGTGGCACACAAGCGTTCAATTTGGGTGTCTAGATGGTGGAGATGGTTCTCGGTTTGTTCTTTACCACTAGATTCATGAGAGTGAACTTGCTCTATTTGGAGAGCTAATTGCTTAACTAAATTTTCCAAAGACTCATGTTGAGTACTAAAACTGGAAACTTGGTTACTAACACTAGAGATTACATCTTGAAATTCAGTAATTCGTTCAGTTTGTTCTCTTACCTGATTTTTCACTTTTTCATCACAATTATTCTTTATCTCATAATGTTGATTGTTAAGGGCCAGAGTCGACATTAACTCTCTAGCTTCACTAGGAGTTTTCTTCTCTAAGGTACCACAACTAGCAGTGTCTATCAAATACTTTTGATCATCCCACAACCCATCATAAAAACATTCAATCAAGAATTGCTCACTAAGTTGATGTTGGTGGCAAGAAATACATAGTCTATTAAACCTTTGCCAATACTCACATATAGACTCAGTTTGGTCTTGCTTAATATGACAAATTTGCTTTCTTATAGATCGAATTTTACTCAGAGGTTGATATTTTTCCATAAAAGCTCTCTCTAGACAGTCCCAAGAAGTGATAGATCTAGGTGGAAGATGGTAAAGCCAGCACGAAGCAGAATTTGGTCATCATCTATACCCTCAAAATGCAAAGTTGAACAAGCAACATAAAACTCATGTATATGTCTTTGGGGATCATCACTTGCACAGCCATAATATTTAGGGAGTAGGGAGATAAAACAAGAATTAAATTTAAATGATTTTTCTAAGGGAGGAAAGACAATACTTAAAGATTGCACCCCTAAAGAAGGGTATAATAATTGTTTTAAAGTTTTCTCACCCTCTCCTGACATCCCAAAAGGCTATTGTTTGCAAATAAACTAGCAAGTAAATGATATTAATAAACTAACCAAAGTATATTAAAAAAAATCAACAAAAACTAATTATGAAAAAAATAAATAGCTTTAAGATAATAAAACAACAGTCCTCGGCAACGGCGCCAAAATTTGATGCGTGTCGTTTCCGCAACAAAATTAAATTTATAAATCACTCACTAACTCTAAGAAATAGATAGGGAAAGTAAGGGTCGAACCCATAGAGACTGCGTTATTATCTTAAACTAATTATTTAATTATATATATGACTGTTACTATATAATATGGGGGTTTTCGAATATCAAAACTATAATGCCGCACTTCTAAAACGCTGCTGCTTCGGCTTATTGTCTCACTCTATGACGTGTGTCTCCACTTGTGTCTGCTGCTCCGCCTTTCTGCTTTTTAAGCCCTACTAATTCTCAATACCCCACGTGGGTTTGTACCCCAACAAAACAAAGGCTCCTCCTATTCTGTTCCGTATTTTTTTTCTTTCTTTTGTGTAGTGTGGGTTTTTTTTTCTTTTTAGCCCAACTAAACAATAGGCTTTTGTTTCTTTTGACTTCTTTTCTTTTCTTCATTTGTTTCAATTCATATGATGATGCATGTAGTGAGTGGCGCTATTGGGCAGCCCACTAATTCCTCTCCTCTCAATTCATGTGTTGTGTGGATAAAATTTGTATTAATAAGTTAAGTCCATTAATCTACCAAAGACCATTCCCAATTATTTGACTCCGAAAGCATACGTACCTGTCAAACATTAGATATATTATTAATACTATAAAATATAAAATAGATCAAACTAATATTTAATCATATAAACGTAGTTACTAAATAATCTATGAAAATCATTAAAACCCACAAATTAGACTTATTACTCTAAAAATAATTATCAAGTGACCAGAACCGAGATATCATAAAAGTATAATATTTGACTCAATTAACATTACGGAGGACACTAAATATAGTATATTAGAGGGTAAAAATATGTATAAATAAGCACTTATCAACACACAAGTTAAGGCGTGTGGGATATGTGCTTCAGATCACCCCACTGATTATTGCCCACAACTTCAAGAGGGATCAAGTGAGGAAGTCAAAGCTCTTGGTTTTCAAGGCTCAGGGAATCAAAGGAGGTATGACCCTTATTCCAACACGTATAATTCTGGTTGGAGAGATAATCCAAGGTTGAGGTATGGTAATGATCAAGGTGACCAACAACCCACACAGTATCATCAACCACAACAACAGTTCATGAGACCTCAAGCTCCAGTTCAGGGTCAACATCAGGGTTAGAATTCGGGTATGAGGCAAAGCTCTACAATGTATACTGAAGATATGCTCAATGCCTTAACCTAGAATGTGACCAACATGCAAGGAAATATAGTACAGTTCCAAGAGGAAACCCGCTCTAGTATAAAGAATTTGGAAACACAGATGAGCCAGGTTTTGAGTGCAGTGAGCAGGCTAGAGGCTCGTGAGTTTGGAAAATTACCCTCCCAAACAGAAGTAAACCCAAAGAAGAATGTGAGCGTTGTCATGATAAGGGGTGATACACAGCTGACACAGGGAGAAAAAATGGTTACAAGAAACAAGGAAGTTACTTTACTTCCAAAGCATAGACCTCCCCCACCTTTTCCAGAAGCTTTGCGGGCCGATAGAAGGTATGAAAGCAACAAAGGTATATACGAGGCCGTACGCGAATGAGAGGTAAGTTCTCCTGTTTTACCCAACATAGAGAAAACTAGTGAGCATGTTTCTGCTATTTCTCATAATACACTTCCTCCCAAGTATGATGACCCAGGCATGTTTACCATCCCTTGCACTATTAATGACATTGGTATTCCTAAAGCTATGTTAGACTTAGGTGCTTCAATTAATGTGATTCCATTTTCACTATATAAGTCTTTAGCGCCTGGCCCTTTGCATGCAACGAATGTCATAGTGCAATTAGCCGACGGATCCAACTCTTATCCCAAGGGTAAAGTAGAGGATGTGTTAGTTCATGTTGGTAAGCTTCAGTTTCCTACTGACTTTTATGTACTGGACATGGATTCTGATAATCATGTTTCTCCCGTTCTTTTAGGGAGGCCGTTTTTGAAAACATCTAGTACAAAAATTGATGTTGGTGCTGGGTCATTAACTGTGGAGTTTGGGGGACATATAGAAGCATTTGGTATTCATGAGTCTAGGAATTCCCTAGCGACTGAACATCCCTCATGCTTTGTGGGTACTATTCAGTCCATAGAGTGTGATAGATACCAGTGAGGGACATGAGTCATTGGAGGTAGTGAGATTGCAAAAACATGAGAAACCACCTGATTTATTGCATAGTTTTACACTGTTATCACTAACGCTAGCTGTGCAAGAAGTTGTCTCATCAGAATTACAGGTACAAGTGTTGGAACAAGGAGTTGAACCATCCCCGAACTGATTGTGGGAGGTATAAGGTCGAGCTAACGACTTTAAACTTAGCGCTACTCGGGAGGCAACCCGAGCAAACTCTAGACTCCGAGCCCCTTTTTCTTTTCTATTTTTTTTCTCCCCTTTCTTTTCCTTCTTACTCTTAAACCTCACCATTTTTATACTCCACCACAACAAATTATCCTTCACCCACCATTACCCCTCTTGTTTCCCGAGCTATAATTCAAAACACTCTTAGCCAATCATAATCCAACTTAAGCCAAAATACATCAAGAGACCTTTGAGAGGTGTCCATTTGAGAGACGTTGGTGACATTGGAGGGTCGAGATTGATGAAGGAGTTGCATGAGCAATGCTTATGAGCAATGATGCGCATTTGCATACTGGATTTGGTTCTACTATAAGGTGCACATTCCGAAATTATATTCTCCCAATGAATTTAATTTTAGATTAGTCATTTACTTGGGTGTTATAGGGAGTCGGGTTGTGAGATGGTGTGTGTGTTTGTCGTCATTGTGTTTTCTTATGTTGTTGGGGGGTGAATTGTTCTTGATGGGTATTGTTGAGGGAATGAGAATTTTTTGTGAGAGTCGGTTTTTGAGTGTTCCCCTTTTCGTTTCTTGTGTTTTTCTTGTACTTGCTCTCACATCGAGGACAATGTCTTGATTAAGTAGGGGGGAGGAATTTCTCATTGTTTTATTTGATGTTTACTCGTTTTATTTTTGAAAAAAAAAACAAGCGATGAAATGAAACCCGCTGAGTTGAAAACCCGCAAGGGTGGGCGACTCAGGCAAAAATGGGGGCCCGGATAGGTTGAAAACCCGGAAGGGCAATCTATGCAAAAAAGTGGCTAATTGGAGCGGGTGAGATGGTGAGTTCATAAATGAAAAAAAATGTGTGAAGCTAAGATGAAAACCCGAAAGGGCTCCTAGGCAAAATGAGAGATAAAAGAGAGGAAATTTGAAATCATTTGCCGGAGTTGGTGTCATAAGGAGGGTTGGTGATATAAGGAGTGCCTCGGGTAGGTTTTTCATCTTGGTGTTCGGAGCTAGAGGCGAATAGGTTAGCGCTCGCTCGTCATTGGAGGAATTAGGAGTTTGATTGTTGTGATTGTGTGTTTAGATGGTCCAAGTTCGAGTCCTTTGATATTTGTCAGGATTCTAACTTGCTTTTATCATTTCTTAACATGAGGTTGGTTATGGTGTTGTGCAGATTGGAATGGCTTTGAATCTTTTGAGATCTTTCGGGATTCAAAGTCATACATTTTTATTATCTTGGTGTTGAGTATAGTATGAGAATGCTATTTACATTATTTCAGGAGAGCTTTTAGCTCAAGTGTGGGGGTGACTCTTACTCTTAGACTTGGCTTTGAGCGAATCGGGGGAAATAGCAAACCTTTATCATACACTAGGATGGAGAGATAAGGGGAGTAGTGAAAGGTGAGCAATGGCTTGGAAGGGGTGCCTCATTGACCTTTATTTTGAGTTTACTCGAGGTCGAGTAAAGTTCAAGTGTGGGGGTATTTGATGTGACCAAGTTATATGCGATTATAGAGTGTTGAGAAGTCTATTTTACTAAGGTTTAAGGTTTAAGAAGGAGAGTTTTACTCATCTAAACCTTAGTGTGGAGAAGAGGGAGTTACGATGAATTTGCGTTATTAGAGGAGATTTAAGGATATTTTGTGGTTATATGTGTTTATGATCATGTACAAGTGGATTTCCATCCCGTGTTTGCGATCCATTAAACATAAAAAATCACAAAGTTCATTGGAGTCTTGAGTTATATGGTTGATGCATCCAAGTTCATCCTCTTTGTGGCTCTACATCATTGATTGCCCACCATGGGCGTTGAAGAGCCCACCTCGGGCGTTTGTGGAGAAGATCGAATCAAGAGCAGTGGTGAATGCCCGAGTCGGGCGTCATACACGCACGACCCGCGCATATCGAGCATCACAGGATCCTGCACAGCAGCGAAGGCCCGACTCGCGCACCAGCAGCGCACGACCCGCGCATTTCGAGCGGAGATTGGTATTTGGCAGCAGCGAAGGCCCGAGTCGCGCGCCATAGCTGCCCGACTCGCGCACTTCGACACGGTTATGATTCTTCGGCATTTTTCAGCTTTTCCGTAGGTTTTATTAATTAGAAAAACATTGTTTTGGGGGAGATTATGTAATCCTGGACCTAATTAGAGAGGAAGAACCCTAATCCCTATTTTCCCATTTTGAGTTTCGAATCATTAGTTTGAAGATTTCTTTGATGGATGTTATGTCGATCGTAGCCTAAATCTAGTCTTGAGAACGGTTAATCAAGCTTCGGTCTACTATTGTGAGGTTTCTCTTTGTTGACTTTATCTTAATTATAATTGTGATTCCTTGTTCTTGATTTATGAATATTGTATGTATTGCTAGGAGTACTACTAGTTTATACATCTGATTTGTCTTTTGCTAGGATTTAGAATCGATGCCGAATCATCTGTTCTTCTTTCATGAGTAGCAATCTAGGGTTTGATTCATGAATCTAATTATTCTTGATTAATCACTATAGAAATCACAATTTCCAATTTGAATAAGTTGTACTCGCAATTTGTTAATTGGCTCATTGTTTCCTTGTTCGTTGACGTTCTATCGATTTGAATTTAATCTCTGATTAGATTAGATTAATCATTAGTTCAAGTTTTATGATCATCTGATTGTGATTGTTAAACGGTTCTTTTGAGGGAAAGGAATTTCATTTCCATCTTTGAGTAATTACGAGTAAAGTTACACATTTGAGAAACCAATGATCAATAGTATGAATCGAAGTGGTCATTAACCGAACTCAAGATTCTTCTCTTTTTTATTACATTACTTCTTTATTATTCTTTAGTTCTTCATATTTAGTTATTCACTTCTTTAATTACAAAACCCCCATTTGATCTATTATAAGCACGAGTTAGTCCCCAAGTCTCTGTGGATACGACCCTACTTGCCACTTACATTCATTTGTATTAGAAAGAAGGAAAATAAACTTTTATCTTTGGTAGCGCGTGCGACCGCGACCCACCAGTCAGCGTTCGCTGGCTTACTCACCCCCAATACTCGTTCGTCGTTCCCTCCTCACGCCCACTCTTCTTCCTATCCTTACCCCTTACCCCTTCTCCCGTTCCCCATCTCCTTCAGCCGGTCCTGCCCCACGTCGGCGCCATAACCGCCAACTATCATCTCGCCTCGCTATTCTCATCCCCGCACATCACCAGCGTTTCAGCGCCAACGCGCCCACCCTTCTTTCGTCCCCCTACTTTTCTCACGCTGCACCACCCACCATCATCACAGCTTCCGTCTTGTTCGCACACCAGCCCCCTGCTTCTCTTGACTTTCTTTCTTCTCTTTCTGTTTCCTTTTTCTTGTCGTTTATTTTTATTATTTTTTTATTCCTATTTCTTTTTATTTTTCTTTTCTTATTCATTTTCCATTCGCTGCTGGGGGTGCTGGGGTGGTGGGGGCTGCTAGGGTGGTGGGAGGGTGGTTAGGGTTAGGGTTAGAAGTTAGGGTTAGTTAGGAGTTAGGTTTTAGGGTTTAATTAGGTTAATTAGGGTTTAGTTACGTTAATTAGGTGTTAATTACGATTAAGACTAACGGCGTTAACCGCCGTTAGTCATTAGGGGCATGTCAATGTATTTACTTAAAACTGAGGGGTACCTGGTGAATTTTGAAAACATGGAGGGTACCAGGTGAATTTTTCGAAAACTCGGGGGTACTGGGTGAAAAAACCGTTGTTTTTAGGTTTAGTTTTCTTCTTTTTTTTCTAGCTTTTTGTAAACCCTAGTTTTTATTCTTCTTCAATAATTCATGAGTTCTATTAGTTTCTTTCATTGATTTCTTTGATTATGCTTTCCCTTATAGATTTTGATTTTATTCTTTATTTCATGGTTGAGTAGTTTTATTTCAAGGGTTTGGGAATCCATGTTTATATACTATGAATCTTGATTGATGTTTATTGATGGTTTGATTAGTCTTGATATTTCTAATTGATTAGTGTTTATATTGATAATCTTGCAACCTGATCAATTGTCTGATTTAAACTTGCTAATAAAGAGTCATAGATCGGGATATAGTACTTTTTAGAGGCTTGCCTACAATTAGCAAATCTGATTATGTTAGCGACCGTACTGCATATGTTGATTTGAGAGTGTTAAGACCCGATCTTAGGATTAACTTGTTCTCTAGATATCTGATTCATTGAACTATTGATGATATTTTGATAGATTATATATATCAACATGGTGAACCATAACCCTAGATATTTTTAGTTTGATTTTCGTAGTTTGATTAGTTTAGAACCTTAATTCTCATAATTCGGATTTTGTTTAGTTTCTCCATACTTTAGAAGATAGATTAAAATAACCATCTCTCTGCGGATTCGACCCTACTTACCCTACTACATTGTTAGAATGTTTTGCAGGAATTATTTTTGACAGGTGTACGACAACCTATCATACCCCTTGCTTGTTTTACATTCACAACCAAACCCTCCCCATATGATTCCACTTGATTTTCATAATTAAGAGAGATGCTTTGCTTCTTTTCTTTTGTAGCTACTTTTGCAAGCAATGGTAAAGACAAAGTAAGTTCACTTTCTACATCACTTGGATACATTGAAGCAACCATGTTTGAACTTGTGAGACTTTCATCACCAACACTAGAACCTTGCTCGGGAAAATCTTCTTTAAAGGGATCAAAAAATTTGTGATATCATAAGAGAGCTGATAAAAGATCTATTTTGAAAAAAAAAATCCCGTTAAAAGCAAGTTCATGAAAACATTTTTCTTTCCATTGTTATTTTTTAAGTCTTGAATTATTTCATTCTTTTCAAGAGCAACTTTAAAATTGTTTTCTTCTTTCCTAACTTCTTTTTCCATGACTTTAATTTCAAGTGCCTGAACCATTATCCTATTTCTTTTGTCTTCTTCTTCAAAACTTTGATAATCATCGATAGACACATAAAACTTATTAGGACAGGAATGGTATGTATGCCAATAACCATGGCATTCTGAACATCTTGCACCATCAACCTTCCCAGTTTCAAAGAAAATATCTTCCCATATTCTTTTTTTTTCCTCTCTTATTTTTCCACTGATTTTTTCCCCAAGTTCTCCAATTTTTGAGTTATAACCTATAACATCTTAGCAATATCATCACCAGCCATGATTGTTTCTCACTATTTTGCTAGACTATTACAGTTACGATAATGAATCTGCCCGTAACTTCAAACAACATAACTAAAATGTAAAAGGCCTTGAGACTCTTAAAGGCTTACATATTATGAAAATTCAGGAAAAAATAAGCAGGTTAAAAAAAAGAAACTCCTTAAAATCAGTCCGGATGAAGGAGAAATCTTAGTTTGAAATTCAATATGTTGTTTTCCTTCTGTTCTGTCGCATTCCGAAACAATGCACCCAGTTTAATAGCTATAGAAATCACAAAAATCTGAAAGAATTCATGAGTAATCTAGACAAAATTTTATCCAGATTCAAAAAAAGAAACACCCAAATTGGACTTCTGTAGCCCAAGAAATAGTCCTCAAAACTCAGGTGAAAAACTGGATGAATTCTGGCCGTTTTGTTTTACCACCAAAACTCGATTTTTCGGATGGATTTCTTCACCAAAGCTCTGATACCAGATGATGCAAGTCTAAAAACAGCTTCCAAAGTATTGGATGATGAATCCAAACTTATGGGAACAAGAACACATCACAAGAACACTAGAAAACACTCGTAACCAAGGATAAAACCAAATCACAAGGACAAACTCAATGATTTGGGGTTTTAGGCAAGACCCACTCAACCTCCCTTAAGCTTATTGCTCAAGAACCCACTCAAAGCAACAAGGGTACACTTCGAACTTGAGACACACTCAAAGTTAAAATGCATAAACACAAGGTTTTTTTTATATCAGTCAATATCTAAACTTCTCATAACATAAGCTCTCCTTATATAGGATATAGGAGCAGTAATGACAGTAAAAACTCTTCAAAGTAACATCCTAAAAATAGTCCGACTTGGACAGCTTTGGGGAGTTACAAAACCACCTTAATTCACGTCCTAATTGATGCTTAATCAATGTGCTATTACAAAGGAAGCTTTAAAACAACAAATGATGCACTAAAAGACTTCTAAACACACTCTAAACTCAGTAACCTCTTGGCTTTATTACAAGCTAAAAATAAACAACAAAAGCAAATAAAACACTCTTGCCCATAATAGAACTATGGGCTGCTCATTTAGACGCCTAACTCACACCTTTTCTTTGTTGTTGTTGCTCCATGTTGATGTAGCTTCATGTTGGGCTTCATTCATCATGAGATGCAACACTTGAATTCGGCCTAAAACTTATCCAAATTAAGTATCAACACTGATAATTCTAATTCCTCATATAATGTATGGGCTTTTCTTTTGAACCTTGGACTTGTATCATACGCCTAGTATAGCTGATACATATTTGCTACAAGCACATTTGCCACACTGTACGCAGAGCAAGCCAAATTGACCGAATTATGGTTGTTACAAATATAAGTATCAACACTGATAATTCTAATTCCTCATATAATGCATGGGCTTTTCTTTTGAACCTTGGACTTGCATCATACGCCTAGTATCAAAGCAATCAAAGAACAGGTGCTCAATTGTTTCATCAGCATCAGCACATAGACCACATAAACTGTCGCCAGTCACACCCCAGGAGTATAGCCTGTGCTTAGTAGCTAATATGTTATGCAGAGCAAGCCAAACTACAAATATAGCTTTGGAACTAGCTTTGTTATTACACACTATCCTTCTCCAAGTAACTTTTTCATGATCTCCTTGCATACATCTATAAAGCTTCTTTATGGTAAAATTATCCCCTTCAAGCAATGAATGAGCATTGAACTCCTCAAATATATAGCTCTGCTAGCAATAATCTTTTTCATGCCCCAAGATAACCTTTGAGGGGTAACCATAGTAAAAACATCTTGCCTCTTAATATAGTATGTATGAATCCACTTGAGCCATAACCTATATTGCTTCTGAGAGAATGTCCAGTAATGTTTTGCAATAGCAGCTTTGTTCCAACTTATCAAGTCTTTCACATTCCAGCCCCCACACACCTTCTTCAAGCACAAAGTTTCTCAAGCTATAGGAGCTTTTCTAGAATGAGCATCCTAACCTGTCCAAAGAAAAATCTTGCAAATACCTTGAATTTCCTTGATGACTTTCTTTGGCATTATAAAAATTTGACACCAGTATAATTGAAAACCATGAAGCACTGAGTTAACAAGCTGCAACCTGGCTGCATAGGAGAGGTTTTTCACAGCCCAAGATCTAACTCTACTCACTCTCTTTTCAATAAGTGGTTTGCATTCAGCATAAAAGAGCTTTCTTGTTGTTAGTGGAACTCCCAAGTATCTAAAAGGGAAGCTCCTAAATGGTATTCCAACAATCTGTTGCAGCTGAAACTTCTCCTCATCACTAACTCTAGCCACATAAAGATTACTCTTATCTAAGTTTGCTTCCAACCCCGAGGCTTTGGAGAAGTCACTGAAGGCATTGAACAGTAACTGTATGGAGCTCTGGTCAGCTCTTGCAAACATTAGTAAATCGTCAGCAAACATTAAACGAGTAATCCCAAACCTCTTACACCTAGGATGAAAGTTATAATCAGGGATGTTTTTTAGTTGACTACGGTTTTTGAAGAGATACTCCATCCCAAGAGCAAACAAAAAAGGAGACATAGGGTCTCCTTGTCTCAATCCTTTCTTAGCAGCAAAAGGAAGAGTAGGCAAACCATTCACCAAGATAGAAAAGGACATAGTATTCGCACATGTCATCACCCATTGTACAAATTGAGTAGGAGCCCCAATTTCAGACATCACTGTAGACAAAAAAGTCCACTCTATGGAATCATAAGCTTTGTTGAGATCTACTTTCATCATACATCTAGGGGAAACACTCTTAGTAGTGCAACCTTTAATGAGCTCAGTTGCTAACAAAACATTATCGGAGATGTTTCTACCAGGTATGAAACCAGACTGAGTCAAATCAACCACTTCACCAATCATTCCCTGCATTATGTTAGTTAGAATTTTGGCTATGATCTTATAAAGAATTGTGCAACAAGCAATCGGTCTATATATACTCCCTCTCATAAGTAGGGTGAACTACTTTAGGAATATGAGTTATCAATGTACAATTAATGGCAGGCAGCATCTCACAAGTATCAAAAAATGACAGCACAGTAGAATAAACATCATGTGCTTGATAAGATGCCAAGTTTTCTTGAAAAATAAGTTGTTAAAGCCATCAATACCTGGTGCTTTGGAGTCATCTATAGCAAACAAAGCTTGATTAATTTCTTGATGTGTAATAGGCTGAGTTAGCATGCTAGCAGACCCTGGGCTTACTTGGTTCCCTCCTCTGACCAAATGAATATCCACCCCAGGCAAAGTTGTAGCAGCGGTCCCCAACAACATCTTGTAGAAATGAACCACCTTCTGCTGAATATCTTCAATTTTATACAGCTTTTCCCCTGAATTAGTATATAAGACATCCACACTATTCTTCAAGTATCTCTCCTTCATGGCATGGAACAAGAAATGGTTATTATCATTACCATGCTTTTACCACATAACTCTAGATTTTTGTCTCAAAGCAGACTCCTCAATCTTCAAAAACTTATTGAGCTCTGCCATACACTACTTCTCTTGAGTACCTAACCTGCTTGAATTAAAATCAGCCCTTAACTGGATTTCAATGTCATTCACCGCAGCTCTAGCTTTGTCAATTATATCATGTAACTGGCTATACTCTCTCTTGTGAAGATGCTTCAACTGACTCTTAACTTGTTTCAGTCTACCCTACACATTCTGCATCAAAGACTGCCTATCTGCACCATGGCACTGAGTTTCCACAACTGCTATAAAATCTTGATGTTCATTCATATAATTAAAGAGCTTGAAAAGCCTATTGTGATGTTGGGACTGTTTAACACATCTGAGCACCAGAGGGGAGTGGTATGAAATTCCAAGGATCAAATTTCTCCACAACCAAATTTGGGAACTTAGAGAGCCATTAGGAATTCACTAGGCACCTATCAATTCTACTATTAATTCTAAAGCCCCTTATACCCTTATTGGACCAAGAGAAGAAGTGACCACAAGAATTATACTCACCAAGATCATAATTAGCTAATAAGTCAGCAAAATCCTGAGTTTCATAGTTAGTAACAACATTACCATTTACTTTATCTCCAGAATCCAGCACAGCATTAATATCCCCCATCACACACCAAGGAATGCACAAAGTATGATCAATAGCCTTAAGAGTAGGCCACAGACTCTTCCAATCCTTCGGAGTATGCAACCCATATACCAAAGTGAACCCAATTTGAAACCCTGTTGTTTTATCATTAATGACACAGTGAATAATCTGAGATGTCTTGTGCACAATTTGTACCACAAGCTTACTAGGGTCCCAGGCAAGCCATATTCTTCCTCTATCTGAATACTCATAATTAGCTTCCCATTTCCACTGATTACCTAACTTTTTCATATTTTTCTCTTTATTATGGATCTTAACCCTTGTTTCAAGTAGAGCTAAACAAGAGATTTACTATCACCTAATAACTTCTTTATCTCCCCTAATTTAAGAGGGTTATTTAACCCTCTAATGTTCCAAGTACTCAAAATCATCATCACACTGGTGACACAGTGAATGAACTAGCACTAGCTTCATCCACTATATGAGTTACAACTCCTGGGCCTCCAAAACATTCCACATCTTTCCCTTTTTGACCTCTTGTAACAATGTTCCATGGTGGTGGTTTAGATACCTAAATTGGCCTAGTCCCCACCTGTTCAGTACCAGCTTGCCTAGGCTCTGAAGCAGCAACCTTAGGCATTTTTCCAGTATCATCTCTCACCCCTATAACAATATCAGGCTGAGTTTCTACCACCACTGGTATACAACCAATATCAACATGAACCTCTCCTTGAGTCACAGGTTTGGGCACCTATTTTTGTGTTACTTTCATAGCTTCAACAGCTTTCCCTCCTCTGGCAGCTATGCCTTTTCTAAGACAATCATGGCCTATAGTTTGGCATTTTTTGCAATAGGGTGGAGTCCATTCAAAAGTAACTTATTGCTCAATAATTCTCCCACTTGCATCTCCAATGGCAACTATTTTAGGCAAAGCCTTGGTTACATCAACCTCTATAAGCATTCTAGCAAATGACACCCTTCTCTGTTCATGTGTTGTGCATTCATCCGCATACAAAGGCACTCTTATCATACTCCCTATTCTGCTCAATGAATCAGGGCTCCAATAACTCAAAGGCAAGTTTGGCATTCTAACCCACTGAGGAATCACCCTTAGCATTTCAGATTGAAATTTAAATTCAGGAGTCCAAGCCTTAATAATCATTGGTTTATTAGTTAACATATGAGGCCCTAAGTACAAAATCTCATTTCTATCATCCACGTTAGCAAATTTCACAACAAAATAACCATTTTCATGTAGAAAAACTTGTGGCTTAGCTACATGCTTCCAATCCTTCTCTTATGAACCTTATCAAAGTTCCCAAAGATGGTGTCTGACCAATAACATAAAGTATGATAGCAGAAGCCCATCCCTCAGCAAGTCAGGTTAACTTCGGGCCTTGTCAAGTTGTCTTCTTTGGTTTCGCCTTCTTTTAGCACTGGTGGAACGAATTTTAGAGACGCTCCTTTTGCTGTCAAGTGTTTATCAGCAGCAATCTTCGACCATGTTTCCTTTGGTTGAGAAGTCAAATCCAATCGCCTCACAGCTCCAGATTAAGCCATAACTTCAGTATTTTCAGGATTTGGCTCCTTCTCCCCTTCAATTTCACCCACTTCATTTTCACTTGGAATCGACACCATCGGTTAGGTCCTTTGTCCTTGTTCTTCGATGATTGATTATTCAATCGAAAATCTTCATTCATCGCTGCAATCGTGGCTTGCATCGCCGGCGAAATAGCTCCAGTACTTGGAATAGGTGTAGTTACATTACTACCACCATTTTGGTTCTTATTATGCACATTTTCTAGTGTTTTAGACGATTGTCCAGTTATATTAGGTTGCGGGGATATCTATTGTTTCTTCATATGACCCATCGGTACCGGAAAAAGTTAGCGTGAGACCTATGCTTTCACCTCTCTACCCATGGAGAATAAACTTTTATTGTTTTTGGACCTCCACACTTTGAATATCTGTCTATGCTAACTTAAAGTCAATATCGATAAGAAACCACAAATTTCAAAACTCCGAAACGATATTCAATGTTCCTATAATGTGACTTACAAATAACTTGTATTAGCTCATAATTTTGGTATTAATAGTCACATAATAACTCGTAATGTTCACATTCACAGACAAAATGCATATAATCTCACAAATCAAATTTTTGTTCCTTATAGCGCACAACATATTACCTACATTAGCACGTATATTAGCACAACAGATCATATCTTCCAATTGTTGCAGACGTAACTAGATAGGGTCATCCATAGTATGTTTTTGTTGCGACTTGCTCTGTCCCCTGATGGCCTCATGACCTGGTTTGTCTTTGACGTCGGCGTCATCTCCTTGGTCATCATCATGTATAGGAACATCAGCGTCGATGGGCGTGTTGACGTGTCGCCACCTAGGTTGGGCATCTTGGAGATATATTCGACGTTACGATGATGAGGTCCTTTTGACTGTTGAGTCACCGTCTTCAAGCTTTGACTTCCCATGCAAGATGCGACGTAACTGTTTTGGAATTCAGCCATGGTAGCTTAAACGCAGTTGAGTTCATCAATTACTTCTTGAGTTGTCACCCAGTTTCCTGCCATTGCAAACAAAAAAAAGAGGAAAAGAAGAATAACAAGGAAAATGTAATTGATGTTATGCAAATCTTGCTGACGGCGTTGGGCACCAAATTGTTTATGCCTTTTTTATACTAGGTATTTAAAGGATTGTGACCTAACAACAATATTTCTATAAGGATCATGATTAATATGAAAGTAAGATATGCAGACATTACCTTTATGGCATCACCTGTAAAATCTTTACGGGCTATAAGAGCCTCAAGTACATCTTCACCCAGAAAGATCATAACATGCGGCAACGACGATGGCTAGAACTCATCAAGGATTATGACTTTTACATGCTATATCATGAGGGAAAGGCCAATGTAGTAACGGACACACTTAGTAGGAAATCCAGTCATCACTAGTGGAAAAAAACACCAAATGACACAAAAAAAAATTAATCTGGCTTATCCTAAACCGGATCAGAAGCTCAATTGATCCGGTTAGAGAAAGCCCGGATCAGTTAGTGAGCTGGGTGCTATTCAAACAGCAATCCACTTATTCCCTAAGCTCAACCAATCCGGGATTTTTCCCCACCGGATCAGTAAGTGGACTGGTTGTTAACACTTCGAACACGAAGACCTTTCTCATGGGCTGGGCTATGTTAAAGCCATATGTCCTCTCCTTTATCTCATTACCTCTCGGCTCTCCTGACTCAGCTAGGATTAGCTATAAATGTCGATTGATAATCATGAAGTATAAAAGAGTATAAACTATGTATAAGCAAGAAAATGAGTTATGCGTAAGAGGTTTAGTAATTCTCGTGAGTTAATTGAGAGACCTTTTGTCATTGTTGTTGATGTTTAGCGAACATGATTATTTATTAGTTAATGTGGTTCATTAGTTTGTCATTGGAATTGGATTGCATATAAAAGTATGTATGTATTGGTATGAAATACTTACTTATAAAGATACTATGTCAAGCGATTATAGTTCTCTAAGGAGAAGTCTTGTGGTTGGTTTGTTGCTCAAAGTTTGTTAAGAATTACTAAAAATATTGGGTAAGTTTCAAGAATGATTTGATTGGCTTATGAATGATAATTGAAAGTAATCTAAAGGGGAAGGTAGCCTCGTCTGAGTCGACGGATGAGGTGACACGAACAGTGCTCGATGGACTGTGAACCTTGGGGGGGCCCACAGGGAAACCTGCCCATTGCTCTGTGGGGCGATAATCGAGAGATATATTAGGTAATGCGAAACATGTGGATTGCTAATTTGATCAGCGAATAATGAGCTCCAGACTAATCGCAGTTATTGGCCAAAAGTAAAGCGACTGGTTGGATGACGACCCCCACTATCGAAGTGTAAGCTTTGTCTCCTCCGCCGTGTTCTCTTTCCCCCGGTTAAAAAAAGTTATCAGGAGTTATGGAAAATTATATCGATATTGGATTCCCGATAAGGAATCCTATCATTGTAAGTTGTTTCAATATTGGATTCCCGATAAGGAAACATATCATGGCAAGTTTTTTCGATATTGGATTCATGTAGGCGTGTTTTTATTCGCCTACACAGGATGAGCGCGTATTTCACTACCTCATTGTAAAGGTTTTATTGAAAATATTTTTGAAAAAGAAAAAAGTCGCCAACAAGTCTTTAAAGGAAGACTCATAAACCTAATTGGATATTGGAAAATTGTAGGGACTTATCCAATGTAGATTTCCCCGTCATAACTCCATTAATGGTCAATGAACCATAGATTGAGTTCGTGGTGAGGGTACGAATAAGATCAGGAATCAAATTCGCCCATTGATGGCCTCTACTTAATATCGATTCATGTCATATTTTATGCCAATAAACAACCACATAATATGTTAATGCAAGCTATAACTAATCTATGTCGGTTCATTAAACAAACAAAAGACTAATTTTTGGTGACATGTTATTATGCAATCAAATTACTGGGTTCCTAATCAGATTGTCCAAATTAACTGAATTTAATGTTAGAACAGTTCTTTAGGTCTTTGATTAGCAATAACAAATCATGTGAGGTGATGAAAGTATTAAAACATATTAAACTCATGCATATGAATAATAAAAAAGATAAATAATAAGAGAATATTTGAGATTAGAATGTACAAGAAATCGTTAAATCCTTCAAGATCTACATTGAGACAAGTAAATTGTTAGTAAAAAAGGAATTAAATTGGAATTGACCTTGAGGAATTATACCTTTGTCGCCTGGAACTTATGCAACGATCTTCAAGATGGGAAATCTTGAAGCTTGAAAAATAAGAAATTCGAATGTATAAATGTTTTTGAATGTGTTTGAATGTACCTAAATGTGTTTGAATGTGAGTTTGAGTATGGGAGAGTATGTGTAGAAGTCGTAGGAAAGCATCGTGAAAATTCGTTCGAAGAAACGAGGTATTTATAGGCAAAGGAACCGAAAACGAGTCGAAAGGATAAAATAAAAATTAGGCGCCTGGCGCACCGCTTTGCGCTTGACGCGCAGCCTGTGCGCCATACGCGCAGCTTTGTGCCCGAGACGCAGCTTGTGCGCCACACGCACTACTTTGCATCTGGCACACAAAATGTGCATTACGCGCACTTGCATTCTGGCCGGATTTTTATTGTTTTAAGATTCTTTTTTATCCTTTGATAAAATATATTTTTTGAAATCTAAAATCAGCTATCTTTAGGAATAAATATCTGATTTTGAAAATATCCTTTAAAAGGTTAATTATCATGAATAATTAATATTAAAAAAATACAATTAATTATCAGGAATAAATAATTGGGTTTTAAAATTGACTTGGATTGTTTTAAACCAATAAATAGACTTTATATTTTCGAAATGCTTTTGGGTTTAGTTTGTTCGCTTGCTCTTCCTTTGGACCTGATTAATTAGGACGACAATATGTTTCATCATCAGGTAATCAATGGGGAAACACGATTTTGTGTCTACAGAAGCCCCCACTTTGACTGAGGTTAAGGAAACCGAAAGTCAAAGTATACGGTGTTAGGATTGTGAATGATTCTAAACGCTCTGCAGTCTAGAACTGATCCATATATCGCTAGTTCTGCAAAACAAAGTTAGTCTGCAAGATGATAACTACAAGTAATCTGATTACCTGCAGGAGAAGATGTTAGCAGATAGGTGCAAACAACTCAGATAATAATGCACATAATGATGCAATAAGCAAACTTAGACTCTCTGAGGATGCATGAGACGCTATGCAAGGATTAGGGTTATGCAAAGCTAAGGTGGATGAAACGTCATGCAAGGTCAGGATTATGCAAGGTCAAGAAAGATGAAATGTTATGCAAGGTTAGTGTTATGCAAGATTAGGAGGTCTGGATAAATGGAGAGATATAATGATTTTCGAAAATCGTTTTCGCAATGAATCGGGGTTCGCAAGTGAGGTCCGCAGATAACAACTTTTAGGGAGTTTGATTTGGAGGAACCACCACATATATAGGAAGCCCCCACTTTGGGTTGGCTTGTATTAAATTAAGGCACAATGAGCCTTGATTGGTAGATGATTTGTATTGTGCGTTCAGAGTTCTTCACTGGGGGATTCTTCTTTTGATACAGGTAAAGTCAGATATCGCCAAAAACCATGGAATTGTTTGAAAGTCCTTTAGGGAAAATGAGAGTTGGGATTGAAAAAATAAAAAAGTTTAAATTTGTAACTCAAATAGATGTAGGTGGGAAAAAGTTTTGACGTGGCTCGGTTCAGACTCGAGTCTATGTCGGGATTAGAAAGAGTATGCTCCTGAATTCTAGAAAGTCAACTAATTATTAGACCTTGATTAATTTATTTTATTGAAGCGGACGGACTTCGAGATGAGGATTCCTACGTATCCTTGCGGAATCAGACCATTCGTAGTTCTGGATCTGATTGCTATTTTTCCTTTTTTTGCGCCCTAACTTCTACCTAGGCCGCCCTTTCGGGTTTTCAACCTAGCGGGCTTGGACATACCTTGGAGAAGGAGTTATGGTTGGATATGAAGGGTTGAAAGGTTTTAGAATTGAGGTTTAGATGATAAATATTTAATTGGATGGGCTAAGGTTAGGAGTTATGGATTGGGATTATATGGGTTAAGGTTTTGATGGATTGAAGAATTTCAATGAGGGGTAGAACTTGTATGCAAGCCCCCTAGCTTGACTTATATTTTCTTTGCCTTTGGCTTTTTCTTTTTGCTTTTGCATTGCTTTGTGCATTTTCTTTTGCTTTGCCATTTTTCGCACTTTGAATTTTTCTTTCCTTTTTTATTGTTTTTTGCCTGGCATTGACTTTTTTATGTACTGAGGCTTGCACCCATATTTTTTGTGGTTTAAGGTATTGGAAGGCTTAAAGGCTATTTGTGGAGCTTTGATTTGAGAGGCTATTTGGTATGAGGATCATGGAGATGATGGCTTAAGGGATTTTTGACTGCATGAAGATGGCCTATGGGTGATGGTTTTTCGGAATGATGGGAGGAAGAGGGGAATAACTCATATTCCAAATATGTCCATTTTTTCATTTTTTTTTTTTTTGTATTTTTTTATTAACCAAGGTCATAAGAGACAATCTGATTCGAGTTTCGTAATCGAATTTGAAGCATAAGTGATGGTGAGGCCAATGAAAATAAAAAGAAAAATAAAATGAAGTGAAAATGGAAAGGCTATAATAGATGCAGTCCTATAGTGGCATAGACTCAATGTGAAAGGACAGAATTGGCTTAGGGTCACTAGTGGAAAAATGCTCAAATGCTCGGATTAAAAAGCCAACAAATGCTCCGTATTTGACCCGTAGCAGACGTCATACGAGCATTTAAATATTTTACAAATGCTTGGGTTATCAAGCGGATCATTTACTTTCTCAAATGCTCCGGTTGTGTTCAGAACCGGGGCATTTGAGCTTTTATAATAATAAAAAAAGCTCAAATGCTCCGGTTGTAAGGGGAAAACCAAAGCATTTGTTACCACAAGTGCTCCGGTTTTCCTTCACAACCGGAGCATTTGTATTTTTTCAACAAAAAAATTTCATACCTGCTACCCCTGCTGGCCAGCAGCATGAGTAACAGGTCTTAAAGAACAGGGCCTAAGTAACAAAAGAGAGCCTCAGAAATAGAAACACCCAAGAGAAGTCTAAAAAATTAATCTAGTACACATATGTTCAACTGTAGGCCTGTCCATAAATTTCCATTGTCTCTGGGCATAACATCACTTTTCAATTATAGAAATTTAGTAAGAAAAAAAAAATAGAGGAACTTGTGATCAATTTTGGTTTTGAAATGCAGAAAACTATCATGACCTAGGCAAAAGAATCAAACTACCACCATATAAACAATGGTACAAGCTTATTTATTGATCAGGTGCTACATCCTACTTGAAATTCATCCCAGGATTTGTTAAGGCCAGTTCTAACTCTTAGGCTGAATAAACTCATGGATTTTTCCTTGTTAAGGAGAAATAAAACTAAGTCTGCAACAACCCGTTTGATGTAAAG
Source organism: Beta corolliflora (assembly GCA_947648045.1). Taxonomy (NCBI): domain Eukaryota; kingdom Viridiplantae; phylum Streptophyta; class Magnoliopsida; order Caryophyllales; family Amaranthaceae; genus Beta; species Beta corolliflora. The sequence continues at coordinate 113,848 of CANSZD010003594.1, forward strand.
AAATGAATCTTCTACCATTGAAGTTACGAGCGACAAGCCGACAACCCAAGTCAACAATTTATATACGGGAAAGAAACATTTTACTGCAGACTTTTATATCCAGCTTGCCGTAACTTGGAAAGTTTTTATCAGGAAACTTCAAGGATCTTTTATAAATCATGAAAAAAACAAAAACTAAATTGTTGTATCACCTATTAGTCTTAGCGATGCAGGAAGTTCCGCTTTCAGCAGTTTCTTGGCATGCAACAGTATATCCTCACTTAAGCATATACATTTTGACAATGTCACTACTCTACTTCGAACCTGGAAAACCACAACTAAGTAAATCAAGAGCTCAAAGTTTAATGTTGAAAGCTAAGAGTAACTAAGATTAATTGAAGTCAAACCAAAACCAAAGGCAGTTTTGCATTTGATTATTGTCAGACCGAATATCCACACAACAAAATCAATTTTGACATCAGAGAGCTTTAGCAGAACATAGGAAGATGTTCAACTTTGTTTCCAGCAAATAAGTGTTATAGCTTCTTAAATTTTTAGCACCTGTGTGATGCATTTATGCATATGATCACTTGCACAAATGCATCAGCATGATTCAAGTGGAAGTCTGATGTTGGGATGGGACCAAGGATAAAAGAATGCAGACATCATAAATCACCTCAAAACATGCAGTTTTTAGTTTAAGTGTTGGAGTTCAACCATAAAGTCCTTCCCTTTGCAAATCACTTGAAAGTGTTTGCGCAAGTTCAGCTGCAATATGTAATCAGGGTAAGTGAAGTTGTCAAAGTAATAATTAGTCCACTCTATCCAATCCTTGAACTGTTTACAACATATTTTTCAAGATATAAATACCAGTGAGCAAAATTTATTGGAACAAGTGTGTAATAGCCTCAATTTTGAAGCCGGTATTATTTTAATAAACGTAATTTATTAACATGTTAATCCGTACATAATATGTTGTGCTTTAGAAGGAATGAGAATTTGATTTGTGAGATTATGTGCATTTTATCTGCGAATTTGAATATCATATGTGACTATTAATACGAATTATGAGTTAATATAAGTTATTTATGAGCTACGTTAAGAACGTTGACCATCGTTCTGGAATTTTGAGATTTCTAGCTATTATTGATATTGTGTTTGAGATACTCTGTAATTATGATTTAAGGGCTAAATGAGCCATAATATCTTTATTAAGTTGTAAAACATATTTTGAGGATTTACTTTAAGTATAATGAAGGATTAGAGCTTAATTAAGGAAGGTTAAGGACTAAGTAAAACCAGAACATTCTAGAATGCTCCTAAGTTGTTAAATGACAATTTTGCCCCCATTATTAATTCAAAACCACTAGCTTGTCATTACCCATTGTACATATAAAGTAGCCAAGGACCCTAACTTATTTCAGTTGATTCATTCCACAAAAATCATCAAAATCACTCATCATTTTCTCTCCTCTAGCCATTCCTGCGTGAAGCAGGGCTGGTGTTTTGCAGCTTGTTTCTCTTGGATTCTTGCTCTGAAACTTGTATGCAATTATTTTCCTAGGCTCCTCAAGATGTTCTCCATACTGGGCAAGTATTAGTTTTAAGTTATCACATCAATAGCATCAAAGAAAAGCAAGAAAGGTAAGATGTGGCTGAATTGTAGCACCTATGAGATTTATTAGATTGTAAAGTTGATTACTTTGGATAAATTATTGAATTTTAAGTGATGGATGTTGTATTTAAGGTATTATAAGGTTGTGAGGAGGGATAAAAGTGGCGGAAGGATATTTAGTTCTTAAGCATCGGAATAAGGTACACAAGAACCACCACTTAACTTGTTTTTAAGCTTTGATTATGAAATTTGCCTGTGGAATTATGAATGCTTGATTATGTTTGTATATGTAAAAAAATATTGATTTGCATGTGGTATTTTATGAATTATATTGTGTTAATATCCTTTTGCATGTCAAGTTTTTCCTAGGATTGATAACTCCCTAGATAACCAAGTAAGAAAGGATGACCCATCTTTCCTAAATCTTGCTGCCGTATTTTTCCAGGCCCAATATTGTCCTGTTTCATTGAGATTTGGTTCTTACGGTCATCATGAAAGTCGTAGATCCTGAAAAGTTGATGAAGTTAGACCTAAAAATCACTCAATTTGGAGTTGTGCACCAAAAGTTATGCTGCCCGGAAGGTTGCTGCATGCATAACAAGTTTTTATAAACAAAACCCATCAAACCTTGCTATTATCTTGATTGCATCTTGATTAATGATCTTGTTTTTGGTTGAACCTTCATGATATATCCCTGGAATATACATGTCGTGATTGTAAGATAAACATTTGCTTCATTTCCTTCATTAAACGCCACGCATAACCATACTTCGTTGTGTAAAAGAATACTTAAAACCCGATTTCTTCTTAGTTACTTTCCAAGTCGATTAATACGTGCTTCTTTGGTTCATTGAGTACCTTTAAAGTTTGAATACCTACTGCATGTACCCACTTATTTGTTGACCTATCCAAGCCCTTAGATGAACATGGAAGTTACGATATAATCTCACATGTAAACCATCATATTTTGATACCAACACCAAAACCATGAAATAGATCATTTGAGTACTTGCGTAGCGTCGCCTTTTCATATATTTAAGAACCTCTTTTGAAACCTATTCATGATGCCATATCATGTTGATCACCTTATTAACCACTCTGGATAACCAAAGTGTTTTTTTCGAAACCTTGTTAATAAGTTACTTTTTCCGGTATGGTGGAACTTGACATAGCAAGCCTGTTTTCCGGAACTTGTTTGATAAGTTAAGATGGTTTAAAAAGTTAATATAGTTTATTATGAATACATATTTAAGAAAAGTATTTGAATACAAGTCTGTGAGAATAAACATTTGATTTTATAAATTAAGCATAAGTATCTGAATAACATGAATAAAATATAAGTATTATGATTTAGTTTTTATTTTATGGGGAAGTGAACAACATTTGTGGAGCGAGTTGCTCATTATCATGTGTTGTGGAGCGGGTATTGCTCTTTTGTGTAGGGTCATGACCTAGAAGTCTTGCAAGTAGAAAATAAAAAAGGTGGGAAGACGTCCCTCAAAAGTCTGGAGATGTGGCTTAGCCCTCCCATTCGTGTTCCTTCCCTGTAGTTATGCTATGTTTTGTGAAAAGATTAAGATTATTATTTGTGTCGCGTATTGAGTATGATATGTGATATCTTGAGACGATTCTTGGAAAAATTACTCTGGTATAAACAAACGTATTTCTATGGAAGTTTAAAGGAAAGAATCAACGTATTTCTGAGCAAGTATAAACGTATTTATGAATAAGAATAAAAGTATCTCGATGTATCAACGAATTTCTGAGCAAGAGAAAAATGTTGTTATGAAAGTTATAAGTTTAAGTTTTGAGTATAATTAAGAAAAAATTGCGTAATTTCAGCCACCAACTATTTCGAAAATCGGTGGGACTTGTGTACCAGCGTAAGCTGACCTGTTTTGTTCTTTGAACCTGTCCTGGTGGGGGCAGATTCATCTGTTTTGCAGGATTAGATAGAATGTTCAGATTAGCTCTTGTGTGCAAATGTGAAGTTATGATCAATGTGCTTAGTCCCCTGCTATGTGATAATCCATTTGATATGATGATTCTTATCAAAACAAACATGTATTTTCGATTTGTAATCTAAGTACTTAAACATATTGTAATAACTATTTTATTATAGGAAAATTTGTCACAAAACAACCTTTTAAATAAAAGTTTTTGCTAGAAACAACCTTTTAAAAAAATCTGGCAAAATAAGACCTTAAAAATATTTTTTTTGCTAGAAACAATCTTGACCCATTTACCGGGCATTAACCAAGCATTTTTCAGCGTTGACTCATTCAAACCAAACATGTGGAGTGCACGTGAACTGCATCTCGTATGTTTCAACCTTGTTTTTCTCCATTTTTCGACATTGATCAAGTATTTTCGACGTTGACTTCATCGGTATATGAAGGGAAATTGGATTGAAACATAAGATATGTGGATTACGTGCCTTGCCATGTTTGGTTTCAGTGAGTCGAAGCCGTAAAATACTTGGTTAATGCCCGGTAAATGGGTCAAGTTGTTTCTCGCAGAAAAAATATTTTAAGGTCTTATTTTGCCAGATTTTTTTTAAAAGGTTGTTTGTCACAAAAACTTGTATTTAAAAGGTTGTTTCTAACAAATTTTCCTTTATTATAACCTATTTTCGTAACATGCTAGGTTACTAAGGATTTCCTAACGTTTTCTAGCAGAGAAGGTGCGGAAATCTGCCGTAACAGCCTCTCTAATTGGTAGCTTAACTCCGTAATTAGCAGTAATAGGTCATAATTAAGCTGCTATTTAGAGCACGCTGTTACAAGTGGTATCGGAGCCAAGGTTTTTCGAAATCCAAAATTAAGTATTTCTAATTTACGAGTTTTGAAAATAATAAGTAAAGAGTTTTTATACAAGTATTTTCTTAAGAAAAGGAAATCAAAACTAAATTCATAAATACGTAAGAGTTTTTAAAATATCTGTAAACTTATTTGTGATTATGTGTATGCTTTGTGCATTTATGTGTATGAATGTGTGTGTGAATGTTGTGAGGTTTTGGAATAGATTGTATCGAATAGATTTCGTGAAGGCGTAAGTGAGAATATGCTTATAAAAGGAGGGTCTGACACCTATTAGGCGGTGGATCATGCTAGTTAGGCACTAGGTCCCATTCCGAGAATGAAAAGAGATTATGGATGCTCGTAAGAGCCATTAAAGGTGTTCCAAGATGTAAGCTAATGTGATTTGTGAGCCATGGGCAAGTTTTCTTCAAGCTTAATGGAATCTGACAAAATTGTATATGACTAGTGAAGTGGTTCGAGATTAAGATGTAATTATGAAAAATAAGCATAAGAGTTGTTAACATTGGAAGTGTTATGGAAGAGGCAGAGGTGAGATGAATAAGACTCGGAGCGCCGAGGCGGAGTTAGCCATACCGGCACAATCCTCACTAGGAAACGATGTATCAAACGTATAACTCATGGAGAGAAAGACGAAGTGAAAAGGAGTTGGTTGTGTTAAAGCTTTGTGTTGTATTTCTAAATATATGTAATTATAAAGAAAGGTGATGTGGAATCAAAATGACGAATAGAAAAAAGATTACATATATGCGTGTGTAAACTCAAAATAATTACGTTGGTATTATTAAGTAAGTTTTGTTTTGTATTAAGCTAGTGACATAGATGGAGAGCTAAGAATTTAGTGTTATGAGTTGATAGAGGACGAGTATGGAATTAGGATTAATATGGACATTCAAATTCAAATATCGAGCAAGCACTACTATAAGTTATAAATTTGAGATTGATATGGATAATGAGTGTAAGTATTTGGAGTTATTAATTTCAGGTAGATAGTTGAATCGTGCTATATCTATGTATGACGGCAATATGGAGTAGGATTAATTAACCTAAAAAAATTGATGATTGTTGGAGACAAATTGTTAAGGTGTAATATGGTTATAAAGTTCTAAGGTGTGGAGATAGTAATTCTGAAAAGAACGGATATCATTCTGGTAATACAAGAACTAATATAATATAGTTAAGATTAGGAATTTATTACGTGAGAACTTTTGGAGTCTATATGTCAGTTACAAATATTATGTCATTAGTTTTATGAATAACTGGTATATCTCCAAGAACATGTATTATAGTTTGGCTACGTTATAAGCTCGGATTGTCAAATGTAATTGAATTGGAATAAGTTTTATGTTTTTCTTACATGTTTTGAAGTAAAGAAACCATTTTGGAATTTGGAATCTTAGATATTGCTAATTAGATTGGAATCTGTATATAATGGATTTGGCATATATTTCCTCAAATATATTTGTTGAACATTGTTTTGAAATATAGGTAGAAATCGGGTGTTGCTTTAAGGAACTGAAAGTTAAGATAATTGGGTCTTATTCGACCTTGGAGGAGTCATATGATTGTGCTCTAAAGTAAGCACATGTAAAAAAAATTGTTAAGGAAAAGGAAGAATAGTGGGAAATTTACAGAAGAAAAAAATTAAGAAGCGAAGATGGAAGCGTCAAGGAGGGAAGGAGGTCAACCTACCAATCAACGAAGGACTTTGGAAAGATTGTTTTCTGCTTAAACGAAAAGTTGAAGGTACTCCAGAGTTGCCTGAAATTCCAAGTGGGTAGTTTCAAGGAAAATTTTATTGTATATAAAGTCGTAGCTGATGTGCTTTTGATTCGGGAACTTCACATTTTTGTATCTCCAACTCATTTTGTTAAAATTCAAATGTTAAAATTAAAATTGTAATTCAGATAGTTAAGGACCATAAGAAAGTAATGGAGATGGAAAAAAAACTCTAGTGGTGAAAGAGTCTCCAGATGTATTATCTAAGGGTTTGCCAGCATTGCAATTATATAAGGTGATTGAATGTTATATAAGATGAGTGTCAGGGGTTACGTATATCTTTAGAGCTGAGATGGCCGAGTTAAGGACGCAGTTGGAAGTATTGTTGCAAAAAGAATATATCCGATCCAATGTCTCACCCTGAGGAGACGGATTAATGAAATTATGTAAAGATCATCGACAAACTAATACGATTACAGTTGGGGAAAGGAATTCGTTATCCCGAGTAGATGATTTATTCTATCAATCAAAAGAAGCTAGAGTGTGTGAAGCTAGATCTAAGATTGGGATATTCTAGATGTGCGTAGCAAATGAAGATACTTCAAGGATGACATTCAACACGAGATATGTCATTATGAGCTCATGAGACGTTGTTCGAGCTTAGTAGTGCGCCGTAGCATACGTAGACTTGATACGGGGATAGTAGTTCTGGATATGTATTGATGTAGCAACAACGAGTTACAACTTATGCATTTAGGTAGCTAAAACCCATGAGGAAAATTATTTGGTGCATGATCTGGAATAGAGGCTGAGGCATTTTCTGAAATATCGTAAAAGCCTTAATAAATTAGGTAACTTGAAAGGTTTATAATAACTATATTAAAAAAATAAAAATAATAATAATAATAATTTCAAAGTATATCTTTATTATGGAAAATATGGAAGTGAGATAGCGAAGGTGACTAGAATTGCTCAAGCAGTATGATATAGATATATAGTGCCACCTTGGAAAGGCAAATAAGGTAGTAGATGCTTTGAACAGGAGATCTCGTCGGGAAGTTGATTCCATTATTTTGGTACCAGAAGAATTATATAAGGAACTAATGCAAGAAGAGTTAGATGTGATTTGGAAGTGGTCTTTTTGAATGAATTCAAACTAGGTAAGTGTAAGCTAAGATTATCACGAAACTGTGGGCGAAGATAGAAAATGAGCTACTAAATTTCTATGTATATATGTGTGAAAGCATACAAATAAATAGGAATTGTGTATGCCGATAATTCGAAGCTGAGGAATACAACTCTGAAAGAGGCACGTAGCATTGCATATCCAGCTCATCACTAGAGGAACAAGATAGTTCAGGATTATAAGAGGTACTTTTAGTAGAAGCGGCATGAACAAATTGGATGTACTATTCGAATGTTGAAAGATGAGTTTACAGCTTATATATTGGAATTTAAGGGTTCAGGGGAAGGTAAATTAGCACGGACTGAATTCCTCTATAGTAATAGCTATCAATCAATTATGGCTCTGTATGAAAGGTCTATTTGGATATAAAGGTTGAACACTTATTTGTTGGGATGACGTGAGCCTGGAGCTCCAATAAGGCCCTAGCAAAGTCATGACATTAAGACGTAAGGTGCGAGTAATGCGAATGAAAAAAGGGGGAGATTGATCAGGTTATAGGTATTTAACCTTCTATTTCGAGAACTATTATGATTAACTTACAAAGACTCCGAGAAGTGTTTGTCATATTTGTGGTTGGAATATTGTAGTTGTCAATTGCCACCAAATAAGCGTTATGAGTTCGACTGGAAAGCAGAAATAACTCCGATATATTCTATCTGCATTGTTTCCTAAACAAAGTTAGTTTTCAGAGTTTGTTGTTTCAATTATTAAGATTCATTAGATCGGTTAATAGATTTCTAATTCATGTTTCTCCTCTAGATTATTGGAAGAAGTGTAAAGTATTGTTACCTTAAGAGATTTGGGTATATGTTATAAAAACCTTTGAAAACTAGGGATATGAGTTTTGCATAATATGAACTTGTGTAATTAAGAATGAGGTAATGTTACATAAGGACTCTTGGGAAAAAAAAAGTATTATAAGTTTGTTAATACCTTAATTAAAGAGCTACGAACCTACCCTGGAACAAAAGAACCAGCATGTGAAAACAGATGGGATATGCGAGACCGGTATCCTCAATTACTCTAAAGTACGATATAAGTTTCGGGACGAAACTTCTTTAAGGGGGGTAGAGTGTAATAGCCTCAATTTTTAAGCCGATATTATTTTAATAAACGTAATTTATTAACATGATAATCCGTACATAATCTGTTGTGCTTTAGAAGGAATAAGAATTTAATTTGTGAGATTATGTGCATTTTACTGTGAATGTGAATATCACATGTGACTATTAATACGAATTATGAGTTAATATAAGTTATTTATGAGCTACGTGAAGAACGTTGACCATCGTTTTGGAATTTTGAGATTTCGAGCTATTATTGATATTGTGTTTGAGATACTCTGTAATTATGATTTAAGGGCTAAATGAGCCATAATATCTTTATTAAGTTGTAAAACATATTTTTGAGGATTTAGTTTAAGTATAATAAAAGGTTAGAGCTTAATTAAAGAAGGTTAAGGACTAAGTAAAACCAGAACATTCTAGAATGCTCCTAAGTTGTAAAAAGACGATTTTGCCCCCATTATTAATTCAAAACCACTAGCTTGCCATTACCCATTGAACATATATAAGTAGCTAAGGACCCTAACTTATTTCAGTTGATTCATGCCACAAAAATCATCAAAATCACTCATCATTTTCTCTCCTCTTCATTCACGTCATTCTTGCGAGAAGTAGGGCTGCTGTTTTGCAGCTTGTTTCTCTTGGATTCTTGCTCTGAAACTTGCATGCAATTCTTGTCATAGGCTCCCCAAGATGTTCTACATACAGGGCAAGTATTATTTTTACTTTATCACATCAATAACATCAAAGAAAAGCAAGAAAGGTAAGACATGGCTGAATTGTAGCACCTATGAGATTTATTAGATTGTAAAGTTGATTACTTTGGGTTAATTATTGAATTTTAAGCGATGGATGCTGTATTTAAGGTATTATAAGGTTGCTGAAGGAGAGATAAAAGTGGAGGAAGGATATTTAGTTCTTGAACCTAAATACATAACACCCCTCTCCCTTTAACCTACCTCATGGGAAGTACATTTGACAACCATTCAATGTAAAGGTCAAGTAAAAAAAAGAGCAACATAAAAAAAAACAAAGCAAAAAAAATTAAGCGATAAAGCAAAAGCAAAAATGACGAACAAAAAAAAAGTGCAAAATATCGAATTTAAAAAAAAAAGAGGAAGTGTTGCAAATAAGCCTATCAATAGCTTTGCCAAATGTACTTTCCTTTCAAAACCTTCAACCTTCGATTCTAAACCTCGAACTTCAAATCTCTGTAGTAAACCTTCTTAACAACCATGCACATTGCTTTCCAATAAGACATAAAAGACAAACCAAAGCTCGCTAGGTCGAAAACCCATAAGGGCGACTTAGGCAAAAGTCAGGGCATCTTCTCAATCATCAGCCTGAACTACGAATGGTATTGATTCTGCTAAAGAAACATAGGAAACCTCACCTTGAGGTCCGACCGCTTTAAACCAAACCAAACCTGCATCATTATCCACCCTTGCCAAAGACCTCTTCCAAATCACTGCTTAATTCATTGCAAATGGCTCCAAAACAAAGATGCTCGGCCACCAATTAAAATGTTAAGAGCTACGACTGGCCTGATTCCATCATGGATACGTAGGCAACCTATTTTGAGGCCCGGTCATTTTAATTCAAAACATATTGTTTTTTTAAGGCTCGCCTAGGCCCATGAGAAAAGCGCGATCGCCCAAAAAATCATGAATTTTAAATGCTCATCCCTACCCTTAAAACTAGAATGGGATTTGAACATGCATCATTAACCAACCTCATTGCGTGAGTCGATTCATTATGGCTCTACCTCTTTCTTATTCTTATTCCCTTCCGTTTTCTCAACTACATTATCGCTTCTAAGCCAGCCTTAGTATAACCTTTCAACACTCAGCGCTATGACCGCGCCTCATCTTTTGAGTGTGCCTTTCTTGTCTTTTTCACCTTAGGAACCCTATATGGAATCTTTGGTCGAAACTTCCACTAAGCGTGACGAGATATCTTCAAAATCAAGCGATCAAGCAATCAAGCTGGGTACTTCATCAACTCCATCTTATTGGGGGCTTCATCACACGTCCACCCAGAATATCATAGGCTCCAAGTCCAGATCTATTCACGGACTTCATTACGAGTCCATACATGACATCTTGGGGTTTAAACCCACACTGATACAAGACCGCACCTATTTGTGGGCTCACTCAGGCCCTTGGCAGACAAAGCTCGAAGCATATACAACTCAAGCATTACGAGGACTCGTTCTACAACGTATGTTAAATCCAACATAATCTATCAACTGAATGGGTCATCCTTGGGGGCTTCCCATCTCTCCTATTTCATAGGCACCATGTATACCTTGATAAGGACTTCATTACGAGTCGATACAAAAGATTGTGGGCTCTAGACCAATACGAGATTCTAACTATTTTATAGGCTCACTTAGGCCCGTAACAAACTAAAGTTAAAGACTCGTTCTACGACGCATTTTGAATCAAACATAACCTACGTGGATCATCCTTGGTGGCTTCCCATTTTTCCTCTTTCAAAAACAGTTTTCTAAACTAAAAATTGAGCTTAGAGGAACAACAAAACATCATATCATATCATCTGCATTAGTGTCATATCTCTGCATTTGCATATCTGTATCATCCATACATCGTGTCTAGTATTGCATGCATCGGTCATCCTTAGCCATTGGATCCTAGCATCAATCATCGAGTCACACATACACAGACCTCTTATACACATTCTGCAGTCTAGTGTCACACAGTTGCACACTTGCACTATATCCTCATAGTTTAGGTCATCAGTATGTCCTATCCCTTCTCGCTTTTTAGCGAATGAACTTTTCGTAAGTTATATTTCTCGCTTTTTAGCGAATGAATTTTTCGTAAGTTATATTTCTTGCTTTTTAGCGAATGAACTTTTCGTAAGTTATATTTCTCGCTTTTTAGCGAATGAACTTTTCGTAAGTTATATTTCTCGCTTTTTAGCGAATGAACTTTTCGTAAGTTATATAACTTTTCGTAAGTTATATTTCTCGCTTTTTAGTGAATGAAATTTTCATAAGTTATATCTCTCGCTTTTTAGCGAATGAACTTTTCGCAAGTTATTCCTTCTCGCTTTGAGCGAATGAACTTTTCGCGAATTATTCCTTCTCGCTTTGAGCAAATGAACTTTTCGCAAGTTATTCCCAGTCCAATTGCTTTTAACCCAAATCAATCTACCTCGAATAATCCCTTTCATGCGAATAAACTTTTTGTATCAAGACAACTGAAAGGCGACAAACAACCGCCAGGTTTGCGGACCACCATCAATCAAAATGGCGACAAACAAACCGCCAGGTCTGCGGACCACCATAAATCAGAAAGGCGACAAACAACCGCCAGGTCTGCGGACCACCATCAATCAAGAAGGCGACAAACAACCGTCAGGTCTGCGGACCATTATCAATCAAAAAGGCGACAGACAACCGCCTGGTCCACGGACCATTACCCATCGAGACAGCATAACTCCGACAAGAGCCGGGCCGGAAATAGCTCATGACACCTTCTTTCACACACCATCTCATTTTACAAATTTACAAATATGTTCCACACATGCCTGTTCCTGAAGCTTTTGCTTATCTTGCAGGTACCGACGCAAAAGAGTCATTTTGGATTACAAAGCATCTAGAATCATTCTCCGTCCCGACACGTATACTTTGACTTTCGATTTTACAATCCTGAATCAAAGTGGGGGCTTCTTTAGACACCTAATCGTGTCTCCCCATTTAAGGGTCCAATAATGAAACATACCGTGGTATTAGTTGGCACAACCCAACGGAAGAGCAATCCGAAGAGCCAACCCAAAATCAATTTAAAGAGTGTGTTGAAATCTTATTCTAAAGCCCAATTAATTATTCATAATAATTAATTGTATTTTAAACCCATAAAATATTTTGAGTCCATTTAAAATATTTTAAAAGCCCAACTATTTATTTATTATTTTTAATAATTATTCTAATAAATGCAAATCATATTTTTATTCCGCAAAACTCAATCTCCGGATTTTAAGGGATAAAAAATATATTATAAAACGAGTTAAAGGAAAAAAGCCTGGCAAATGAGCTGGACGCAGGTGGTGCGCCTAGCGCGCCACGTGCGCCAAGCGCATTGGCCGAGCTGTGTCAGGCGAGCCAATCTGCGTCTGACACGTGGATTTGTGACTCACACAGAGTCCTGCGCCTAGCACACTTCTCTGTGTGAGACGCATCTTTTCTTTTCTATCTTTTTTAAAATACGCGTATCACGTGTACGATTTTTATTGGGCTTGCCACGTCAGGCGCACCAATGTGCGCCTGACACGTGGATCTGCGCCTTACACGTCAGCCTGCGCCTGGCGCAGGGGGCGCATGAAGCGCAGTTTCCTGTTTTCTATAAATACTTGTGATTTCCCGAATCCAGTACGGCTTTTTCAATTATTATTTTCTCGAGTACTTAAAATTCCGAATACTTACGAACCATATTTCAAACCTCCAAATACCCAAACACTCAAAGACCTCAATCCTTTTCGAGTTCTTAATCATACTACACTTTTGGGTCCACGATTGCTCCGCTTGATGGTCGTTACGCTATTCGACCTAAGCCCCATAGGTATAATTCCCCAGGACTCTTGAATAATTCTATTGTTTTTATTGCCATGAAGTTACTAACGATTTCCTGTCATGATGTAGATATTTAAATAATAATCGTGTTTGTTTGTACATTCTAATCCCTTTTACTCTTATTTTTATATATAATATTCATGTTGTTTTAATTGTTCTATGCATGTTTTTTATCACCCACATGTTATTATTGCTAAACAAGACCTAAAGAACTGTTCTAACTAATTCAGATAATCTGGACAACCTGCTAGGTACCTTGTAATATTATTGCTTAATAAGTTGTCACTAAAAAATAGTCTTTTATGCGTTTCCTGAACCAACTTAGACTAATATTTTTAGGGTGTATAAAAATATTCTGTGATTATTCTTTTGCATAAAACTATGATATGAATCGATATTTGGTAAAGGCCAACAATGGGCGAACTTGGTTCACTATGACCATATTCGTACCCTCACCCCCGTACTCAATTTTTGGTTCAATGACCATCTATGGAGTCAAGACGGGGAAATCTACATTGGATAAGTCCCTAAGATGTCCCTACAGTTATCAATATCCAATTAGGTTTATAATTTTTCCTGTAAAAGACTTGTTGGCGACTTCAAAACGAATTTCAATAAAACCTTAACAATGGGATAGTCAAATACGCGCTCACACTGCGGTAGGCGAAAATAAAACCACGCCTACACCTGCTTAGCTTGAATAGAGTCTCTTCTGCTGTGCTTAATCCTCTGTAAGCTGGTCGGGAAAATTCGGACTGTTACATTATTATTGTCTTGGTGATTTGGTTCTCAACCATCGGTCGTGATCTGGTGCTGGGTTGTGTTGTCCTTTATTCTTTTCCTATTTCTGATTAGAAGGAAACTCAATTTAATTCGAGCTAAATTCTTTCAAGGTATGAACTTTAGTCTCTGATTTTTCCTCCATTCCTCTAATTCAAATCAAGGAATTCTAGATATTGTTAATATTAAAGATAGTAACTTTACTCAATTAATGGATTGAAGCTTGTTTTATGATATGAATTTAGTTTTTTTAGACAAACTACAAAATCCGTTTAAGGGTCATTACAAAATCAGGATATCAAGCATTTCCTACTATTATGTATACTAATCAAATTCGTGACATTTTTCCTCGCCAGTGATTTATTTAGGGTTTTGTGATATCCAATCTATCCTCGTGTAATTTTAGTATTTACTGAATAAGTTATGCAATTTTAATTTCAATTTTTTTGTATTAAGTTGTGCAATTGTTCCACTAGTGCAGAATCAACGATTTGCATCGGATGCCAAACCCTCATTTGCGTCGGACATAAGTCCGACGCTATAAGCCTCGACGCAGATTTGGGAGAGATGATCTACGTCGGAATAGGACACGACGCAGATATTAACCTATTTGCGTCGGACTATAAGTAATGTTCGACGCACATGACTCCTTGAGCCCAGCACCAGCTGCACCCGGCATGCCTGCACATGGGCCTATGTGCGTCGGATGCTAAGAGATGTACGACGCAGATGAAGAGCCATTTGTGCCGCATGGTAGGAGAATTTGCAACGCAAATCATCCTCGCCAACACCACACCAAGCAGCATCCTAGAATGCCAACGCAGGAGCCATGTGCGTCGGATGATGGCAATGTGCGACGGAAATGAAGGTCATCTGCGTCAGTTCACTAGTGGAAAAATGGGCGGCCGCGGATGTGTCGTTGTTTACACCGCACCCGGCCAAAGATAAAATTTCTCCTACTCTCTTCTACACTAAGGTAGTATAGTGGAAGTAGGGGTCGTATCCACAGGGAAACAGGGACGAGTTTAGTACTCAGTGTGATTCGAAACCTAGATTAAGCTAAGGGCCGAGAAACCTAATTACAAAGGGGGGTTTCAGGTTGATAATAAACAAACTAAAACTAACAAGCATATAAACAAAATGAGAAGTCAATTATGGAAAGATCTTGAATCTGATTAACATCCACTTCAATTCATTATCGATCCTTGAACCTCCACTCTAATTATTTCCATAATTATCTATTGTCGAGAATTAATCTCGCGTTCTCCTTATTCTTAGTTGAATAGCACGATCAGCGTGACTATAAAACCCTAACTAAAGGATAACCTAGTCTGATCTGCGTCTAAGTTCAATCCAATAGCAGCAATAAACACAGAGAACCAATAGACCTGCTAACGTCATACACGTGATAAACATTCAACAGTTGATTCAATTTCCCTAAGAAATAACCAAGATGATCAGCATCTAAATTACTCCCTAGTTTGCTACCAATTGATAAAAGAATAAAACAATCCGATTCTATTCTTAAATCTAGCATTAGATTAATTACACAATCAAACTAGTAACGTTCCTAGCATAATTATGCAACAATCATAAATCACAAGCATAGAAATTGAATCATAATCAAGGAAAAGAGAAAGAGAGGAAAGATCTCACAATAACGGTTGAAGCTTCGGGTAAATTGATCCAAGAACAGTTCAAGCTACAATCCGATAGCAAAAACCAAATCCATAGTTGAAATCCCTAAAAACTAAACTAAGAAATGAAAACTAAAACTAGGAAATGAAAAACAAAGAAATAAGAAATGAAGAACAAAGAGGAACGAAGAAGGAAAGATGAAAAGAGAATCATGAAGAAGGAAGGATGAGGAGAGGAGCTCTCCCCTCAAACTTGCCACTCCAAGGTCTACATTTCAGCTCTCCTCTTCGTGCTTCTCTTCGTCTCCCCTCAAAAGTTAGGTTTTAGGAGCTTTTAAACCCCGCACAAAATCGTGGCCCCAAGCCGACTTAAGCGTCGCGAGTCGCGCAACTGATCGCGAGTCGTGAAGGTCGCACTGCCAAACCGCACAAAATGGCTTGGCACGCAGGTCGCGAGCCGCGACAAGAATCGCGAGTCGCGAGGGGCAGGGGGTCGTGAGGTGCGACAGTCCTCGCGAGTCGCGAGCCTGGGCGATGGGCGCTGGGCAGTGAGCGCTGGGCTGTGCGAGCGCTTGGCTGTGCGAGGCTGCTGGGCGCGCGCAAGGCTTGCGGTAGAGCTTGCTGGGCAGACGTGGTGCTGGGCATGCTTGCGTGTGCTGCTGGATGGGCGAGGCTTGGGCTTGCGGTGGAGCTTGGCTTGGCGAGCTTGTGGCTTGCGATGCTCGGCTCAAATGCATTTCACCTTGGAAGCCTCGAATGCATGACATTAACACAACTTATATCGCAAAACTCCGAACTTCCGCTAAGGATGATTTATATGCAAACCTTAACAATTACGAACAAATCCCTTAGCAATGTGCACCTAAAATGCCACAAGAACATCGTATAACTTGAGCGTATCAAATACCCCCACACTTGAACTTTACTCGACCTCGAGTAAACTCAAAAATGAGAAATACCAATTAAATCATCGCCCAAGCTATCGAAACCAACCTACACTCCCCATCAACTACATCATCATCATCACATCTTAACAAAATACGCTCAAAACCTAAACGTAAAGGACTATGATCCCCCCACACTTAGATTCAAGCTACAATCAGAAATACAGACGCGACAACAATAATCACCAAACGACAACCAAAATGTGAGCTCAAATCCTGAAGGATCTCAAAGGAGTTGAACTCACTCCAACGCCACCATCAAAATGACAACTCGCCTAAAACCTCAAAAGACAAACTACTACTACTACAACCAAACTAGATAAGCAAGCCATGGAACAAAGACAAAAAGGGATAAATTCCATGCTTACTCCCAAAAACAAACAAACAACCAAAAGAAAGTGAAAGCCAAAACAAATCTCCGGCAAATGAGTCTTCACAATACATTATTCTCTCTTAATCTCTCATTTTGCCTAGGAGCCCTTTCGGGTTTTCATCCTAGCTTCTCACATTTCTTTTTTCATCTCACCATCTTACCCGCTCAATATAAGCCACTTTTTTTTGCATAGGTTGCCCTTTCGGGTTTTCAACCTATCCGGGCCCCCAATTTTGCCCGAGTCGCCCGCCCTTGCGGGTTTTCAACTCAGCGGGATTCATTTCATCATTTTTTTTTTTATTTTTTTTTTCATTTTTTTTTCATTTTTTTTTCAAATTGAAATAAATACAAGATAAATACAACATAGATACATGAGAATGAGAATACCCTCCCCCCTACTTAAACTACACATTGTCCTCAATGTGACGACAATTAGAAGAAAAAGTAAACTGAAAATGGGGGAAGAAAATCGAAAATCGGGTAAAACTCATGACATACAATCCGTCAAACTCAAATTTCTTAACAACACCATCTCAAATCTCCGAAATCAACTCACAACCCTCTCCCTCAAATCACTCAAACAAATGGCAAATTCAAAAGTTTTAAATTTTTGAGATTTGCACCTAGCTCAAGAGATCGAAAAGATACAACAATCTCACTCCTCTAGTGTTACCAACTCCTAGCTATTGAACTCCTCCCAACGGGTTTTCTTTTGTGGACTTGGGCTCAAAGTGGATTAAGATTTGTTGTGGTTCTTTTTAGTGGGTGGGCGTGGGTGGAAGAAAATTTGTTGTGGTGGTGGAAATTTGATAAGAAATAAAGGAAAAGAAAGAAAATAAGAAGGGTCTCGGGTTGCCTCCCGAGAAGCGCTGTTGTTTAAAGTCGTTAGCTCGACTTAGTACCTTAAGCTTAATCGTTGGGATTGTGCTCCATGTGTGACAATGGTGGTTCCATGTCAATCTCCACTTCAAGTACCTACAAAATTGATTGAGAAAAACTCTTGCAATGCATTGTTAGTGCCTAGCTTACTACAACATGGTTGTGCATATAACATCAGATTATATCCAAAACCTAGCATTAAGTCAACAACAAACATCAACTAGTAGTACTCCTAGCTAATCCAAGTCATGACCATTAATATCAATAATTAAAGCTAGACAATAACCAAACAATAAACCGTCAAAAGCTTCGATCAACCATTCCCAAGAGAGTGGCCAACCAAAAACAAAGAGCACAAACAATACCATCCAAAAATCACGCAAAATACAAACAAGTAACACCGTTTCCCCGGCAACGGCGCCAAAATTTGGGCGGCCGCGGATGTGTCGTTGTTTACACCGCACCCGGTCAAAGATAAAATTTCTCCTACTCTCTTCTACACTAAGGTAGTATAGTGGAAGTAGGGGTCGTATCCACAGGGAAACAGGGACGAGTTTAGTACTCAGCGTGATTCGAAACCTAGATTAAGCTAAGGGCCGAGAAACCTAATTACAAAGGGGGGTTTCAGGTTGATAATAAACAAACTAAAACTAACAATCATATAAACAAAATGAGAAGTCAATTATGGAAAGATCTTGAATCTGATTAACATCCACTTCAATTCATTATCGATCCTTGAACCTCCACTCTAATTATTTCCATAATTATCTATTGTCGAGAATTAATCTCGCGTTCTCCTTATTCTTAGTTGAATAGCACGATCAGCATGACTATAAAACCCTAACTAAAGGATAACCTAGTCCGATCTGCGTCTAAGTTCAATCCAATAGCAGCAATAAACACAGAGAACCAATAGACCTGCTAACGTCATACACGCGATAAACATTCAACAGTTGATTCAATTTCCCTAAGAAATAACCAAGATGATCAGCATCTAAATTACTCCCTAGTTTGCTACCAATTGATAAAAGAATAAAACAATCCGATTCTATTCTTAAATCTAGCATTAGATTAATTACACAATCAAACTAGTAACGTTCCTAGCATAATTATGCAACAATCATAAATCACAAGCATAGAAATTGAATCATAATCAAGGAAAAGAGAAAGAGAGGAAAGATCTCACAATAACGGTTGAAGCTTCGGGTAAATTGATCCAAGAACGATTCAAGCTACAATCCGATAGCAAAAAACCAAATCCATAGTTGAAATCCCTAAAAACTAAACTAAGAAATGAAAACTAAAACTAGGAAATGAAAAACAAAGAAATAAGAAATGAAGAACAAAGAGGAACGAAGAAGGAAAGATGAAAAGAGAATCATGAAGAAGGAAGGATGAGGGAGAGGAGCTCTCCCCTCAAACTTGCCACTCCAAGGTCTACATTTCACTCTCTCCTCTTCGTGCTTCTCTTCGTCTCCCCTCAAAAGTTAGGTTTTAGGAGCTTTTAAACCCCGCACAAAATCGTGGCCCCAAGCCGACTTAAGCGCCGCGAGTCGCGCAACCGATCGCGAGTCGTGAAGGTCGCACCGCCAAAACCGCACAAAATGGCTTCGCACGCAGTCGCGAGCCGCGACAAGAATCGCGAGTCGCGAGGGGCAGGGGGTCGTGAGGTGCGACAGTCCTCGCGAGTCGCGAGCCACAGGCGATGGGCGCCGGGCGCGTGAGCGCCGGGCCGTGCGAGCGCTTGGCTGTGCGAGGCTGCTGGGCGCGCGCAAGGCTTGCGGTAGAGCTTGCTGGGCAGACGTGGTGCTGGGCATGCTTGCGTGTGCTGCTGGATGGGCGAGGCTTGGGCTTACGGTGGAGCTTGGCTTGGCGAGCTTGTGGCTTGCGATGCTCGGCTCAAATGCATTTCACCTTGGAAGCTCGGAATGCATGACATTAACACAACTTATATCGTAAAACTCCGAACTTCCGCTAAGGATGATTTATATGCAAACCTTAACAATTACGAACAAATCCCTTAGCAATGTGCACCTAAAATGCCACAAGAACATCATATAACTTGAGCGTATCAAAAAAACCTTAAATGACACAATTTAACTGATCCAGTTTTTCAAAAACCGGATCCGTTACAAATAAAGTGATCCGGTTCTTTAAAAATCGGATCAGTTAATGTTGGTTTTTGGAACGAAATTTGTGAAATATTAAACTGATCCGGTCCATATGAGGAACCGGATCAATTGGGCTTCATAATTTATTTAAACGCGAGCGGCCCATTCTCACACGCCTCACAAAGACACAAACCCACCCCAGCAAACCCTAACTCCCTCTCTCATTATCACTCTCATCCGCCCCACTTCTCTTCCCCTCACCCCTCACCAGTCGTCACTCCTCTTTTTATCTCCTCCTTCTCTCTACTCTTCTGATCTCCATCGCCATCATCGCTTTCCTCTTCATTCACATTTCTCTCTTCCCCTTTTATTAGGGTTTGGTTCTCATCTGTCATCCTCTCCTCTCCGCAGCGACGAACCCTAATCACTCATCTCTCATCCTCTCTCCTGAAGCCGGCGAAGAAAACGAAGCCCACGAACGATCAACCAACGACGTCGCTCACTCAAGTCGCGTGTTTTCAATGAAGATTAACTACCGTTGCTCTCTCAAGTCGCGGATTTTAAACAACGAGAAGTATATTACGGGATTATTTTGTAAATTTATTGTAATTTATCTTGCGATTTTTTAATTCTGTAATTAGTACCATTGATTTTTCGTCCTTCAAATTATGGTATGTAATTAGTTGGTTCAATTTACTGCCTTTTTTGTTTTTATTAATTTCATTGTACTATTGTTAATGTTGAAGGTTGAATGTTGATATATTTGTTCGTTTTATCGCCTTTTTTTTTCGTTTTGTTGATTTTTTTTTAATTATAATTTTCGTTTTGTTGAAAGTCTTTGGATTAAATATGGTCGGATTGTTGAACTCGATTTTTTTTCCTTTTTTGGATTTTCGAATGTTGAAAATGGCTGGATTCGTGCCTTTGTGGATTGAATGTGGTTGTATTGGATGACATAGTTGTAGCCTCTAGCCTGTAGACAGTAGGTTGCGCTTTTTTTTACACCAAATGACTCTCATCTGATCCGATTTTCTCACACAACCGGATCAATTAAGTTGATTAACGGATCCGGTTTTGTGTCCAAACCGGATCCGTTAATTCCTAACTGATTCGGTTTTGAACCGGGATCACTTCACCCCCTAGCAGCCTCCGACCCGATCGTTCCGATCCAAAACCGGATCAAGAAAGCCCATTTTGACCTGGATCGATGAGGTTTTTTCCACTAGTAGTTATTGCTTGAAGTCCGACGCAAATGCTCACTTTGTAATTTTTTTTTACCAGTTTTTGTTTGCATAAACTAAACGTAAAACATCAAAACTAAACAAACATATATTACTAACTATATGAGCAGAAATTTCGGCAGAGTCTCCTCTGTATTTTGGATAACCCATGAAATCATTGGAAAAAAATTCATAAATAACCAAAACATGTTCTAGTACATCTCCATCAAGCAACCAATATATAACATATGATTCACCAACCAAGGTTCAATCAACAAGATATTGTCCAACCTAAAAATACATATACTAACTAGTTTCTTCGACGACCCCTACAAAGTGTTCAGCCCAAAGATCTTTGATTTCGGTGATCTCCTAAACGGAGTATGGGTTGGTTCTTTCTGGAAAATCCTAGAAACATATTAAATTAGTTAATATACTCTAAAATTCTATAAGTATAAAATTTATTTCAAATAACGAATTTACAACATATATATACCTCAGGTAAATTATTTGAATCATAGTAGTAGCGGGCTATGTCAAACATGTATTTCATCACGAGATAGCCGCATTAAGTTCCTCCCGATTGTTGAGCACACTACACCAGATTTAAGATTTATATTAGAATCTTAAATAAAAGCGTAGATATAAAATGTGTATCAAATACAAAACCATGAGAGCTTTACCTGCATAGTTTTCCAAGATAAAGTAGTTCCACTATTGGATCCTTGAAGGCGCTTGAGACTTGTAAATGCACTAAGTATACAAAATTTCAACAATTAATTACTGTAAACACTTATAGTTTGTTTAAAATGTTATAAAATACATGTAAAATAATTAAAAAAAATCACAATCACTCAGAAACTTACGTATTCAGCGCTGATTTGATAGCTAAGGATCTATTTCTCTTGAGCGAATCAAATTTATATACATGAGGCATGAAGCATAATGTGAAGATCCAATGTTCCCTGAGGCATGAAGCATAATGTGAAGTACATATAACCACAAGTTCATAAAGAATAAACAAAGTGAAGATTAATTTAACTTACTTCTCGATATAAGGGCATAGGATGAAATGCATGCATATGTTGCATCTTTTTCATTGAATGTGACATGTAGTTGATCACGACATCTGGATGATTGTGTATCATGCTAGCCGAAATCATCTCCATTCTCATCAGACCAATATTGCAATTCACTACACTCCAAATACTTATACTTAGGAATTACAATAAAGATAAATATTAATGTTAATTAGTTTAGAGTTTGAGAAATCTCACATCATAAATACTTGAAAAATGGAAACATTAAGCCATGCTCCCATGAGAAACTTAAAAACATCTTGTCGCGAGACAATAACATTTTGATCACTCTCATAGTTGAAGTTGGTACCCTTCTTAACTTATATACTAAAAGGCTGATCTGAGGGTCGTTGCAAAAATAATTGGTGCATATACTTGCAATTATCACTCAAACCCTTCAATGGTAAGTCAAGAAAAGGATCTGCGTGCCTATGTGCAGACTCATCGGTACAAGGATCACTACCAATTATTTTTTTTTCTTCTTCTTCATCTAACCTTCCTTAGGCATATGTTCCTAATTCAATTCGACTTCTTTTTAATTCATATTATATATGTATATATATTACTTAGTATATAAATCAAGATTACATAGTATATAAATCAAGATTACTTAATTAATATATAAATCAAAATTTTAAATACAAGTGACCTGATTATCTTAGACTAATAATCCGTAAAATAATCATCAACGCTCACTATCACGATCCCACGATGTGATGATGACTCCATTAGTGGATGAACGGTACCCTCAGCTACAATGATCGTCTGTGAGCCATCCGCTATTGCCAAACGACATGAAATTGGATTCTTGACCTCCAATGAAAGCACAATGTCATTAATTAAGTTTTTAAAAGCATAATATCATAGTCTTAGAAGATATAAAATAAATATATGCCTGCAAGTTCGCAAATGGATCATTGCCCCCCGAGTGACAGCTACTAGGATCAAGTGGAGTGCGAGGACTTTGGACAAACGCATCTTCCCTTGTTTGATTTGGTATTTGAATACCAAATTGTGATGCAAAAGCCATGAATTTTCTTGAACTAAAACATCTAACTTCAAGTTCATCTCTTCCGTCGTCTCTTCTCTAACTCTTTGGGTCACTCTAGCCTCGATTTCCTACATCTCCTAATCATCCATGCCCCTACTCTTTCGAGCAGTACTACTCCGATCAGGATCTCCCCAAACAGCTGTAATCCCAACGCTACGCCCACCTGCTAACACACGCCCAACATGGTATTTCCTTTGTAGAGCACGTGATATAGCATCATCCATCCGACCTGGAATAAACTCTCCATCCTTTTCTTTCCTTTTCCACTCATCCTGTGTCCAATTAAAAAAATCCATGTGAGTAGTAGAATACCTTCTAATAATATAACTATTTAAATACGAGTAACTGAAAATACCCTAAAATTTGAAGAATGCTTACAATGGATTTTTTTATCTTTTGTATTTCGTCATTAGGCAAGAAAAGATTTCCTTGCTTATCTTTTTTTATCTTACAAGAAGCCATGGCAAAGTTCGTTCTGGCAAGGAGGAAACTACTGATGATGTAGAGGAGTCAACAAATGATGTTGTAGAGGATGAAGGGATATACCCTTTGCGTTGCCAAAAAGGAATCATCTCCGCATATGACTTCTGACCCAAAAAATGAGGATGCTTGTTGGCAGTCTTACACTTTCTTCCTCTTTCACTTTTAGCCTAATATGAAAACAAGTAACTAGTCAATATTCAAAAAAAATAAATTGAATATATAATTACATATGATTGTAACGTACATATTACATACCTTAAACTCCTTAGAGCTACACCTTGTCACAAATTGCTTCCATATCTCTTCAGTGATAAAAGGATAGATCTCGTACGATTGCCTTGAATTGATAGGCCCCTTACTTGATTTTGCGATCCATCGACTCACCAATTTCGTCTTGAAATCTCTCCACCGCCTATCACAAGTAGTTAAGACCTCTCGTTTCTTCCTCGCATCCTCTTGTATTCCAAACTCTCTCTTCAATATGCAAAATGTACCAATAATACACGATTAGTGCATTCATTAAACTTGATCCCAATTAAATTAAAAGAATAACTTTTAAAATACATAGATTAATTACTTTAACATCTTCCCATAATGTTTTTTTATACCTTCTAGAACATCATCCCAACTCTCGTACAAGATAGAGACTTCGCTTCTACTGATTCCGCCGCAATGTATCTTGTACTCACCAGCATGATCCCCAATCGGACGTATCAAATCATCCCACTGAAGTACTCTTTGCACCCCGGGTTTGGAACGTATCCCTTTTAAAGGACTTGTTAGCTTGCTCACTTTTTTTCTTCCTAGTACCTCCATCAGTAATCTCGGGCTCAGAACGTGGCTGCTGGTCATCGTCCTCTGCATCATGCATTATCTCATCCTCCATCACTACACCTGTAAGCAAATACAAATACCAACCAAAGACATGTTAGATTCATAAATGAAGTACTATAAAATTATTTTAACAGAGCATAAAGTATAATTGAAGATTACAAACAATAGTAGTTGTAATAATATTACACAAGTTACCTATTCATCCTTCTTTTCTTTGATAACGTAAAATCCCTAATTATGGTCTCGACGAATGTAATTTCTGTCAAGATCTTCCCCTAACATATTTGGAAGGACTACTGACAAAGTCGGGACTTCATTGAAGTGTGTATCATATTCTTCTTCAGCGTGTACATCATTAATTCCAAGTATTATCCTTTTTCCTTCAATGACAATATACCATTTTGAATCGGCAGGGTCAACCATGTAGAAAACTTATTTTGCTTGTGATGTCAATATGAAAGTATCTTCATAATGCCATAATCGGCTGAAATTGACTAACGTAACAAAAGCCATGTTCATCCTTCTTTCCACCATGATGAATATCAACCCACTTGCATTGGAAGAGCGGAATCTTGAAGTCAACATAGTCAAGTTCTAATATCTCTTCAATGAACCCGTAGTAAGATTTCATTGTCTCAACAATCGTTCTATCACTTCCACTTTTATACTATGAAGACAAAGCCCCCAACGTAACGCCACTGTTTTGCATCGTGGATTTGCCATCTTACCGCTTAGTGTAAAATGAATAACCATTGACATGTCATGCCCTTATTAAGAAAGAACTTGCATCTTTGACCCATATTCCAACCTTCTCAATGTATCTAATACGTCATTGGAAGTGTCAGATAATTGGGTCATAACCCGTTTTTAAAACCAATCGACGAATGATCGATTATGCTCAATCATCAACTCACGTTCATTCTCCGAAGGATACTGAACACTAAGAACAGTCATGTGCTCATCTAAGTAAGGATGCACTTGTGTTAGATTTTCTAACATAAACAATTATACTTTTCTTTTCAACTCGACATCAAGGCACAATTTTTTTCTCCCAATGGTACCACAAACATCAAGCCTTCCTTCATGTCTAGATTTTGGCAATCCAATTGCTTATGCACGTGCTAAATATTGACTTACATATTCAGATACTTCCTCCGTAACTAATCTTCGGACAATACTTGCTTATGGTCTAACTGGATTCACCACTTTGCCCTTCAGAGTACCCATATGTCTTTCAAAAGGCCACATATACCTCATACAAACGGGCCCACAAAGTTTAATTTCTCGGACAAGATGAATTATGAAATGAGGCATGATGTCAAAGAACGATGGTGGGAAGTACATTTCAAATCGACACATCGTCTTTATTACATCAGCTTGCAAGTTATCTAGAGTGTTAGGATCAATCACCTAGCTAGAGATGGTTCTAAAGAAGAAACACAGCTTCATAATCGTGTATCTTACTTGGGAAGGCAAAATTCCTCAGATTGCAACAGGTAATAAATGATGCATCAAGATATGATAATCATGAGATTTCAAACCAACGAGTTTCAAGTCTTTCAGTAAGACAAGGTTTCGAAAATTTGACGAGTATCCAGCGGGGACCTTTAACCTATGCAAAGACTCACAAAAACTTATTTTCTCCTTCTTAGACAAAGTGTAGCAAGCTGGTGGAAGATAATAGCGTTGTCCCCGCTCCTGAGGTGCTAGTTCTGGTCTGCCCCTTTCAGCTATGTCTTTCCAAGCGTTAAGCCCATCCTTCGTCTTCCCGAGCATATTCAACAATGTCCCGACAATGGCATCACAAAGATTTTTCTCAATGTGCATAACATCAAGACAAAGTCTGACTTCTAAATATTCCCAATATGGGAGGTCCCAGAACTTAAACCTTTTCTTGTATAAGTTCTTTGAGACACTTTTAAAGGGCTCACCAAACACTATTTCAATATCTTTTACCCGCTTAAAAACCTCTTTTCCACGTAAGGGTATAGGGGCTTCTCTCATCTCCACTTTCCCGTTGAACACCTTTTTCGTCTTACGAAATGGGTGATCTAAAGGAATCAATGTACGATAACGCATGTATACATTTTTCCCACAATGATGTAACCGCTCATCAATCATATCCTCATCACAAATAGGGCATGCCTTTGCTCCTTTAACTGTATATCCAAAAAAAAATTCTCATAAGTTGGGAAATTATTAATCTTACAAAATATCATGGCATGTAATGTGAAGTCAATTTTCGCATACACATCGAAGATCGAAATACCTTCATCCCACAACAATTTCAGACCTTGAAGGAGTGGGTCAAGATACTCATCTATGTCATTTCTGGGTTGTTTAGGACACGAAATAAGAAGCGATAGCAGAATAAATTTACGCTTCATACATAACCATGGGGGCAGATTATAAATGGTCAGTAGAATCTGCCAAGTGCAAAGCTAGGTATACCTAGTGTGCCAAATGGGTTCATCCCATCTGTACAAAGTCCAAGCCTAAGATTTCGAGGTTCTTTACCAAAACCGAAAAACTTTTGATCGATATTTCTCCATTGCGGAGAATCGGCCGGATGTCTAAACATCCCATCTTTCTTCCTCTCATCCGCATGCCACCTTAATAATTTAGCATTATTCTCATCCGAAAATAAACGCCTAAATCTCGGAATGATTGGAAGATACCAAAGCACCTTCGCCGGAGTTTCTTTCTTTCTCGCCCCCTCATCATTCTATTTTATCTTCCAACGAGACACTCCACACCTTGGACACTCACGCCAATCCTTGTACTCATTTCCATATAGCACACAATCATTTTGACATGCATGTATCTTCTCATATCTAAGGGAAACAACAATTTCTTTACCTCATAGGCAGAGTTGGGAATTTCATTCCCTTTAGGTAGCAATTCTTGTAAAAAAGTAATTAACTCACTTAGACTTTTATCTGTCCAACTGTGCTTCGATTTCATATTAAATAATGTGAGTATGCCAGAAAGTTTAGAGAAATTCTTACACCCCGGATACATAGGTTTGTCCGCTGCAATTAAAATACTATCATACATATGAAAACAATATGTTCCTTCATCCTCCAATTGTGCAACAACTCATCTACCCTATCATTTTCATCATCTACCCTATCATTCTCATCATTTACCCTATCATTCTCATTATCATCCTCTCCTTTTTTATTTCAACCTCGACCTCATCATCACTGGGATCAACATGCAAATCATCACAAAAGCTAGTGGAGCTCATACCCTGATCGTAAAACTCTACATGCCATGTCCACCTAGTATAATTACTCTTAAACCCACGACGAATCAAATGATTCTTAATTTAATCCACATCACGATACTCCCTAGAGTTATTGCAATCACAAGGACACAGGATTAACTTTGACCCATTCTGCGATTGATGTTCTAAAGCAACCCTAATAAATTCATCAACCCCTTGTAGAAATGTTGCTGAAATTCGATTACCATACATTCAGTTTCGATCCATGCATATTCATACACTAGAGACACCAAACAAGAACATAATCGATCACATTATTCAAAGTGTCTTATCAAGTGCAGTCATGAACATTAGGGTCCTTATCACTCCAACCTAACCCATCCTTGAGTTTCTCATCTCACTAGTGAATGAACGTTTGGTTTTCAATTCTAAGAAAAATCCGGCAGCACTTGCCTACAGTTCTCCAAGTACACGATGAAGATAGTAGGTAAACTATCAACATATGTGTTAGGGGTTGATTTTCTTGGCCACGTGGCATCAAGTTATTCGGGGAATTTGTGTTTGTCTATGAGATTAAGTGGCATCATGTTACTGCGCCAATGAAAGAAGACCAAATCGCTGACATGGTACGCGGTTGAAGCCACCCTACAATGTTGGAGGAAGTGCGCTGCATTGACGAAGAAGTGGAGCGAAGTTGTAACTGCTTTATAGGAGATATTCTTCAATCCCCACATAATAGGATCTGGCCAATAATATTCTAAGGGGAAAACGGCTACAACAGCAACGTCAATATTATTCTTAGTATAAATAGAGTTCACTAGCTGCTTTTATACCTTGAACCCGAGCTTCCTTTAAGAATGTGCATAGGATGCTGATTGATGGAGTGAAAGTGACAGTGATGTTCACCTAACCGTCACTACCACTATCACTATCGCTGAGGCCGAATTTTAAAATGGCTTTGCCCTTGTCCTTCTTTTGTATTTTCTTGTGTTTGGTAGTTGAGTAAAAATGTGCATTATTAGTGTCAAGTGGGATGTTCATGTCTAGTATTTCGTGACATGGGTTGTTGATGAGATTGTTGGAGGTTGCTACGAGGCTGATGGAGAAAGCTCTACAAGGATTCCAAGTCGTATGGGGATTTTTTGTGAGAGGCCTCGTGCATTTTTTAGGATCTTTTTTGTGGTAGGTTTTGGTTTAAAGCTTGGTACACGAGGTTTTGGGTTTTTGATTTTCTGAGTTTTTTAAGAGACAATTTTTTGGGGAGAGGTTTTTGAACTCCAAAGGGGCTGAGTTTAGGAGGTTGTGAGGTGATGTTTGAAACAAGTGTAGTATGCTTCAGGTGATCATTGACGTTGTTGGAGTTTACAGGCAACATGCTGTATAAAATATTGTCGATGGGATCTTCCGAAAACGCAGAATAAAATGAGTCAAATGATTGGGGAGAGTTTGGAGGAACTAAAGCATTAGAATGAGGGGAGTTAGGCGAAGGAGAATCGGTTGAGGAAAAGAGAGGGGAAAAGCTAAAGGCTCTGGAGGAGGTCACATAAGTGGGCAAGGGGTACCAATTGTTAAAGGCATGGAGGGTTTTACAGTTGGCTTGACACTAAAAATGGTTCTATTTTTGGACAAAGAAGAGGATGGTTGACAGATTATTTTACTTAGCTCATCCCACGTGCTATTTTCAACTAGGTAGTGAAAGGAAAGAGAGTTGTGTGTTTGTGGAAAGGGAACTAGAAAGTTGTTGTATAGCATAGGTGGCATATTTTGGCTTTCAAAAGGGTCGAGTGTGATACATTGTTCCGAATACTCGAAGGAGCCAAAGGGAATAAAAGGGTAGAGTAGTAGGTTTGGAGGAAAGTAAAATCTATGAGATTCACATACCTTATCATTGCAAATAGAATCCACCAAAGAGTCGGTGTTTGCGGTATCGGGGGACTTAGAGGAGAGGTTGTGGTCCATTGTAGGCTCCATGAGAGAGAGTAACAAAGAGTAAGATTTTTTGAGAGTGTATGTTAAGTCACTTTCTTTAGTTTGTAAAAGAGGAGGGTACAAATTGGGTGAGATGGGGAAAGTGGATATATAAAGGCGTTGGGTAATGTTAGGAGAAGGGGTTAAAGGAAAGTAATGAATGTAAGTAGAGGGAGTAAGAATCAAGTAATGATTTAGTGGGCTGGTGTCAGGGAGTATAACTCCTTGAGATGGCTTAAGGAAATATAAAATGGAGAGAAGTAGAAAATTAAGCATTAGAAAATTGAGATGTTTTGGGGGATGATGAGCGAGGTATTAAAGCCAGGGGAAAAATGACGGCTTATGCTTAGTGACATTAGGTGAATTCATGAGATATAAGATGATGAGTGAGGTATCAAAGGAGGGTTGGGAAGATGATTGGAGGATACGTATATAGATGAGGGGGGAATAAATGCAGTTGACTTAACCGCTTCTTCAAGTCGTGGAATAAATGGGTTGGTTGAGAATTTGTGAAATTGATGACATCATCTTGTTCACCATGACTAGGGTGAGGAGTTTTAGCAAATAAGGTTGTACCTCTTGTTTTTTTTAGGTTGTAGACTATTGTGTGGGTTATTCGATTCCTAGTCAGAGGTAAGATTTTGAGGATCTTTGAAGTTTCTTTTTTTAGAGCCTCCATCAGTCTCACCATTATCACCAAATCATCATTACTTGAGGAGCTTTCTGAGAAAGTGGTAGGAGTTTCTTCATAACTTTGTGATATACTTGCACCAGTTCTATTCCTATTCCATGTATAGTCTACCAAATCAATCCTTGTTGTGCGCAGGCGATCGAAACTTTTGAGGCAAATAAGCTTGTTTAATTTGTAAAAAGAGGAATATAGGTTGGGGAGACCTTCAAAATGTTATGATCTCTAGCTACAAACGTAATTCATGATCACCCCAAATTGAGTGAGGGATTGGTCTATTGTAGAGCGGCAAATGGGCCGTTTATGACTAACTCTCCCACATTTGGAGCAAAATGTGAAAATGCCTTCGTAGTAGAATTTTACCCAGATCTATTCTCCATCTTCGTGTTCGAAGAAAAATCTCAGAATGAGAGAAGAGTTGATTTAAGTTAAACTTTTGCTCTTAGGGAGTCGTTAGCACCTTCTTTTATAAAGTCAATATCATAAAAAAAAAATATTCTACCCACTTTTTCAAGTGCTCTATTTGCCACATGTGGTTTATTATAGAGTAATGATAATCCCTCGATAGTTACCCAGATACAAGCTGTTTGGAATTTCAAGGAGTGGAGGGTTGCTCTTGAGAACCAGTGAATGAAGAGAATCAAAGCACCTTCATAGTTTGCCAAGCCATAAAAAAGCATATCTCTTGGTTAGTTAGGTTGGAACAAAGAAGAAGAAAAGCTTGCCAATTATTTTGATGGAGATGGAATCATTAGTGATTCAATGTGTTGAGACCCATCTTTGGATAGTTTCTTCAGAGAAGTCTCGAGTATCCTTTAATTTACTAATGAGGGAAAAACAAAAGGATTTTAACATCCTTTTTAATATCATCTGGTTGGGGTTTAATAATCAATCCCATACGCCGTAGCCTGTCATTTTCATGACGGGGTAGAATGGGAAAGAAATAGGAAGCTTGCAGGAGCTAGGGGAAAAGAAAGAGGGGGTGTGGGCATGGAGGAGGTTATGTTTTGTGATAATTTTTTTGAGATAGTAGGAGTAAGGAAGTATGAGAGAATAGAATGGAAATTGGCAAATAAAATAATTAATCAAATAAAATGAGGAAGTTGGTGAATCAATTCGAAAAGTGGAAAAGTTCAGGATACAGGATGAGAAAACTAGAAACAACTCTTAGAGAGAGATGCTCTCCCTTTTTAGTGAGAGAAAACTAGGTTTTGTTGCCCAACATTTGTACTCATGTCAATTAAGACTTAGAAGTATTAACATTGCACACAACACTATAAACTCGGACTGCAAGGATTGCCTACGCCAAGTCTAAACGCAACACTTGTGTTAAAGTGTTCTCATTTTACAACGTAGTAAGCAACACTTTAAAACAGTGTTGTATGTGATAGCCATATGCAACACTTTATTGTAAAGTGTTGCAATATACCTAATTTGTAGTAGTGTGAAAAAAGAGGCACGGAGCGGAGAGAAACCAATGATGAGGAGAGAGGAAAAAGAGAGAATATTTAGGGCTTGAGTGATTAATCAATGAAAAGTGTAGAAAAATTGAAAAAATAAAGCCTTATCTATAACTTTTGGCTTTCACACTAGGATTAAGGAAAATTGTAAGCTTAGTTGCATCAGGAAACATGGTTATCATCAAATTTAAGGACTTTACGAAAGAGTTTTAGGACAATCATAACACATGCTTTATTATATAAAGGAAAAATCCATATGAATATTTCGTACTATGAGTAATTATCTCAAAAAAAAACCCAACTATAGATTATTCCATAATAATCCCAACTAATGAGGGTTCTTTTCAAAATAATTCAGTGACTTCAAAAAATCGATTTGAAAAGTCAAAAAAATAATGTGTCAAGCTCTAGTTGGCTGGACAGATAGCGTGGACACAAGAGAGGAGAAAAAAAACTGAAAAAACAAATAAAAAAACTAATTTAATATATCATTGGATACTATAATTGTAACAGCCCGCACTTCCGAGCTGCTAGCTAATCACACTTAAGATATAGACAAATCTCAATTAACACTTAATAAACCTCAAATTTACATTTACTCGCAGCGGAAACATAATCTATAAACTATCTTGGACCTGTGGGTCAGGGCCCACAACAAAACATCCTCCAAACCAAATATCTTATTACAGAATTCTTTACTCGATTCCCAAAAAAAAGAATATTTTATTCTCAAATAAATACTCAAATACTTCGAGATACAACCTCTGAATCATTAATCTTATTATAATTTCATAACCAAACTCTTCATTTTTGATCCATTCCGAGATTCCAACACGAACCTACAATTACCAAAAGAATGCAAAACAAAAACAAAACTAAAATGAGCGGAAAGCTCAGTAACTTCACTTCACCTGTAACAGCCCGCACTTCCGAGCTGCTAGCTAATCACACTTAAGATATAGACAAATCTCAATTAACACTTAATAAACCTCAAATTTACATTTACTCGCAGCGGAAACATAATCTATAAACAATCCTGGACCTGTGGGTCAGGGCCCACAACAAAACATCCTCGAAACCAAATATCTTATTACAGAATTCCTTACTCGATTCCCAAAAAAAAAATTATTCTCAAATAAATACTCAAATACTTCGAGATACAACCTCTGAATCATTAATCTTATTATAATTTCATAACCAAACTCTTCATTTTTGATCCATTCCGAGCTTCCAACACGAACCTACAATTACAGAAAAGAATGCAAAACAAAAACAAAACTAAAATGAACGGAAAGCTCAGTAACTTCACTTCAACCCGTCAAAACGGTTTTATTTCGTAAACGTTTTTGATATGAGAAACAAACTTGGAAATTGTTCGGAAAATAATTCATCCTTTAAAATATATCGCTGGCATAGCTTAATCACTTAACAGGAATCGCCGGCAAGTACAAAGTAAACTTAACATAATATAACATAACACATTATTCGACCTTATCTGGTCTTAACTCATATATCTGAATCATTTTCCTCCACCTGTACCTTGCCCACTATTCATCTCAGTTCATAAGCTAGGCCAGCTAAAACAAATACGAAATCATTTTCTCATTATCATACTCAAATCATCTTCCAAGAAACATAAATATTTCCGAGCAATTCCAATAACTGAACAAAATCATATTCCACAAATCCACACATGAAGATGCATCTATAACCATGGCCATGACTATAAACAATGTATAATATCAAAAATACAATATAACACACACACCGACACACGGGCATTTTAAATACATTTTGCTGAACATAAATGTTACCTCAATACGATAATCATTCAAGATAAACCCAAGAATAATGATACGAAACCTCCAAGCATCATCAATACTTGATCACCAACTCTGACTTGAACTCCATAAATTATCTCCATAATCGTTCTCCAACAATCACCTCCAAACAATAACAACCATTAATATTCATTCTCACTACAATTCATATAAAGAAATTAACTTGCTCATGCTTTCGAAACTCCTTCATGAACTACTACAACCCTTATATACAAACCATTCCCTAGTCCTTCCACTAATCTAACTAAAAATGCTCTTTCAAGAAACTAATTCAATTACATCATAACTAGAATAAGAGTTTCCACTAAAATAATTTAGCAAATATACCTTGTAACTCATAATTTGAATTCTTAAGATCAATTTAGATAAAAATTTAATCTGCCTTAGTATAATCTAAATCTTGTAGCTTTGCAAAAATAAATTAGACTTAAAAATTATATTAAGAACATGACCTCCAAAAATTTCCACTGCATAACCGATTGGTTTTGATCAACAAAGAAAGGAGTGAAAACTGAATTTATACCTTCATCTAATAATTGGGTTTTATGAACCAAAGTGAGAGAAAGATTGAAAGAGTACCTAACATCAACACAACAACAGCAGCATCACCCACGAAGTTGCAGCAGCAACAACAAAAGCTCGAAAGAAAATGGCAGCAGCAACACCAAACTTGCAAAGGCCATAACTCATAGCTCCGAACTCCAAATTGAGCGATTTTTGGGTCTAAATTCATTAACTTTTCGAGATCTACAACCTTGATGCAACTAACAGAGACAAAAATGACTGCCTGTTGCTTGGAACAGACGGACAGAACAGAGGTGAGAGAAAAGAGGAAAAATTTTGGGGTTTGTTTTGATTTGAGTTTCTTGAATTCATCTACTTGGAGTAATTAAACTGAAATCTTCAAAGGAAATTTGACAACTCAAAGAATTGGGCATCGAGAGGGTCTTAGACACATGAAGAAAGTGAAGCGGCCGCTTCGTGCCCCCAAATTTAAGGGGTCCCACCTATATATTTTATTTCTAAGAGTTTATTTGATGGAAAGAAGTTTCTACATTTAATTTGTTATTCCAATTTTTCCCCTATTCTATGTACTTTTTATTTTCATATATCATAGCTTATTTTAGTTTTATGTTGGGTATATCTTTACTATTTTGTAATATCTAAGGTGTCTCATTCCTAAAAATGAAAATTATATTGAAGTATATAAGAAAGTTAATAATTTTTCCAACTATTTTTAATAAAAAATCTAATTTAGTTATTAAAAATATGGGATTATGGATTCTTTTTATATGTTTCCGTAGGGCCCATATTTAATGCCTGGCACAGGGCCCCGAAATTGCCTGAGACGGCTCTGTTGGGCATGTGTGGCCTAAGCTTCTCATGCCACGATGAAGAGGAAGGCTCACTGACTTTCAAGAAGAAGACACGAGTGAGGTGAGAGAATGAGAGGATTGTTTTTGTTTTCTTATTTTTTTTTTCCTTTTTTTCCTTTTTAATTTCATAAGGGCATTCTTGTAATATCAAATAATAGAGAAAAATATTATTTTACTCCAAAATATAATTAAACTTAGAAGTATAAATGTAGATTTTAAATCGCTAATTAAAATAATAAGAGCAATTACCTTTTAATGAAAGCGGCTTAAAAACTGGGCTATTACAATAATAGTTTGGATTAACCTCATAGTTGGGATTATTCTATAATAATTCACATTGGGATTATTATAAGAAGACCACCCATAATTTGCATTATTCTTGTGAATTTTTCCTTACATAAATTAGAAATAAACAATTAACAAATTTTTAAATATTTACACTTTAAGAAAATAAATTTTTAATTAAAATAAAGGCAATACTTTGACATAAAACCTTTTTTACTTGAAAATAGTCAAACTTAAAGAATTCTAATAGTTAAAATGCAAAATAATTACAGATACACTTTACATTAATTAAAATTTATTATAAAATTGAAAAAAAAAATATGGTAGATTACAAAATCAGATATGACAAGAACCAGTGATGTGTGATTATGGCAAGAATAACCATATTTTTATATGAATCAACAAATATATTATAGTTGGGAGAAACTTTGACAATAATATTGTATGAAATACCTTATTAGTAAAACAAAAAAAAATTCAAAATTTTGAGTTGTTTCCAAAGAATGATTTTTACATGACCATTGATCTTGTAATATACTTTTGATATGCAAGCAATTTGGTGACACAATTTTCGTTATTATATTATTAAATCTAATATCTAATTATTTTTTATTAAATTAGATATCTTATTAGTTTTCACACCTCTTTCTCCCACAATTCAA
Source organism: Beta corolliflora (assembly GCA_947648045.1). NCBI lineage: Eukaryota > Viridiplantae > Streptophyta > Magnoliopsida > Caryophyllales > Amaranthaceae > Beta > Beta corolliflora. The sequence continues at coordinate 149,727 of CANSZD010003594.1, forward strand.
TTTTCAAAATTTGGCTCACCCATCTTTGCTAATCTTCAATAATCTATCTATTATAGTTCCTTCGTTCTTTTTCTGTTACAACATATGAGTTTTTCCCCTTGTCAACGCATAACTTTAACCGCTAATATTTAATTAATTTATTAAAATTATACTTCCTCCATTTTTTTACTTGCATCATTTATATGATGAACATGTTTGAAGGAGAGGAGAGAGTTAGAGAGAGGGGGAAAAAAAGGGAACCCATGTGATAGGAGAGAATTAGAGAGTAATTTTTGTCCAAAAAGGAAATGATGCAAGTAATTTGCAACTTCCAAAAGTGGAAAATGATGCAAGGAAGTAAAATGTTTTTTGAAAGTATAGACCGAGACAATCTAACCAGACCCCATGTGACTATATTTTTCGTTACATGAAAATTACAATAGAAGGTTAAAAGATAGTGTGAAAAATGTGTCGAAACTCATATGCTGCAAAAGAAAAAGAATGAAGAAGTATTACACTAAAAAAGATACCAGAAATGACGCAAGCCACTTCTTAATGAAATTTTTTTTGCTCATTTGCAACATCAATTTTTTTGCCAGGATATCCTAGAATATTAATCAGGAAAACTAATATAGAGATTTGACATACTTTTTAATTGAAATAATTAAGCAAATAGTACTAATTATTGCCACGATATTCCACCCTTATAATTAATGAAACTAGTTTAGAAACCATGCTTTATCTAGATGCAATCGCGCAGGAGGGATCCTATACTACTTTTCTTAAAAAGTGTGTCAAAGCTTTATATTACACGGATCCTAAATAAAAAAAGAACAAAAAAATAACAATTGATGCAAACAACTAATCACTAGCATCTACTTACTCAACAAAACAAATACAAAGCATCTTGCATACAGCCGGCCACACCTATAAATATAGGTGTGGCAACACGTGCGCTCCTGTCCGCCCGTCAACTCATTTTCGAGAGGTCATATCTCACTCGTTTATCATCGGAATCGAGTTTTTGATCAGGCGTTGGAAAGTTATCGAGCCAAATTTTCATCTCCAACTTGAATTTTCCAAATATATTGAGTGTGATGTGAGATATGGCCTTTTGAAGTTGACTCTTGCGCACAAACTCTTATGAACAAATAGAGTTACTCTTATGAGTAAATGGAGTTACTTGTATGAATATGTGGTTACTGTTAACAATAAAAGGGTGCTACTCCTATTAGTTATTTTATAACAAAAAGGAATACTAATTAGTTTACTCTTATGAACGAATGAGGTTACTAGTATGAATAAATAGGGTGACTTTTGTGAACAATTGGGGTTACTCGTATGATTAAATAAGGGCTTCGTATGATTAAATGAGGTTACTCATGTGAACGAATGAGGTTACTCGTATGAATAAATGAGATTACTTTTGTGAGGTTATTCATATGATTAAATAGGGTTGTCATATGATTAAGTGAGATTACTTGTATGAAAAATGGGGTTACTCGTATGATTAAATAAAGTCGTCGTATGATTAAGTGAGGTTACTAGTATGAAGAAATGGGGTTACTTTTGTGAACAATTGAGGTTACTCGTATGATTATATAGAGTCATCGTATGATTAAGTGAGGTTACTCGTATGAAGAAATTGGGTTACTCGTATGAATAAATGGGGTTACTTTTGTGAACAGTTGGGGTTATTCGTATGATTACATAGCACCATTGTATGATTAAATAAAGTTACTCTGTGAACAAATGAGGTTACTCGTATGAATAAATAAGATTACTCGTATTGATAAATAAGGGTTGTTTTTGTGAACAATTGGAGTTACTCGTATGAATTAATAAGGTTACTAGTATTGATAAATGGAGGTTACTTTTGTAAACAATTAGGGTTACTGGTATGAATAATGGTGTTACTGGTACAAATAATTGAGGTTACTCATATGATTAAACTAGATTACTCATATGATTATAATAGGTTACTCATGGGATTAAACAAGGTTACTCCAAAAACTAAACGAGGTTACTGTAAAAAAATAAATGGGGGTTACGCTTATAATATTTTAAGGTTATGCGTAGCAATAGAAGGGGTTACTCTTATAATCAAAATCTGGTTACCTATGTGAACAAAATGGGGTTATTCATATGATTAAATGAGTTTACTAGTATGAATAAACGGGGTTACTCCTTATCAATGAATGAGGTTACTCATATTAATAAATGGGGGATTACTTGTGTGAACAATTGGGGTTACTGATATGAATAATTGAGGTTACTGGTATGAATAATTGAGGTTACTCATAAGATTATACTATGTTACTCATGTGATTAAAATAGGTTACTCATAGGATTAACCTAGGTTACTCATATGATTAAATATAGGTTACTCATAGGATTAAACAAAGGTTACTCCAAAAACTAAACGAGGTTAATTACTGCAAAAAATAAATGGGATTACTCATATAATATTTGAAGGCTACTGATAGGAACAAATAAGGTTACTCATATGAACGAATGAGGTTACTGGTATGGTTGCTGGTATGAATAAATAAGGTTACTGATAAGAACAAACGAGGTTACTTATATGAACAAACGAGGTTACTTTTGTGAATAATTGGGGTTACTCGAATGAGGTTACTTGTATGAATATAAAGGTAAAAATGAATTACTTATACACTTATGAAAAATTGAATCAAAGAACAACAAAAATGCTTGAAGATTTAGAAAATAATCGCCAAAAAAATTGCATCCCCATATATCCAACAATGAAAAGAAAATTTCAAAATATACATATGGTGAATAAGTTTGTCATCTTTACACTAAATAAGCACTCATGCGCTTGAAAAGCTGAAGCAGCTCATCCTTGGAATATTCAGCCATAATCGAATTTGCGATTCCAATCTAATGGCTACAGAGTCCATCAACTTCCACCTAACTCAAGCAAACAATTTATGAGCACAAAATTAATGCTCCAAAAACTATAAGCAAGTTGAAAGGTTGAAAGGCACTTCAAAACCACGAAATCGGATGAGAAAACATCAATTCTAGCAGGTAAAGAGCACGAATTTCACGATTTTACCGCAATTTTCGCCAATGAACAATTGAAGCTAGGGTTTGCGAGAGTTCCATGAATGGATGAATCTTTTGTTTGAGATGAAATGTTTTGGTACCGCTACTTCGTGAATGCACGTTCGTGTTGGATTTCGTCCCTTTACACCTGATTGTTGTGAGTTTTGATGTGAATCTTGTTCATTTTGTTGTTTTTGTTACAGTGAGTTTTGTGGTGGTTGTTGTTCGAGTGATCGTTCACTTTCCTAGGGTTTGTTGTTCTAGAAGTGGAGGATTTGGAAAGGTTCCATCGTTGTTGGAGGAGCATCCGCCATCGTTAAGGAGCTTCTTTTGTTGGAGGAGTGTCTGCCATTGTTGAATGAGCTTTCGCCATTGCAGATGGAAGTTGAGACTTAAGAGGTTTCCATTTGCGAAATGGAGGGATGATTTCTAAAGAGGGGATGGGTTGAAATGGTGATGGAAATTTTTGCGTGGGCTTTATATATGAGTCGGCTGCACCTATTAATATAGGTATGGCTGACCACATATACGTATTTGTGAAACAAATATATTACCACTCAAACAAAGACGAACACAGAAAATGGACCGTTTGCCTCGAATCTCCAGGGCAAAAAATTGGATCAAACGGTCGGGAGCATCACTAACACACACCTGTCACTATCTCTATTCTCCCCACTGCTACAATCCAACATTCAAACTAGAGGTGATCATGGGCGGGGCAGGGTCGGGCTTGGCCAAAAAAAAGTGGCCCATTTCGGGCCAAAGCCGCGGGCCGGGCCAAGGTTCGGGCCAAAAAATCCGCGCCAAAGCCCGTTATTTCGGGCCGGACCAAAATTTTGACCTATTTTCCCAAATCTAGGTTGCCCGTGGCCCGGAATTTTTGCCCAAAAAATCGGGTCGGACCGGGCCCGACCGTGGGCCGAAAAATCGTGCCCAAAGGGCCGGGCTCAACTTGATCACCTCTAATCCAAACACACCCTATGCCCTATCTCACGTGGCACACGGTGGGTCCCACTCTAAAACGGAGCTCATTTTCTTTTTTCTTATACTAGTATTATAAAAAGCGGGAACCCGTTTGACTGTCTTCGGGCAGCGGTCAGCCCCTCACTCCCCCGTTCCGGGCAGCCCTCCAGCCTACCTGCACGCCTTCACTCATAGCTCTCACTCCTTTTTTTCCATTTTCTCTCTCCTCTCTCTAACCCACAAAACCCACGAAGAAAGGAGGGAGAGGAGAGAGAAAATCTTAGCTTTTTTTTAAGAGAGAGAAACAAGATTTTAGAGAGAGAGAAAAAGGTGTACAGAGAAAAAAGGTGTTGCAAAAAAAATGCTGAATTCGAAAGTAGAATGAATGTCACTTTTCTGGGTTTAATTTTGTGAGATCAATCTTTTATATTCTGTTTTTTCTTTTTTGGTGAGCTTAATTATTATAGGATAACAATGCTGGAAGTGGGAAATTCTTGTTTTTGATTTTTTTGATAATTAGTGGGTGTTTAATATTTTGAGCTGTTTTTTAGGGTTTTTATTTTTTTGATTTTTAGGATTGAAAAAAATGTTGGATTTTTTTGTTGGGTTTTTGGATCTAAGGTGATTCAGAAGATACGAAAGAGTCATGTGGGTGGAGGTGTTAACTTATCTTTTGTGTCTTTTTATCACATTCAGGTTCATTTGTGCTAATGTGGAAGGTATGTTAGTTTAATTTTCTGTTTTTGGATTTTGATTTTGTCAGTTAAATTTTTCTGTGTATCTTTGATTCTGTCAAATTTATGAATTATGGCTGTAATTTCATTTCTGGGTATCTTTAATTTTCATTGCAGAATATGGGTAATTCTTGCTTGATGTGGAACTAATTCTATGGTTAATTGGGGTTTTTAATAAATGTAATTTTAGTTATTTGATGCTTAAAACCCTCAAGATGACATTTTGGGTGATAGTTGAAGTGGTCCCTTATTCACCTTTTTTGGTTTGGGAACAAAGTGATGGAGAATTTGGGATTTGATGGTTTTGAAACTTGTCAAACGTTGAAACTAAAAAGCAGGCAGAGACTTCTTGCTTTGTTGATCATCGTCTAGTTGTTGTAGTAGCTCGCCGTGACTTCATTGGGGGCCGAAAGTGACTGGTTTAATCTGATATTACTTGCTGTTGCTGTCTTTGTTCCAGCTCAAAGCATCTAATCTGGACCCTTTTATATTACATAACACTTGAATAGCCATTTTTAACCCTTTGATACACTCCTATATACAGTCTTTTCAGCTTGAGTGCGAGTATGGTGTTGACTGACCACAGTGATAAGGTTATTGGAGAATTAAGGGTCTTTTTTTGCTGTAGAGTGTGCTGCAGATCATTCTCATCTCTATATAAAATGTATAAGTAGTTTCAGTTGTTTAGCTTGTTTGGTAGTGAATGCAGCATGAGGGGTTTCACCTTCTTTGTACTGATAACCTAATCCAGCGAAAATCATTAATCTTTTGAAATCAAATGCAATTTCGTAATTGTTTACTCGTCAAACCACGGTGGCATCACTTATATTATCCTCTTCTACTAGCCCTGTAATTGTAATGCCGTCATTATAATTGACTTGGTGGCATCACTGATTTGCTATTTCGTAATTCCGTCATTATAATCGACTTGGTGGCATCACTTATATTATCCTCTTCTACTAGCCCTGTAATTGTTTACTCCTCAAACCACGGTGCTGCTGTGTTTCTAATATTTCTAAGTATGAGGTAGATTGCTTATTTTGCGTCGTTCTCTAATATTTGAACAGGGGATGCTCTTCATAGTTTGAGAAGCAACTTAGAAGACCCTTACAATGTCCTGCAAAGCTGGGATCCCACCCTTGTGAACCCCTGTACATGGTTTCATGTCACTTGCAACCCTGATAATAGTGTTATCAGAGTGTAAGTATCCGCCTTACATGCTTTTGTATTATGCTTCCCTTTCGGAATTTTTTTAACTTATTAAGAATTAGTATCTTAACATTCTTTTTTTCCTTTGCGTAATCAGAGATCTAGGAAATGCTGCATTGTCGGGTCAACTGGTGCCAGCTCTTGGCTCACTGAAAAATCTTCAGTACTTGTAAGTTGTAACCCAGAGAATGTCTTCTCTCCCTGTTGTATATTGGACTCTTTATCTGCGCATGTTATCTATCTATAAGTCACTCTTTATCTGCAGATATCATTTATGTCATGCCCATTGATACCGGAAACGTGGTACGTGGCCACGTATCACGTTCCAGGTGACGCGTCCCGGAACACGAAACGGGTACGTGGTACATGGGACGTGGGCTAGGAGTCCGTCTGAGGCTGCGTTCCGCGTTCCCGTTTCCGTACCACGTTCCGGAACGTTCTCCGTTCCTTGTAACAATGGTCATGCCTGTCAAAATCCTTTCATGCCCTTGATGAATTTTCACTATCACCCAATAATATTCTGAGCTCTGACAAAGATAGTTTACGTTTGTCATCTATGATTAAAATCGACATTCTTTGGGATCATATCATGGGATTGTAACACAGATCCTCAATTTTAATGCCAATTGGGTTTGGACATCACGTTGAAGTTGGGGAGCTATAGTACAAACACATTGCGGGTGAACAGATTTGGAGTGCGTTGTCCATGCTTGTTGAATATTGGCTTAACTCTAGGTCTGGAGTGGAAGGTCGCATTCGAAGCTGTGAACTGTAATTTATGACAAGTAAACTGGGTTATGGGGCTAGTTTGAATTTGCTGCTTGTTGGAAGGGTTTATTACCAACTAAATGATTTGTTGTGGCACTGAGGAGTTGGATGGCAATAGTATGAATGGTTGCTGATGACCAGATATATAAAGCGCTACAGAGTTATTGACCACAAACTTATGAAAGTTGTGGAGAAGAAAAGAATAGGATATGTGGCCCCACTATCAATTTCTAGGAACTTTTGCTTCTGTACTTCAAGTCTTGAAGGATCTGTTACTAATTTACTATATGCTTGATGATGGAAAAGAAGCAGTCAACTTTTTAGTGCAGGGACAATGCTTTAATAGGCAGAAACAAGAGTTTTGGGTTAAATGCGCGACGAATGCTCATAATATACAACTATGAAAATAGTCGAGACTTGTGATGGTCATTGCAGGTTCTTCATAGAGAACTGCAAACCTTTCACTTTGTACCCATCATTAGCATCATACTTTGTAAAAGAGCAAAAATCAAATAAAAATAAAATAGCAATAAATCTCAAATGATAAGAGTCAAATGAATATAGTAATGAAAATAAGTGTTCCTAGCTTGACTCCCATGCTATGTTACTCGAACTCTTCACCCTAACTACTAGGTCCCACCCTTATGTGAATCCCTCCCATTCCCTTTCCCTCTCATTCATAGTCTTTCGCCTCTCTCTCTTACCTTCCCTTTCCCTCTTTTCTCCCCTTCTCCTGAATTGGTCGGTGCTCACCATCCACTGTAAATCTTAAAGACCTCGTTGGAGAAAATAAAAAGGTCAAGGTGGAAAGGAAACATCACACACCGGGATTGTTGGGCCTTGCCGGAACTTTCATGTCAGGTTTTTTTATGTTTGAAAACCTCGGTTGAAATCTGGACTGAAACTCGCCGGAAACATCTCAAAGCGTCTAGAAATTCCGATCCAACTTATGGAGCACAATTTACGCCTGGAGTGGTTTCTGGCAAGTTTTCATTATCTCGTAACCTTGCTTTTCCGGCGAGTTGTTTTTCCGACGAGCTCTTCAAGCTTTAATGGTGAGAAGTTCTTCTAGTTTTTCCGACAAGCTAAGGTGTATGGAGTTGGGGCAGACGGCAAAAATGGTGAAAAGAAAATGAGAGACGGTGTTTGAATGTGAAGGAGGGGGAATGGGAAAGGGAATGGGAGAGGTGGACCTAGTATGTATTTAAGGAAGTAATACCTTAATAGCAAAGCTCTGTTTGATGGAACTATTGTTGTCGCAAAGCAACTCTTCACCTGTTGTTGACTAGATGCTTGAATTGCCAAAGTTTCATGTTAGCGTAAATGCAAGACCTGTAAGTTGAATACTTTTTGACCCTCTTCCCAAGAAGTTGAAGGGGACAACCGAATAAAATTATAAATAGATTAACCAGCAAACATGTATGAAAACTACATATTGTAGTTGTTCGCAGTATGTCCCGTTAGCTAGTACATATATTGGTGATTAAGCTACCAAAGAAAAGGATGCATGAGCACCCATTGTTGTAATATTAACTTATCTCTGAAACTTTTGTATACTCTCTAGAATTAGAGACATCATGGATGTTCCTAGAGCTTCAGTTATACAGGTTTTGTACTAATCATAAATGGAGACAGGAAGGTGCCTGGGAAGATTGTCTCTCTCTGTCTCATGTGTTTATGAAAGTTATGGTTGTATACATCTTGTCGTCCCTTTGAGTCTATTTTAATGGAACTTTTATTGAGTTACTATTGGTCTTGAGCCTATAGTATTTTGGCGAACCAATATCAAATTGGAATGCTTCTGTTTGAAGTGGAACTTCTATCATGCACCTCATCTGTTGTTGATTCTTTATGGAACTTTATGAACTTAGTAGAACTTGGTTTTATTTACAGGGAACTCTACAGTAACAATATAAGTGGGCCAATACCTAGTGAGCTGGGTAATCTGACAAATTTGGTCAGTTTGGATCTCTATTTGAACAGTTTCAGCGGTCCAATACCTGAGTCGTTGGGCAGGCTATCGAAGTTGCGCTTTCTGTATGTATATCAATCTCCTTGCCTGATTTATATTTATATGAGTTTATATAGCTGTTTGTGCTTTTCCCTCCACATCATTATGCTGTAATTATTTCCAGTCAGCAAGGCTTTTATGGTCGCCGTTGCATAATTGATTATGGCGCTAGCGATGCTGGTGCATTGGCTGAAAGTCTCAGGAAAGTGGAGAAAGCAGTCGGCAACCATATTCTGTATATAGTGATATGATAGTGAAACATTTGTCATGTGGTCAATATGATATGATGATGGTTGCCCAAGTTAATTGATGATGTCACGTACCTTTGCTAAGGAGATCATCTGAGGTTGGAGGTCTGATTAGTGGTTGTCTGACTTCCACTAGGCCGGCTTCTCGTACCTTATTGCTGCTTGTTCTCCTCTTCACTTCCTCTTCTCGCTTTACTTGTCCATATCAAGGTTCTAGTGTTTTACAAGTTGAACACGAGTGTCGTGTCTTCCAAATAATTCCACATCTCCTTGTTAAAAAAAAAATTTGACGTTTGCCAAGTGGAGAGTCAAAAGGGCAGGGGAAAGAAATGGAAAAGGAGGGGGATGGGGGGAGTGATAGTGTGGTCGGATGAGGAAACCAACCTTTTCTGACTCTATGATCTCACATATGGGGGGACATCATATCTCTGAAGAAAACACTGAGGTGGTAAAATCGTGGTCAAGTTGTGGAGATATTGGAGATGGGTTAAGGTTTAGGATATCACATGTGTGTGTATCTCTTTAATCTGTTTTCTTTCACTAAGGGAATAATTTATAAAACTAGAGAATGACTCCTAGGGCTGGCAATGGGTCGGGTTGGGTCAAGATCAGGTTGGGTTGGCGGGTTAATGGGTTGAGAACCCCTTGACCCAACCCGACCTGTTAACTTAAACGGGTTGGAAATTACAACCCAACCCAACCTTATGATAAACGGGTCAACCTTCAGGTCGACCCATTTAATTTTTTTTCGTGTTTTTTCCAGAAAAAAAAATAAAACAACAGAGTATGTTACAAAGCAACAATAGGCAGCAACTTAGTACATCTTCAGTCTCGGTGGTAGAAGCTACGACCCTTCAGCATGGAGTCCAGCTAGCTATTCAAAATGCTATTACTCATCTCCACATCGAAGGAGATAACCTCATGGTTATCAACTCCATCAAAGGCATCTGGTCCCCCCCTTGGCAGATCGCTCACATCATTCAGGATATCCAGACTTCTCTCCGCTCCTTTTCTTGTTGGACTATTCGACATGTCTACCGGGAAGAAAATAAAGCAGCAGATTGGATTGCCAATGTTGGCCACCTCATATATTCTAGTTTTTGTATTGAAAATTGTACTCATTCAGCTCTTCATTCAATCCCTGTAAACGAAAAGGTTGGAGCTCCCCTCGTGCGGTGGGTCTCCTAACCTTCTTTTTCCTTACCTTTATAAAAAAAAAAATTAAGCCATCATATGCTAGATATTGTTCAAAATCAACCCAACTGTTGTTCAAAATCAACACCATTACAACTCCATAATCAATTGTTCGACATTAACTGTAATGAATTAGAATTTTTATTTTTTAACTTTCTATATGAGCTAGCCCAATTTTTTTTAGCTGTGAAATTAATCAGGGTTTTTAGGTTGTTTCCATAAATGGGTTAAACGGGTTAAAATCAGGTCGAGATTTTCAACCTGACCCAACCCATTTAATTAAACGGGCTGGGTCAGGTCGACCCATTTAGTTAAACGGGTTGAAAATTTCGACCCAACCCATTAATGGGTTGGGTTCGGGTCGGTTTGGTGGGTTGGGTAATATTTTGCCAGCTCTAATGACTCCCTCCATATTTTTCTTTCCTTTAGGCTTTCTATGCATTTGATGAGTTGCTCTGATGAAAGCTATTCCCCAATCATCTTAATATTTGTGAATATATGTTTAGGAAAAAGATGTTGCAAAGGTAAGTTATGGGTATTTCTGCAACATTGTTACACTTAAGGTTCATGAATAGCCCCTCGTTTAAGGGCGGGTTAGAATTGTGATCCCTTCCAAAATCCAAATGTATTGGAGTGAAATGCAAGCCAAGCTGCAGTAGTGGGCAGATTCTTCTCCCTATTTCGTTTCAAGAATATTTAAGAGATAGGGAATCAACAGATTAGAGGCCAAACAAGGACTAGATGTGTTTCAGAATTGTCTAAAATTTGAGCTAAATATAAGTACAATTTTTGTTAATTATAGTGTGGTGTGCTATGCCTATAGCTCGCAATACTTTTTTGAGTCTTTATATTATGCTTAAAAGCTAACTGCTATCTCATTGAGCAGTGTGCACTTGGTCATTTAAATGGATGAATTTAGACAATTTGTTGTAGCTGAATTTTCATTTGAGAATATGCTTTCATGAGTTATGATATATCAGACAGTTGTGCTTGAATCCTGGTGACTAAGTGACACTTATTTGGGTTTCAGGTACCCCTGTGTTTTAGCGTTTTCTACGCTCTACCCTTAATGTTTTCTTCTTCCAAGTTGTACACTTTGAACAAATTATTTGTTCTAAGTTACCCCTCTATTAAGTTAACATTAAGTTTTCCATTTATTTTCTTATTTTTAGGTCTTTAGACTTACATTACGAGGAGAATTTTCACAAAAGAAAACTAACCATTGTATAGTTGTATCCATCACTTTTAAAGTTGAAGAATTTCTCTCCCTTGCATTGTAACTCTACAAATCTGAAAATGCAAAACTAACGGAAAATTTAATGTTGACTTAAGGAAAGGGGCTCACATAGAACAAATAAAAAGTTCAAGGGTACAACTTAGAAGGAAAAAACATTGGGGACACAATGTAGAAAATGTTAAAACGCAGGGGTACCCTATAGAAAATACCAAGTTATTTTGCCACGTAAATTGAATGAAGCTCTTTCAAGATGCTTCCTGTATGTTTATTTTTCGATGTGCAAAGAGTGCAAGTGACCCACGACAACTCAATTTTGCATCTTGAAGAGTGTCACTAGTGAAGTTTGCATTTAGGTCTTGAATTCTGAAGGATCAGATATACAGATCTGTAGAATTGGGGTGCATCTCAATTTACTGAAGAAACATAAGGTTCTAACATTATTCCTTCATATTTTTGAAATTTGTGCAAGGATAGTCGGCTAAACAACAATAGTCTAACAGGCGCCATTCCTATGTCCCTGACAAATATCACCTCACTGCAGGTTTTGTAAGTTCCTTCTTACCTCTTTAATCTTCTTGTCCATGTTACTCATTTTATATTTTACGTTATGACACTGATAAAACATTGTCTTTAATCAGGGATCTATCAAACAATCGCCTTTCTGGACCTGTTCCAGACAATGGTTCCTTTTCCTTGTTTACTCCGATAAGGTCTGTGTAGATATCAAGTTTTGTGGAATAGACATTTTATATTGCTACACTGCTGACTCTGTATCTCTTTATAATTGTAGTTTTGCTAACAACTTAAATCTATGTGGCCCTGTCACCGGCCGGCCGTGTCCTGGATCTCCACCTTTTTCACCACCACCTCCTTTCATACCACCACCACCCACTAGTTCTCAAGGTAAGTTTTTGGTCTAAGTCAAATTCCCACTTAGCTGTCATGGGCTTCCAGCTTATAATTGATAACATCTCTTTTTGCCTTGGTTAATTTGAAAGCGCCTGTGTATCTAGTTGTCGTGATTTGTGGATCTATCATTTTGTGATAGCCTTTTTAAGCTTCAACTGTAGTATCGGGAACGGCACTTCTCACTAATTTTTGTTCCGGAGTTGATGATTCAGTGCTAATGAATAGAAACCGAACTGGATCATCTGTGCTTTATCTTCATGCCCTCAATTCAATACATTAATCTTCCGGTATTATGCACTTATCTATTCTTCGTCTTTTCAATTTTAGGTGGCGTTAGTGCCACGGGAGCAATTGCTGGAGGAGTTGCTGCTGGTGCTGCTTTACTATTTGCTGCCCCTGCTATCTTATTTGCCTGGTGGCGACGTAGAAAGCCGCAAGAGTACTTCTTTGATGTGCCTGGTCAGTCTCTGTAACTTTCCACCTCTCTAGGGCATCCTCCCCTTATCCAAGTCCACATGAACACTCAGTAACCTACCAGAAATTATGTATCTGTATTGTTTTCATGCTTTTATTGAGTTGCATTTGCTTTTGTGTGCAGCTGAGGAGGATCCGGAAGTTCATTTGGGGCAGCTTAAAAGGTTTTCTTTGAGAGAGCTGCAAGTTGCTACTGATAGTTTTAGCAACAAAAATATACTTGGAAGAGGAGGTTTTGGTAAGGTGTACAAAGGACGTCTTGCTGATGGATCATTGGTTGCTGTTAAACGCCTCAAGGAAGAACGTACTCCTGGTGGTGAACTGCAATTTCAAACTGAAGTCGAGATGATCAGCATGGCTGTGCACCGTAATTTGCTCCGACTGCGTGGATTTTGCATGACACCAACAGAACGCTTGCTTGTTTACCCCTACATGGCTAATGGGAGCGTTGCCTCCTGTTTACGAGGTAAAGCAATCTAGGAGCAACACTATTTTATTTTATTTTGGTGGTGGGGGGTTGTGCGTGTGTTGGGGAGGAGAGAGCATAGAGCATAATCTCTGACTGGTGACATCACTCACATGTTTTTGGTTTCATTTCAGAGCGTCCACCGAATGAACCGCCACTTGATTGGCCGACACGCAAGCGAATTGCTTTAGGATCTGCTAGAGGACTTTCTTATTTGCATGACCATTGTGACCCGAAGATCATTCATCGAGATGTAAAAGCTGCCAATATATTATTGGATGAAGAGTTTGAAGCTGTTGTTGGGGACTTTGGTCTGGCTAGGCTGATGGACTACAAGGACACTCATGTAACTACGGCTGTACGTGGGACCATAGGACATATAGCTCCTGAATATCTATCTACTGGAAAGTCCTCAGAGAAAACTGATGTTTTTGGATATGGCATCATGCTTCTTGAGTTGATCACTGGACAGCGGGCTTTCGATCTCGCTCGACTTGCGAATGATGATGATGTCATGTTACTGGATTGGGTATGCCCACTTGACCTTTTGATGTTGAATTGTGTGTCTTAGTTTATATTTTCTATGATCTTTTCACATCGACCCCTTGCATCTTCAAATCTCATTAATTTTGATGTTCTATCACCAAATGATACCCCCAGGTCAAAGGACTTCTGAAAGAGAAGAAATTGGAAATGCTTGTTGATCCGGATCTTCTAACTAATTACATCGAGGCAGAAGTTGAACAGCTCATCCAAGTTGCTCTTCTTTGCTCGCAAGGAAACCCAATGGATCGACCTAAAATGTCGGAGGTCGTAAGGATGCTTGAAGGTGATGGCTTGGCAGAGAGGTGGGATGAATGGCAAAAGGTTGAAGTTCTTCGGCAAGAGGTGGATTTGGCTCCTCACTCTAACTCAGATTGGATTGTTGATTCAACTGACAATCTGCATGCTGTTGAATTATCTGGTCCTAGATGATTGATATATCGGAATGAAATTTAATTTCATTAACTCCTTTTTTTCTCATTATATTTTTTTACTTCTATTATTATAATTTTTGTTTTTTTCTTCTTTTCTTTCCTCGTTAGGCGTGTGCTTGTAACTGGTAAAGTCATCCTGAGTGCCTGTTTTGGGCTTAATATTGATTTGTGTATATGGATGGACCTGTTTTGGAGGGGTAATTTCTTTGGAAGTTGCATTTTGTTATGTGACTGTTTTGTGACCATCTGACAGAAGTGATTCAAAAAGAAAATGTAGATTCTGCAAAATTTTGTTATAGTCCGTTTTCCTGCCATTGAAAAACAAAATTGTCATATTTGGCTGCGAACATGTGCAGCGTCCAAGAGGCTATTCTTTGTAGTCAGATATCAACCCTAATCCATGAATTTTGTTCTATAAGATTTGACAGCCTTGTTAGAAGATACAGGGCTAATATTGTTAGGTAGTGTTATACATCAAAATTCATAATCTGTATGTTTCATCTACTATAAACTTCTTATCCATAATATTATGTGGTTGTAGATGATAACAAATGTTCTAAATCTACTCGCGAATATTGTATATGAAAATTAGGGTATTAACATCATCTTCTAGCTATCGTGAATTTTGATTTTAATATACGAAATTTGTGATTTGATATATATTACCTCCGTCTCAAAAAGATTCGGACACTCGTTAGGACACGTAGTTTAAGGTGATAATTGTATTGTGGTTATCAAATGTTATTTTATTAAAAAAGTAGATGTGATAGGAGTTGGTGGGATATTTTTAACTGGAGGAGAGGGAAATATATTTTTACTGTCTTGTGAATTTTGTACAATTTGATTTCATTTTTACACAAAATGTTCATGAAAATCATTAAATTGCAGAAGATTGATTGTTTTTTCAGTCAAGAAATAAAATGAAAAAGGGTCTTAATGATGTTTAATTATCCTAAAACTTTCCAGTCTTGTTCCTCAATGTGTCTAGAATACTCATCCAAAATTTCAAAGCAAACTCATTTCGTTAAGTTGAGTTTAAAGCAAAAGGTTTAATTGAGGTCTTGTTTTGTTTGATTTCGGTATAAAAATCATAATAGATTGAGTTATCACTGGAAACCTGTAAAATTTTGACACAATATAAAAGACTCGTAGACCTATCCATAGATATGTCATATGTCCAATTACATGCTTTATTCAGAAAAATTTACAAGTCAGTGGCTAACAGAAATGTAGACTGGAAAGTTCAAATAAACTGATTAGCTAAATTTCATAAAAAAAATATATTCTTCATACGAAAAAGATAATTACAAATCATTGAGTTTTAAGTTTCTCTTAAAATGACTCATTTTCATAAAAAATAAAATAAAAAAACAATAAAAATCATCATAAAAGATTAAGTCAAAGGGGTTAATTAATGTCTAACTTTAAAGTAAGCTTTAATTCCAAATCCCTTCCAAGAAGATGAAGTTCAAGGAGCACCATGGTGAAGATCAAGATTGAAGATTTGTATATATCATAGATTTTGTACATGTTGTAATAAAATTTTGTAAGTAGTTATTACATCACTCAATGAATAAAAAAAACATATGGAGATGTTTATGCATGATTTTCATAAATAATTCCACAAGTCATTTCTTTTCAATAAAATGAGCAACCAATGTTAGAAATATTATATGTTGGGCTTAATATATCATATGTATATGAATAAAATGACTCAATCTCAATTAAAAGGGAAAATTGCAAATGTAGCTAAGTTAAATTGTATGATGATCCATCTTATATTTTAAAATTTTAGTGTTCTCCATAATCTTCAAATGCATCAATTGTATAATTCGATATAATTAGATAAGTAATTATGTGTCTCCTAATTGATTTTTAGGCTATTTCACGTGTCTCATTTTAAATGGTCAAATTCAGCTAAGCCAAACAAATAATCTCTAAACTCCATTTTAAATTGACCATTTTACTCAAAATGAATTAATAATCTTGAAATAAGATTATTTCTTATCAATCCAAAAGCCTTCAATTCGGAAGCAAACCTTTGATTTTAAGATCTCTTGTAAAATCCTAATCTAATCACTAATTGGAGTGATTATCATAACCTTAATGGATATCACTAATTAGAGCGATTACATAACCCTTATTTAATCACTAATTGGAGTGATTATCCTAATTTTAATTTGGTATCACATATTGGAGTGATTAACTCAACCTTAACCTATTTAATCATTGATTGGAGTGATTACCCCAACTAAATTCTTAATTGATATCACTAATTGGAAGTGATTATCATAACCTTCAATTTGGTTTCACTAATTGGAGAAATTACCTCAACCCAAATCCTTAATTGGTATCACTAATTGGAGTGATTACCTTATTTTAATCCCAATTTGGTTTCACTAATTAAAGTGATTACCTTAAACCCAATCCTAAATCTAATCACTAATTAAAGTGATTATCTTAACCCTTATTCGGTATCACTAATTGTGGTAATTACCTTAACCTTAACCCTTAATGGATATCATTAATCGGAGTGACTACCTCAACCTTCATTACTTTCACTAATTGGAAGTAATTATCATAACCTTAATGGATATTATTAATTACAGTGATTATCTTAATCCCTAATTGGTATCACTAATTGGAGTGATTAACTTAACCTTCTTATTTAATCACTAATTGGAGTGATTATATTAAATCCATTTGGTATCACTAATTGGAGTAATTACCTCATTTTAAATAGATTTGTCTAATTCTATAGGTGAGTTATTCGTAATCTATTTTCCCTTCTTTTCTTTTCATCCCCGGTGGAATTGGCCATTTAGGATGAGACGCAAATCGAACTACGATGGTTTTGATCCATGAGTGGATCCCAATCCCGCAATGATTGGTACGTAGTGCAACTTCAGTGCTCAAACCTACCATATATTAATGATATTTTAGCCCTCTCAAATGAAAATGATTGAATGAGCATATATGTAAATTATACGCTTTTCTTTCTTTCGAATAGCCATTGTTAATAAAAAATGGAAAATAACGCATTTCAATAAGAGCTGGGCGTGCGCGGATGTGTCGTCGTCGTGCACCGCGCCCGGTCCAAAGATAAAATTTCTCCTACTCTCTTTTACACTAAGGTAGTATAATGGAAGTAGGGGTCGTATCCGCAGGGAAACAGGGACGAGTCTAATATTCAGCGTGATTCGAAACCTAGATTAAGCTAAGGGCCGAGAAACCTAATAATAATTACAAAGGGGGGTTTCAAGTTGATTTATAACTAAACTACAACTAACTAGCATATAAACAAAATGAGAAATCAATTATAGGAAGATCTTGAATCCGATTAACATTCACTTCAATTCATTATCGATCCTTGAACCTCCACTCTAATTATTTCCATAATTATCTATTGTCGAGAATTAATCTCGTGTTCTCCTTATTCTTAGTTGAATAGCACGATCAGCATGACTATAAAACCCTAACCAAAGGATAACCTAGTCCGATAGCGGCTAAGTTCAATCCAATAGCAGCAATAAACACAGAGAACCAACAGACCTGCTAACGCCATACAAGCGATAAACATTCAACAGTTAATTCAATTTCCCCAAGAAATAACCAAGATGATCAGCATCTAAGCTACTCCCTAGTTTGCTACCAATTGATAAAAGAATAAAACAATCCGATTCTATTCTTAAATCTAGCATTAGATTAATTACACAATCAAACTAGCAACGTTCCTAGCATAATCATGCAAAAATCATAGAAAGCAAGCATAGAAATTAAACCATAATCAAAGGAAATAGAAAGAGAGGAAAGATCTCACAATAATGCTTGAAGCTCCATATTAATCTCGTTCAAGAACGGTTCAAGCTACAATCGGAATAGCATAAGCCAATCCCGTAATTGAAATCTACAAAAACTAAACTAGAAAATAAAAACTAAAAAAGAAGACAACAAGAGAGGAGTGGAGTTTTGGAGACTCCCTCTCCTTGTGGCTGCTGCCCCCCTAGGTCCAAAAACAAGCTTTAGTATTTATACTAAAGCTCAAAAATCAGCCGACATTTAGACCAGGCCTAGGGGTCGCGAGGTGCGAATCCGGTCGCACCGTGCGAAGGGGTACTCGCCTTCCAACATGAGCAGTAAGAATTGGGCCAAGTCGCCAGGTCGCACCGTGCGAGAAATCTCGCGAGGTGCGAGCAAGGCAGTCGCGAGGTGCGACCATGCTCGCGAGGTGCGAGCCGCGAGCCGGGCGCCGGGCGTGGGCGAGCGGCTGGGCTGGGCAATGCGGAGTGCTGGGCGAGCATGCGCTGGGCGAGTATCTTCTTGGTTTGGCGATGATGTTCTTTGGGCGCCGGAGTCGGGCTTGCGGTATTGAGCGTGCACCCGAGAGCTTGGTGCGGCTGTGATGGGCTAGGTGCTATGCTCGGCTACGGCTTGCGGCGATGCTTGATCGGAACATGTGGCGACGCTTGGCAAGCATAACGATGTTGAGTCGTTCCAAACACTAATGCTTCTAGGAGCTCGGAACTTACAACTTTAACTATAATTAAAATACAAAATTCCGAACTTCCGCTAAGAGCTAAATAAAACGTAAACGTTAACACTTATGATCAAGACTCTTAACAAAAAGCACCCAAAGTATAATATAAACATCGCATAACTTGAGCGTATCAAATACCCCCACACTTGAACTTTACTCGACCTCGAGTAAACTCAAAAATGAGAATCACCACATAAATCATCACCCAAGCCATCGACACCAACTTACACTCCCCATCAACTACACCATCATTATCACATCCAAACGAAATACGCTCAAAACCTAAACGTAAGGGACGATGATTCCCCCACACTTAGATTCAAGCTACTATCAGAAATACAGACGCGACAACAATAATCTCCAAACGACAACCAAAATGTGAGCTCAAATCCTGAAGGATCTCAAAGGAGTTGAACCCACTTCAACGCCACAATCAAAATGACAACTCGCCTAAAACCTCAAAAGATAAACTAAAACTAATACTACAACAATTAATTTAAAATAGCAAGCCATGGAATGAAGACAAAAAGGGATAAATTCCATGCTTACTCCCAAAAACAAACAATCAACCAAAAGAATGTGAAAGCCAAAATAAAACTTCACAAAATCAAGGATGGATTCACCAACCTTACCCGAAAACGCTTTCCACCTTATGACACCATCTCCGGCAAATGAGTTTTCAAAGTATATAATTCTCTCTTAATCTCTCATTTTGCCTAGGAGCCCTTTCGGGTTTTCATCCTAGCTTCACACATTTCTTTTTCATCTCTCCATCTTACCCGCTCAATATAAGCCACTTTTTTGCATAGGTTGCCCTTTCGGGTTTTCAACCTATCCGGGCCCCCATTTTTGCCTGAGTCGCCCACCCTTGTGGGTTTTCAACTCAGCGGGATTCATCATTTTTTTTTTTATATTCTTTTTTCATTTTTTTTTTCATTTTCATTTTTTTTTTTCAAATTGAAACTAATATATACAACATAGATACATGAGAATGAGAATACCCTCCCCCCTACTTAAACTACACATTGTCCTCAATGTGTCAACAATTAAAAGAAAAAGTAAACTGAAAAAGGGGAGAAATTTGAAAATCGGGTAAATCAAAGATCGAATGCTCAAAACTCATGAAAAGCAATCCGTCAAACTCAAATTTCTTAATAACACCAACTCGAATCTCATAAATCAACTCACAACCCTCTCCCTCGAATCACTCAAACAAATGAAAAGTTCAAAAGTTTTGAATTTTTGAGATTTGCACCTAGCTTAAGAGATCGAAAAGATACATTAACAATCTCAATCCTCTAGTGTTACCAACTCCTAGCTATTGAAGTCCTCCCAACGGGTTTTCTTTTGTGGATTTTGGTTCCAAGTGGATTAAGATGTGTTGTGGTTCGTTTTATAGTGTGTGGGCGGTGGGTGAAAGAAAATTTGTTGTGGTGGTAGAAATTTGATGAAAAATAAAGGAAAAGAAAGAAAATAAAAGGGTCTCGGGTTGCCTCCCGAGAAGTGCTGTTGTTTAAAGTCGTGAGCTCGACTTAATACCTTAAGCTTAATCATTGGGATTGTGCTCCATGTATGACAATGGTAGTTCCATGTCAATCTCCACTTCAAGTACCTGCAAAATTGATTGAGAAGAACTCTTGCAATGCATCGTTAGTACCTAGCTTACTACATCCTGGTTGAGCATATAACATCAGATTATATCCCAAAACCTAGCATTAAGTCAACAACAAACATCAACTAGTAGTACTTCTAGCTAATCCAAGTCATGACCATTAATATCAATATTTAAAGCTAGACAATAACCAAGCAATAAACCGTCAAAAGCTTCAATCAACCATTCCCAAGAGAGTGGCCAACCAAAAACAAAGAGCACAAGTAATATCATCCAAAAATCACACTAAATACAAACAAGTAACACCGTTTCCCCGGCAACGGCGCCAAAATTTGGGCGTGCGCGGATGTGTCGTCGTCGTGCACCGCGCCCGGTCCAAAGATAAAATTTCTCCTACTCTCTTTTACACTAAGGTAGTATAATGGAAGTAGGGGTCGTATCCGCAGGGAAACAGGGACGAGTCTAATATTCAGCGTGATTCGAAACCTAGATTAAGCTAAGGGCCGAGAAACCTAATAATAATTACAAAGGGGGGTTTCAAGTTGATTTATAACTAAACTACAACTAACTAGCATATAAACAAAATGAGAAATCAATTATAGGAAGATCTTGAATCCGATTAACATTCACTTCAATTCATTATCGATCCTTGAACCTCCACTCTAATTATTTCCATAATTATCTATTGTCGAGAATTAATCTCGTGTTCTCCTTATTCTTAGTTGAATAGCACGATCAGCATGACTATAAAACCCTAACCAAAGGATAACCTAGTCCGATAGCGGCTAAGTTCAATCCAATAGCAAAGCAATAAACACAAGAGAACCAACAGACTCCGCTAACGCCATACAAGCGATAAACATTCAACAGTTAATTCAATTTCCCCAAGAAATAACCAAGATGATCAGCATCTAAGCTACTCCCTAGTTTGCTACCAATTGATAAAAGAATAAAACAATCCGATTCTATTCTTAAATCTAGCATTAGATTAATTACACAATCAAACTAGCAACGTTCCTAGCATAATCATGCAAAAATCATAGAAAGCAAGCATAGAAATTAAACCATAATCAAAGGAAATAGAAAGAGAGGAAAGATCTCACAATAATGCTTGAAGCTCCATATTAATCTCGTTCAAGAACGGTTCAAGCTACAATCGGAATAGCATAAGCCAATCCCGTAATTGAAATCTACAAAAACTAAACTAGAAAATAAAAACTAAAAAAGAAGACAACAAGAGAGGAGTGGAGTTTTGGAGACTCCCTCTCCTTGTGTGGCGCCGCCCCCTAGGTCCAAAAACAAGCTTTAGTATTTATACTAAAGCTCAAAAATCACCCGACATTTAGACCGACCTAGGGGTCGCGAGGTGCGAACTCGGGTCGCACCGTGCGAAGGGTACTCGCCTTCCAACATGAGCTGAAGAATTGGGCCAAGTCGCCAGGTCGCACCGTGCGAGAAATCTCGCGAGGTGCGAGCAAGGCAGGTCGCGAGGTGCGACCATGCTCGCGAGGTGCGAGCTGCGAGCTGGGCGCTGGGCGTGGGCGAGCGCTGGGCTGGGCAATGCGGAGTGCTGGGCGAGCATGCGCTGGGCGAGTATGCTGCTGGGCTGGCGATGATGTTGCTGGGCGCTGGAGCTGGGCTTGCGGTATTGAGCGTGCACCCGAGAGCTTGGTGCGGCTGTGATGGGCTAGGTGCTATGCTCGGCTACGGCTTGCGGCGATGCTTGATCGGAACATGTGGCGACGCTTGGCAAGCATAACGATGTTGAGTCGTTCCAAACACTAATGCTTCTAGGAGCTCGGAACTTACAACTTTAACTATAATTAAAATACAAAATTCCGAACTTCCGCTAAGAGCTAAATAAAACGTAAACGTTAACACTTATGATCAAGACTCTTAACAAAAAGCACCCAAAGTATAATATAAACATCGCATAACTTGAGCGTATCAAGAGCCCGTTCTTTATAACAGAAGAGGAGACGAGTTCTAGTCGTTCGCACAAATTAACCTAAACCTCGAACCCTATCTCATGTTATAAAGGAACAATTTTCAAAAAGCCTTATCCATATCAAGTCATCATCGTTTTAAATGATATTTCTTTAAATTAATTTTAAAATAATTAATTAAATAAATATGTCCCTATTCAGATATTAATAGGGTGGCGACTTTAAGTTTTCAGGAAAAATCATAGTCCAATGAGAGATTTAAGTAGGATTCAGACTGATAATTAAGACAATCAAATTAAAATCGGGTACCACACCACCAAAACACAATCCCACAAAACTTTCATCAAAATTACAATATTCAGAAATTTAATATGATAATTAACCTCATAAAACTAATATAAGTAACCCTTATAGCACAATATCAGTAACCCCTATAAACTATTATGAGTAACCCCTATAAACTATTATGGGTAACCCACCAAAACACAACCCTTCTCATACTTTACCACAACTGCAGTAAACTATCAGTAACCCTTACAGTACATATATAGTAACCCCAAAATAAACAAAAAACAAAGAAGTACTTACATTAATTCCTCTTCCAAATCAATAACTTCATCAGGATTTATTACCAGAGTAGTCCTTGGATCAATTGTTGCTCTTCCTCGTTTAGTTGAAGCTACAGGAACTTTAACTTCCTCCACCTTTTGGTACATACCCCTCTTGGCAAGTTTAACTTCAAATACTTCAATAGCTAGGAAATTAGTGTCATCTTCACGTTTCGTCCTCTTCAGCGGGGCAGTCTTTCGTTTACCAAAGGCTTATGCCAATGAAGTCTCTTTACCCTTCACATTTATTCACTAGTGGAAAAAAAGCTCACCCGCTCCGATCAAAATAGGCCTTACTGATCCGATAATGGACCGGAGCGGGTGGAGACGGAGCTGTTAGAGGATGATCCTATTAAAAGCATAAACTGATCCGATTTGGGTAGACAATCAGATCAAAATTAATGTAACTGATCCGGTTTTCTGACCAAATCGGATCAATTTGTCATGGCACCAACCCAAACTATGTCCCTATTGAACTCAACTTATCCGGTGGTATTACCAAACCGGATCTGTTTTGTTCCACATAAAATTAAAAAAAATGAGAGAGGGTATTAACCTTATTTTGATGCATCAGTTTTGTTCCAAAATTGAACTGGTAAGGATGACAGCTTATGGGGCTATACAACTCATATTTTCCCACCCTGTTCACAAACATTAATTACCATCCAACTTTGACGAAATAATTACAAAAAACCAATATTCCCAAAACTTCAACAATACCAGCCAACATTAACGGAAATCAAAAGCAAAACTAATTACAAAAACAAAATTAAAAGAGGGTGATTACAGAAGACGAAATTATAAACGAAACCCTAATTATAAACTTATTATAAAAAAACAAAATTAAAAAACAAAACCCTAATTACAAACTAAATATAAAAAATAAAACCCTTATTATTAAAAAACCCTAATTTCAAACTAATTATAGAAAACGATTTTAAAAAATGAAACCTCGATTAAAAAAACCCTAATTACAAACTAATTATAAAAACGAAATTACCAAAAAGGTAAAATTAACTAATGAAGAAGTCGAAGACGAAGGACGAGAGAGATTTAAGCGCAAGAAGGAGAAGATTAGACCTGGAAAAGTTGGTCCTGATCCGGTCCGAAATAATCGATTCGTGGTCCGATCTGGGTCCGAACCAGACGGTCCGAACCTTGGTCCGAATCTGAAACGATCCGGTCCGGTACGAATCCGGTCCGAAATAATCTTGATCTGAAACTCATCCGAAATCCGAATGATCCGATATGATCTTACCCGATCCGAAATCAATCTGATCCAAAGGTAACCCCATTTCAAAGCAATCAGAAATTATTGGTTTCCATTAGGCTTTGATCCGAAGTACCCGAAATTGACCCGTTTTAAAAAAACAATTATCACAAGTACTCTTTGGCACAAGTTATGAATCTGCAAATTAGTTATGTATACCTTTAGAAAGGACGAAGAGTAGCAGTTGAATATATACATAACAAAAGCTCATAGTCAAAGAAACCATGAGACCAAAGGAGTAGCAACTCCATACATAATAAAGATGAGACAATCCACCATCCGATCCACAACCGTCTGATCCGAAAAGCATCCTAATCCGATGATGATCCGAAACATAATCCGAAATCTGGTCCGATCCGAAAATAAATTGATCCGAAAATGGTCCGATCTGAATTGGTCAGGTCCAAATCCGATCCGATTGGTCCGATTGCCAGGTCTAGAGAAGATCGAGGAGAGAGATTGAATATTAATGGCGAGAATTTCTTTCCCTCTGCCATCTTTCTCGCTCCCCTGCCTCAGCGATGCTGGATTGTTGCAGTCTTTGGTGGTTGATCACGGCCCATCATCATTATTGTTTCCCATTCAGCCAAAGAAGTTTCTTCAGCACGATTCTCCTCCTCAAAATTCGATATAATCTCCGCTTGCCAAATTCTTTGATGATCTGCACGAATTTCTTTGCGAATCTCCACGAATGGTCGGCCCATTCTGGCGTTTTTTCGGGGCCTATATCTTACCTCGAAGCTTCACTCTAATGACATTTATGGTATCGCTGACACCTGCTACCACTGACATGGTTGCTAATATTGGTGGGTTTTCTGTAAAATGTTGTTGGGCGATTTTAGGGGTGTATGGGTGGTGATTTTGGGGGTGTGTGGTTTTGGGTTGATGAAGTGTGGTGCTTGGGTGGCTTTGGTGGTGGCTGAGGGTTTTGGTGGTGATGTTGGCACTGCTGGGTGGTTGCTGTAATTGGTGGCTGGGTTGGGAGGAGGGAGGAGGGTGAGAGAGAGGAACTTAGAATTTCGCTTAGGTGGGCTGAAGTCTGATTTAATGAGAGAGAGGAGAGGAGTATGTGGGCTGAAGTCTGATTTAATGAGAGAGAGGAGAGGAGTATGTGGGCTGAAGTCTAATTTAATGAGAGAGAGGACAAGAGTATGTGTGCTGAAGTTCTGCTCGATTTAAGGAGAGGAGTATGGTTGGGCCTTAAAAGGTTTGGGCCGCTAAACTGATCCGGTGAGAGGAGAACCAGATTTGTTAATAAAAACTGATCCGGTTCTCCTCCCCACCGGATCAGTTTAGTGGCCCAAAAATTTTGAACTTACTGATCCGGTTTTGTGGGAACCGGATCAGTTTATTTATGTCATTTGAGATTTTTTCCACTAGTGATTGCACTCGAAGGCCTCGTCACAACAGATGGCAGCTTAAACTCTGGCCGTTTCTCGGCTGCCTGTTTCTTAGATGGCAGCTTATAAGCTAGTTGTTTCTTAGCTGGTTGTTTCTCAATTGATAGTTTCTCAGCTGAAAATTTATCACATTTTTCTTCTTCCCCATCTTCATCTTCCTCCTCTTTATCTTCATCCTCTTCCTCATCATCAGGACCTTCCTCATCGCATTCCTCCTCATCACCTTCCTCCCTATCACCTTCTTCCTCATCACCTTCTTCCTCATCAAGGCCTTCACTTTTCTCCTCCTCATCTTCACCTTCGTCTCCCTCTTTAACATCATTATCAGACTCTATTTCAACACATTTTGGCACTTCAACACATGTTGATGTAGGAACTTCATCACCAACAGAAGCCTCTGCAACAACACTGGATTTCACTAAGGGTTCTGGCACAACCAAACCCGATGCATCAACTTTAGCACTAACTGAAGCCTCGGGAACCTCATTAGAAAGGTTGAGGAGGAACAACATCAGAACCTGAAATCCAAAAAAAATATACATGGGTTACTCAAATGTCTTATATTAGGTTACTCAATATACATTTTAGGGTTTACTCATCTAAGATATGCAATGAACTTACCCACATTATGTGTGCATACTCATGCTCTATTATATAGTTAAAATACTTCAAGAAAACAATAAAATTACTAATTACTCAAACATCAAATGAAATTTCACATTCTAATAATTTTAACAACAAATCAGTAACCTCCAAATATTATAGTAAGTACCCTCTAAATATTATAATCAGTAACCCCTTAATAATCTGAATTAGTAACCTCGAAAAACAAACACTACTACATGATTGACCTAATGTAACACTCTATAGTAATACTTTTTGAGATCCACTTTGCATTGACATATATGTAACAATTTTATAGCACTTTATTGATATGTAACAATTACATGTAATACTTTTTAATAGGTAACACTTAAAAGGTACCACTTTTTCATAGGTAACACTTTAAGGTAATATTATTTTTATTTGGTAATATTTTAACTATTCAAGGTAACACTTTTTAATATGTAACATTTCAAGCTAAGATAACACTTTTTGATAGGTAACATTTTAATTTTAGAGGGTAACACTTTTTTTGTAGGTAACACTTATAGTCTTTTAGGTAACATTTTACGGTGTTGTATGGAAATTCAACATCACTAACACTAACTAGTACACTGCACTAACACGACTTATAGGTATAGTTAATAACACATTTGTGACGTTAAGTAAGCTTATTATTATTAAACTTTAAATTGTTTTTTTTGCAGGATTAAACTTAAATTCGAGTATAATATGAATCTTGAGTTTTTTTTTTTTAATTTAAATTCGAGTTAATTCATATTATCTTTATACTAAATTAACCTGCTATTTTAGTTACAAGAGGAAAAATAAACTTAACATTTTATAATTTACTCGTTCTCTTTTCTCCCTATTTCAATCTTTATCTTTTTTTTTCTTACATAATGGTTATTGTAGCAAACTGGCAATCCAAACGGCAGTATAGGTGCACTTTCTCCTTCCCCTCAAAAGATAGAAAGATTAATAAAAGGAAAAATTGTCAAGAATAATCCAACCTTTGGGCGGTTTGCTCAAAATAAGTCAGACTTTAGATTAACCCTGAATAAGTAAAGCTTATGAGGTATTATCTTTTAATGAGTTCAGCAGGTAAACAACTTGTTATTGTAGGTAACATCTCCACGTGTCTTTTTTTTATAGGTAAAGATTTTCAATTTCAATTTTATTTAAACTTTAAATATTAATTAAATAAAAAAAACTAAAAATATAAACCCATATCTTCTCCCACCCAAAACCCCTAACCCACCCCTGCGAACACCCCCTCCTCGTCCCACCCCTGCAGGCTGCGACCACCTCTCCTCACACCCTCAGCCTACGACCATCCCTCCCCCCCACCCGCTGCGAACACCTCCCCGCTGAGAACACCCTCTCCCCGTTAGAAAATCAGTCGGATAATTACCATACAAAAAAAACTCTTCACCGTTATATTGAAAGATGAGGAGCATCTGATTTTCTCTATCATCACTCACGCTTCGTTGAATTCCAAGGTGAATTCAAACATGTGGTGTTGTTGGTGAGGTACTCAATGAGGAGATGGAGCTGCCTGCTGCGTATGTGTGGGGCAGTTGGTCAGAATCAGAAGGATTATACTATGTCATATCTCGAGGTTGCGCAGGCTGTTGAATTGATATTGATTAATGCTTTAGTCGTGAATCTTCTTCAAAGAAGATGAAGATTAATCCATATTTGTGATAAAAAGAAACTGATGCTATTATTTTTGTTCTTTATGGTATAATAAAGATGATGTTGGTAATATAGTTTTTGATGGTAGTGGGGTTTCGGGTTGGTTTTAGTGGGGGTGGTAGAGCCAGGGTGGGGTCGGGGTGTTGGTTGTGGTGGGGAGGAGGGAGAAAGAGAGGCTGGAGAAGATGGAGGAGAGAGAGGGATGGAGGAGGAACAAAAGGGGTTGGAGGAGACAAAAATAGTAAAGTAAAAACAGAAAATAAAAAAAGTACCTATTTTTTAGGTGACCGGTCACATGAACCTATTAAAAGATAATACCCTCATAAGCTTTGCTTATTCAGGGTTAATCCAAAGTATGACTTATTTTGAGCAGACTGCCCAAAGGTTGGCTTATTCTTGACAATTTTTCCTTAATAAAAAATTGTAAAATATAGCACTTTCTACTTCAACGCAATACACACGAACAGAACCGGCTAAGGCCCTGTGTAGGGTGAGCAACCTCATAGGACCACTAAATTATAAGGGCCCAATTGTATATGTTGTTTGCCAAAGTAAAAAAAAAAAAATCTAATAAATATTTCACGCGTCTGCAATCTGCTTTCTTCCAATTTCCAAAACCCAATTAACGAAGATTGAATCCTCTACCTTTCCTATTCTCCAAAATATATATTTTCAAGGTGACTACTATACCCTCATCTCAGAGAAAACTTAGCTGCAATGTTTTCCGATTCTCATACTTTTTTGTTCTTTCACTTTCTAAAATAAGTCACAGTTCCTTCAAAATTGCTATGAATTAGATCGCCTGAAATCACAAAATTCAATTTCGAGTTCACCTCATTTGATTCGATTACATTGCTCCTGATAATTTTCTGCGGAATTATACAATATAGAACGCAATAATGATGGTGGAAGACCTCGGCGTCGAAGCTCGAGAAGCAGCGGTGATCGAGGTTGCTAAGCTTTTGCCCGTTCCTGAGCTTCTACAATCTATTTCTTCGATCAAGGCTGATTACATTTCGCATCAGCAGGTCTAATTTCTTGTATTCTGCTTGATTTGATGCTTTCATTTTACTGTTCTCCTCATTCACGACATCTAGGGTTTGCGAAAATTCAATTGCATAGATACAGAAAAGAGGAACGAATGAGCACGAAGAAGAAGGAAAGATGATTGAGGTAGTGTTAAACCACAGACTGGGGAAGAAAGTTCACGTCAAGGGCAACGTCGAGACACCAACAACCAAAGCAGTACCAAGAAGTAGAAGAAGACCGATAAACTCTTCTTTCTCAATCTTCTTTTTGAATTGCCCCACTTTCTGATTTTGGCAGGTATTACTTCATTTATTCTTTCAAATTGGTTGAATTTCGCTTTAATTTTCGTTCAGATTTGTGAACTTCTATTGTGGATTATATGCTCAGATTGCATAATTTGTTAAGTTCTTAAAGTTAGAGGTGCTGAATTTCAATTAGTTCGAGAATTTTGTGGCTGAATGTTAGTTATTAGTTGATTTAGTCAGTTACTCTTCGATTTTTTTAGTGAAGGTTTATGTCAATGTGTAAGTGTGATCTTCAGTGATTAATTATTGTTTATCTGATTGATTTGTTGTTGGCTTTATGACTTTGATTTATCAACAAGTCGATGTACTCACTCGCTTGTTGTCCAACATTTGCAGCATTTGCAGCATTTGCATCCTCAATTTCCATTTAGCTTGCCTCCATTTCTTCAGCATCATTGCTTCTGATAGCTCTGTCTAAAGGATAGTTAAACAACTCATTAAGGTGTTCATGGGCGAAAAACAAGAAATGATTCTCTTAAGTAATTGAGAGACTTTAACTCTTATTGATCCAATAGAAAGGATAGTATTGTTGTTTTGGCTCTTATCGATCCATTGGCGATAGTGCTCTTAATGATCCAATTGAGCGACTTTAACTCTTATTGATCCATTGGCAAAAAAAGTTATGGAGAAGAATTAATCCAAGCCATTAATTGTTTGAAAACTAAAAGGGGATAGTGCTGAATTACTGATGTTTTGGCTTTTGTAACGCAGTATTCAAATGGAGTGTTGTTGTTTTGGCTTTAGCAAGAATTCATCTCTGTTATCATATAAGACTTTGAAGATTCTTTTTTTCCTTATTGCAAGATGGTGAAGATAATGGATTAGAGTAGCAAGTAGACATGATGCTTCGGTAACATGCATGCATGGATAGGGCGATGGAATTGAAAACGGAAGAGAGAAATGACCTTAAGACTGATTTAGGTTTATTTTAGGAGAGTTATATATATTATGACTGGATTTTCTAATCAACTATATATATCTTGAATGCTAGAGTGTATTTTCAATTGATGAATACACTTTGGCTCATTCTTTACAATGACCGTTGAGTATTTGTACTCATTTATATCTTTAATATCATTCTATTTTAGTATTATTATAATTTTATATGTGACGACAAATTAAAAAATGTTACTATAAGGCATGTGAAATAGTGTTACTATAAAGGTACCTAATAAAAAGTGTTGCCTAATATCTAATAAGGTGTTACATATGCCGACTTAAAATGATACGTAATATCTAATAAAGTGTTACTATAATTCAAGAGATGACATAGAAAATGCTACTATAGATGAAAAGGCGTTACATAAAATGAGTAACACTATAAGAATGCTACATTAGTTTTAAAAAACATTACAGAATTTTGAGTCACACTTGAGAAAGTGAAACATTAGCATTAGTTAGTGTTACCATTAGTTAGTGTTACCTTAGAGAATAGGTAGCACGGGAAAATGTTTCACTTATACATGTGTTATCTATTTTCTAAAGCAACACTTTTAAGCCTTTAAGTAACACTTTTGGGGTGATACTTTAAGTCAATATGCACTAGTGAACTTAAATCAATAATACTAACATCTAACTATGTTAATCAATAACATCCAAATATGTTAATGAGTAATCCTTGACTAATTCGATCAGTAACCTCTAAATACAATTTCACATTATAATAACTTCATCAATAAATTAGTAACCTCCAAATATTCTAATTAGTAACCTCTGTCTAACTGGATCAGTAACCTCTAAGTGCTATTTCACATTCTAGTAACTCATCAAAAATTCAGTAACCTCCAAATATTATAGTTAGTAACCTCTAAGTAATACAACTTAAACCAATAGTAACGTCGAACTAAGTCAATCAATAACCTCAAAACATGTTAATGACTAACCCCTTGCCAACTGCATCAGTAACCTATACGTATTTGAACAATTAGCTTCACAACCACATATATTGATTAATAACCTCTAACTATAAATTAGTAACCTAAAAAATGTGAACTACAAATAATTTCATGATAACCTCAATGCAATTCAAAATAATTCAAAAAATTAACAAACATGTTAATCAGTAACCTCATAAGCAATTCTATTGAATAGTAAACCCTGTACAACTGAATTAGTAACCTCAAAAAAGTTGAATCACAAGAAACTTCATCAGAACCTCAATAGAACTAAAAGTAATTTGAAAAAATCATTCAACAAAACAAATGCAAAACCTCAATCAAACTAACATCATTAGAAGTAATGTTACTGTAAAAAAACATAATGAGTAATGATTTCGTAATCTAGGTTTACGTAACTTCAAAAATACATAATTACACGAGGATACTAATTAGGAACAAGAGTTACTAGATAGTGCAATATGAGTTACGAATCTAAAAATAATTCAAAAAGAAGAATCCAAAAAAACTTGCTAAATGAAACAAAAACCACGAATATTGCAGCAAAAATCATATGAACTTTTAAAAACACATACAAAAAGCAAGAGTTAATCAAAACAAACAAAAATGCAATTTAAAAAAACCTAAAAATGTACCAGGTGATTCCTTCTCGATCAATTTAGTTGTTGCGATTTAAGTTCCACGAGCAACAATCTTCAATTTTGGCATGTTTTTAGACGAAGAATCCATAAAGTATATGAAAAGACGACTTAAAAAAGGTCGCAAAAGAGAAAGGAAAAGTAGGGACTTTCGAATTACAGTTAACAAGAATTATGGAGAAGTTAATGTACGTATTCGTTTGAAACGAAAGTAATGAAAGCAATGAATGAACCTGAACAATTAACATAGATCATATTTACACCATAAAAATGACGATTGATTGGACATACGAAATAAAGGGCCAAGATTACACTTTCGCGCGAACGTCTAAACGTGGGGTTACTGATTCAACTTCCGCGATGGCCTTTGAACGTGGGGTTACTGAAGTTTAATGAAATGCTATGGGTTTTCAATTGAAATAAAAACGTGTTGGGGTTCTTATATGGGCCGGCATATGTATAATTATACATGTGGTCGGCCACATATAAGAATTTGTGTCATTTAAAACCCATAAATTAATAATACTATGCCCTTAAACGAATAATAGGACTTCATCTCTCAGGCATTCTAACTGACTTAGACGCGTCTCATGCAAGACGCTTTATTAAAAAAATACTTCATCGTCCTATTATTATTGCAACATACCCGATAGACACATTTTTTTAAGATACCCATGTGAAGAGGAGAGAGATAGAGATAGATACAAAGTGGGACCCATGTGATAGGAGAGAGATATAGAGAAGATATTATCAAATACGGAAACGTTGCAATTAATACGAACTTCTAAATAAGAGAAACGTTACAATTAAAAAAGAACGAATGAAGTATATATATGGAAAACATCATGAAATAAATTTGTACTAATTTATGAACTGGGTTTCACTTGTCAAAAAGTTTTGCATAATGCTAATATATTGACTAATTGAGGTCAAAATGCCCTGCATTTTTCTAACTCTCGTGGTTCCAATTTAGCTACTCGAAACTTCTTTGTTTTAGAAATTTTCGATATTATATATAATTTTTTATTACAATTGTTATGCCATATGGCAATACAACCCGAAAAATATAGGGAAGGTTTTGGGAATTCATTAATAAATAAATAATTTTTATAATATTTTGATTGCCTGAGAAGGATTTAGTTGTATCACCTACTATTCACAACGATTACACTTTCTCCAATTAGTTAACCATTTTTTTTAAGTTGTTGTAGGCATGTTTTTATTGCCTATGCGGGATGAGCGCGTATTTGACTACCTCATTGTAAAGGTTTTATTAAAGCGTTTTTGAAGTTGCCAACAAGTCTTTAAGGGAGGACTCATAAACCTAATTGGATATTGGAAAATCGTAGGGACAACTTAGGGACTTATCCAATGTAGATTTCCCCGTCATGACTCCATTAATGGTCAATGAACCATAGATTGAGTTCGGGGGGTGAGGGTACGAATAAGATCAGGAATCAAATTCGCCCATTGATGGCCTCTACTTAATATAGATTCATATCTATATTTATGCAAATAAATAACCACAAAATATTTTAATGCAATCTAATAATTAATCTATGTCGGTTCATTAAACAAACAAAAGACTAATTTTTGGTGACATGTTATTATGCAATCAAATTACAGGAACTTAACAGATTGTCCGAATTATCTGAATTTAATGTTATAAGGAATTAAATTAGAATTGACACTAAGGAAGTATACCTTTGTCGCCTGGGTCTTGTGTAACGATCTTCAAGTTGAGCAATTTTGAAGCTTGAAATATGAAATCCGAAGGTATGAATGGGTTTGAATGTGAGTTTGAGTGTTTGAATATGAGTTAGAGTATAGGATAGTATGTGTAGAAGTCATAGGAAATCATTGTGAAAAGTCGTTCGAAGAAACGAGGTATTTATTGGCAGAGGAAACGAAAACGAATCGAAAAGATAAAATAAAATTGTGCCCCTGACGCACCGCTTTGCACGTGACGCACAACCTGTGCGCCACACGCACATCTTTACAAAACGCGCACTTGCTTTATGGCCGATGTTTTTTATTGTTTTAAGATTCTTTTTTATCCTTTGATAAAATCTATCCTTAGAAATCAGAAATCAGCTATCTTTAGGAATTAAAATCTGATTTTTGAAATATCTTTTAATAATTAATTATCAAGAATAACTAATATTAAAATATTAAAATAAAATTAATTATCAGGAATAATTAATTAGGCTCTAAAATTGGGTTTGGATTGTTTTAAACCGATTCGAAATGCTTTTGGGCTTAACTTGTTCGATTGCTCTTCCTTTGGACCAGACCAATTAGCACGACGTTATGTTTCATCATTGGGTACTCAATGGGGATACAAGATTTTGTATCTACAGTTGTCATTTATTAGTTTACCCACTTCATTGTTTTTTCTATTTTTGGAATTAGTCGTCCTACCAATTTTATATGATTATTTTTACAATAAAGTCGCTACTCACTCTACTTCTTTTGGCCAACATTAACTTTAATACAATATGCAATAAATTAATCCATTCTCTTCCATATTTGGTGACCTACATACCTATTTCTCCTAAAACTCTGTGCCCAAAGAAGAAATTTTATAGTAAACCTGGGTGTACTGTGCTCATGGTATACCAATAATTTTTTGCTCATTGGCCATTTTAAATTATCCAAATGAGCAAAATTCTACTCATTTCTGCTCATTTTCCCAAATGAACAAACTTTTTCAAATGGGGCAAACACTTCTAGCTATTTGAGAAAATGAGCAAACACTTTTGCCCAAGTGAACAAATATTTTTCGCTCATTTTTCTCAAATGAGCATAAGTGTTTGCTCATTTGAAACTCCAATATTGATTTCAAATGTGAAACTAAGTACACCATTGATGAACTCTAAAATGTCAATATTTGGTTTTGCCATTAATGGTGAAGCCCAACTTACTCAAATCATATATTTACTGTTCATCAATTTGATTAGCCATGATGAGAGAGAAACCATGAAGAGAAAAATTTTGGAGGTCAGAAACAATGGAGGAGAGAGAAACCTAAACTAGTATTGATTCTTAAATCATCAACTAGTGTTGATTGTTAAATCATTTATGCATTATGGATCATTAATTCCGCCCTTGAAGAATTCTGGAAACTCTAATGTTGCCTCTCAAAATCTGAAATTAATTCCGGCATTGATGAAGTTTGGAGCTCCAATGTTCTTTTTTATCATTCATTAATTTCAATGAAGGTAGCCAATTTGGAGGTGAGGAACAATGTAGGATAAAAAAATTTGGACTTTTGGAGGTGAGAAACAATTGAGGAGAGAGAAACTTGGAGATAAAAAACAATAGAAAAGAGAGAAATTTGGAGGCAAGAGTAACAATGAATAAGAAGAGGGGGAAGAAGAAAGAGAGAAATAAATTATTAGAAATGAGTAAAATTTTACTTATTTGGAGAATTTATTACAAAACCTTTTGTTGTAATAAAACCTTTTGTTGTGATTACTGCATTTATTTGTTTTTCTCAATTGTGTTGGTATTAAAACCTTTTGTTGAAAACCTCTTTTAAAACTTGTTGGTGTAAACCTTGTTTTAAAAAAAAAAACTTCTTTAAAAATTCTAAAAAAAAAAATAAAAAAACCTTTTTCTCACTCTTGTCGAGGCCATCTCCTCTGGTAACGGTTTCAGTTGACGATTCATGTTAGCCGACCCCAAATCACTTTGGGAATAAGGCTTAGTTGTTGTTGTTGTTGTTGTTGGAGAATTTATTACAAAAGGTCAAAAGCACCCATGAGTGTATTATGCATGTACTCGTGGATAAACTAATAAAAAATAAAGAGAGTAAAATATATTATAGTTTACAAGTATTAAACTTTATCAAGGAATTTTTCCTTGGGTGGGAATTAACAATTATAACCATTAATTGCTTCGTCTTGTGAAAGTAGTGAGTTATATATATATATATATATATATATATATATATATATATATATATATATATATATATTTGGTGGGAAAATACGTTTAAGAGTAGGCAATTCCTATTTGTCTTTTCTTCGTTGGATGATGATGGGTGTTGGAACTCCACAGCGTTTCATTGCACATCCAAACTTATTTATTAGAAAATGACTTATTGTGGGAACTCAAAACTTTGGCGCCCATTTACGTAGTCCTTGTGTATTTTTTTAGGTTCGCTCATTTATATTTTTAACACTATTTTGTAATTAGAGAGAATCTTCTAAATTCTTCTTAATATATAAGAAGTGGGATCTTGTTTGATTCGTCTCATTAAGTAATTTATTAATATTTAATAGTTATAATTGTTACTAATATGTAATAAAAGTTATTTAAGGTAAAAGAAGTGCATTGGCAAACACGTATAGTCAAAACAGGCAAACTAAAGAATACAGACAGAGTATTAAATTAGTTTTTTTTTAAAAAAATTAATAGGTGTGTTATATATTACATATTAAGGAATAAGATTAGGTTGCTAAAAGACAAGGTAGAAGCCTCCATGCAGTTGAATCTCCTATAATCTGATAACATCCTCTGAAGTCTGAAATGTTGAATAGTCTAGGTTCCAATTGTCAGTATGCCCAAATATGTTCAACCTCACGAGGTTTGGGTTCACTTTCCCTCACTTGATAAGAATTAGCTTCTCGACATTTGGAGTACAAAATTTTACAATAAATTTAATATCAACAAAAAAACCATAGTTTTTATACTATAATAATTTAGGCTAATTAAATTTATTGGCCTTTTTAGGAGATTGAACATAAATTAGAGGTTCTGACGTATTTTAGAGGATAAATCCTCTAATATTGCTGTTTGATAAATAGAAAACTGGAAGTGTTGTTCGGACCTAATATTTTAATTTTGAAATGGCTGGTAAGAGGAGCTTCTTAGTATTTGACAAATTGTGGTGAATTGTTGACTATGCTAAACTAAAATCAAGTATATTCAAACAACACATACAAATCTACAATTAGTTACTCAAATCATATACATTTAACTACCAATTATTAGTTAATACAATCAGCTAATAATTAATTACCAAATAAAGCCAGTTCCGCTAAAATACTACTCCCTCCACGATTTATCCCCAAACAAAAACAAAAATAAAATACAAAAAACTACTACTACACTAATAACACTATACATAATACACTAATAATTCAGTGAGAGAATGAAGTTGCGCTTAAACTTCTTGTTAGATCTAGAGGTTGGGAATAGGAAACTACTGCCAACAAATTGAACAGCTGTTCTTTTTCCTTCTATTTAAACAAAAAAATACCGTAGAAATATAATAATTTCCCCCCTTTGATCGAAGACCCAGATGGTGTATGAAAGCATATTTAAACTACTAACATTAATACAACTGACACCACCAACTACATAATAAATTCTCATTTCAACCGTTGAGACAAGCCAAGAAAGAGAGAGTATCAAAGATAGCAGAGAAGAAAAGAACTCAAACATGGAGATGGAGGTGAACGAGGAAGAGGATCAACTAAATTTTACTACTAGTACAAATACTAATAATATTTACTATAATATGTTGCAAGGTTCATATGATTTCATTGAAGATGTAGTAAGAGTTATTCTTAGATGTCTAGGTTTTGAAGAAGAAAACTCTTCTAATTCATCTCAACCATGTCGTACTTCTGCATCTGCACCTGTTATTAATACTACTGACGCTGCTGCTACTGGTACGACTACGACTACTCCGGATTTCGGTGGTTCTGGTGGTGGTGGTGGTGATGATTCAGGTGAAGTAGCAGATAGTGGTGGACAAGAGAGCTCTCCAGATTTTAGTGGCGGTGGTGGTGATGATGATGCGGGCACAGTAGCAGATCCACCAGGACCTGATACGCCTTCCGTTGGAGCTGTAAGCCCTCCCCTCTCTCTCTTTGTCTATTAGTCTTATATGCACGCCATGCTTGCGTTCATATATAAAAAATATAATTGGTAGACAAAACAACTTTAAAAATTTATTTCATCATAAAAACAATGAGATTTGTTTTAACAATTTAAATATTAATTACATAAAGGTATTTGGACATTTCAAGGGACACCAAAATTCTCTGATGTTTCCTTATAAAATAGAGATGTCATGATGATTAAATAGTGAAATGCTACCTCGCTCCGTCCCTAATTGTTTTCCACGTTTAATTGTTTTGTTTAGCGTCTTCATTGGTTAATTATTTTAGTAACGCATTGGCTAAACTATATATTAAAAGTTAATATATATAGAAAATGCATGTGTTATAATGAATCTAACATGTCAATACGTTTTTCCTATATATATCAATGAGATTTTATAGTTGTTGATGTCATCTTACTTGGTAAAATCTTGTGGGGGTGTGGTATCCAAGATTTGAGATCGAATCCGTCTACATCACTGTGCTTAAGTCACTCTCTAACAACAACAACAACAAAGAAAAAGATTTTATAATTAAAATTGGTAAAGTTTGACTCTAAAAAGAAAGCACGACAAACAATTAGAAGCTAATGGAATACTAGTAATCTCTGGGATCAGAAGTGTTGCGAACACCATTAGACTATACTTGTTCCTTAATGAAATATCAATTAACCTACATTTTTTTTATTGAGGGGGCACGGTTAATTTTGTTTATAGGGTATTCCCAAGTCCCAACTAACATTTTAGAATTTTAATGATCGTTTTTTTCTGTGTGGAAAAACTATTATCTTATTGAAATATTTGCAAGTTGTAGTTGTTCAACTCATTATAAGTCATAACTAGTTTTTAGGTCCGGACAATGCCCCGGGTACACACTTATATATTTCATTTACTAGTATTTTACATTGAAATTATGACACCAAATATTATTTGGTTTAGTGGTTAAGACATTAGTACACAAGTTTGAAGTCATGGGATATATGTGGAGTACATAAAGTCGAAACTCTAATGAATAACGCCACATAGCACAGTTCCTTGTTGAGGAACACCTTTTAATATACTCCCTCCGTCCCATAATATAGTGCCTATTTCATTTTAGGTGGGTCAAACTTTAAAATCTTTGACCAAACATTCTCATTAATATATACAAGAAAACATACTCATGTGGGATCTTGTTAGATTCGCCTCAATATGTAGTTTCATAACATCAACTTTTTATATTTTTTATTAATAAGGAATTGAAGATATCAATGGTCAAAGGTCCATATTGGAGACCGTGTAAAAAAGAAACAATCACTATATTATGGGACGGAGGGAGTATTAGTATAGATAGAGTAGTGCAAGTTATCGTAGTTTCTTTTATTAGAGAGAATGTAATCATAGTCTTTTATTAAATAACATCCGAACTAGTGGTAAGATATTGTTCCTTTTGCCTGTGGGGTCATGGCTCGAGATTAATTAAACTCTACTAGGTGCTTTTCAATATGGGAATTCAACTTATCTTCCCCCA
Source organism: Beta corolliflora (assembly GCA_947648045.1). NCBI lineage: Eukaryota > Viridiplantae > Streptophyta > Magnoliopsida > Caryophyllales > Amaranthaceae > Beta > Beta corolliflora. The sequence goes on from CANSZD010003594.1 coordinate 188,909, forward strand.
TATTTTGAAAGGGTTTGACTTATTAAGTTAGAATTTTGACCTACAAAAGGTGTTGATCTAATTAATATTGTCTTTTTTCTTACAATTTTTTTATTACTGTAGTTCTATTCCCCTAAAAAAATTGTAATTTAAGGTTTCACAATTTTAATAACTTTTATACTTTCCCCATCTTTGTTTGTCCGCTTGCTCAATTACCATTGAAGTAGGTAGTCTTGTTAGGGTCCATTCGATTCAACTTATCTTGATTTAACCAAACTTATTTCATCTTATCTGAACTTATCTTATATTATTTGAACTTATATTATCTTATTTGAACTTATCTTATCTTATCTAAACTTATCTTATTTTATCTGAACTTATTAAACTTGATTATATTTGTATGATTAGAGTTATTTTTTCTTTTCTAAACTTATCTTATCTTATATGAATTTATTTTATTTTAACTGAACTTATTTTTTTCTAAAATAAGTTAAATAAAACATAGCCTTAATGGTATTGGATGGTAGGTACTATTTTCCTTTGCATAAATGCATATAGGGTAGTGGAAAAGTAGGGAGGGCTTGACGAGATCATATATTAATCTTTAAACGAAAATTTAGAGTGTTTAGTTGGGGAAAAAATATTTTCCTAGAAAAACGGTTTTTCCATCTTTCTTTGTTTAGTTGGTTAGCATAGAAAATAGTTTTTCACATGGTAAAAATTAGTATTTTCAATAATGGCAGAAAACAAATTCCTCCTCATATGAAAGGAAACACACTTTCCTCTTTATTCTTCAAATTGCTCCCGTCCATCCTCCTCCATTCGTTTACAGTTTCTTCTTTTATCGTTTCATGCAATTATCCATTCAAATATCAAAGTTAAATTAAGCTACAATTATGTTTTCCTTCGGAAATGTTTAATCAAAGAAAATCATTGTCCACTAAAAATGTTTTCCTTCCAACCAAATAGAGCCTTAGGGACAAACCAAAACAAGAGTTGGGTTAATTCTCAAGAAACAGAGGCAATATTATGATAATATAATTGCAGCTAATGCAACTTTTACTTAAGAACATTATAATTCCCTCCAAAGGCTTGTCTCACCCATCTTCCAATTCATAGGAAATTCTACAACTTATATTTTCTCATGCCAACCAAACACCCATTTAGCTGTTCAACTTTGACTTTTACATTTGCCGATATACTTAGCCATTAATGTTTTTAATTACCGATTAGTAATAATTACAAAACGTTAATATTATAAAGTTTTTTTTGACATCGGGGAAGTTTGCATTAATTAAAAACGGAATTACAACCTAAAGATAGTACAACCAAACCTAAAACAGAAAGCAGACGTATACTAAAGTGAGCTTCACTTGCTCTTACGTACTTCATGAAGGGAAACCAACTTGTTACTTTTCCACTCCTAATGAAACTTGTCTTCGGCGATGTTTGGTTGAGTTGGATTATATGTCTTGGAGAAAAAGACCTGATATAATAAGAGAGAGAATATGTTGAGATACTAAACCCAGACGATCTTTAGAGATAGATTGCCTCGTCTCATCTTGTAGAACCCTATGCTCACAAGATGATAAATGCCAAGGTCGTCCTTGAACAGAATCATCTTCCAGGGATTCTACTAATTGAACTAAAAAAATAAGTCACGTCCTTTGGTGACTTCAAACCCTTCTGCGAGGGAATCCAGATTTTTGCCTCGCGAGGCTAAAACTCGAAATGCGGAGGTCGAAATTTACCCCAAATCAAATTGGAGGGCCTCCCACAAGATGCATTTTTGAAGTGTGGTGGCTCCTGAAGTCATCACATGAACTTTGGGCGAATTGTATTGATTTAATTCACCCAACATACGAATGTGAAGATCCCACGTTGCAATCCCTAAACTTGAAGATCGAACTACAACAGATATAGTCTCTAACCTAAATTGAGAACCTCCTCTCATCCTACCCAAAACTCGAACCCATAAAGCTGCATCTACCAAACAATGCCAAACTTTAGGAGCGATGTCTCTATTGGCCGAATTTCCTAGATTTTCCTTCGTCATAAGAAACCAAGATCCTTCTATTGCCCACCTATCAATACTATATATCACCCAAGCACAACGATAAATAAAATGGCAAGGATAATTGGATTTGGATAAAACTAAACTAAGGCTATAACAAAGAAAATAAATGAAACAAATTGAAGAACCGACCACCAAATCCATAACACAACGACCGTCGACGACGCTTCGCTTAACAATCGAAAGGCAAGCAGATTATTTTGAAGAGCATTCCAGGTAGGAAGCCACCAGTCGGCGAGCCCTCGGACGACAGCACTACCAGGTCAAGCGGCAGCGAAAAGGATTGTTGTCGTAGCGGTAGGACACACCATACCCATTTCACACGACGGCTACTTCACATCGGCCTTCGCTAGCTAACCTATACTAGACCACTAAAACAAAAAGCGAAAATGGGGATTGGGGAAGGGGGAGGGGGCTCGACGGCCACCTTGATGAGTGCCGAGGCGGCTCAGGCAGCTATCGAGCCCCCTAGGCTTCTCTTGGTCGCGGAAGCTTTGAGGGTTTTTCTCTCGCCTAGGGTTTCTCTCGCGGAAAGTTTTTAAGTGAACAAAGTTTACGGCTTCTAAAACTTTTTTAGAGACTACATGAGCACATTCTTTTTCCAAATGTATATTTATGATTTAATTTCTCAATACTCGTACTATTTTCCAAAAAGAACACTAGGTTTTTTTTAAATTTAAGGTAAAGAGAATTTTCTTGCAAGACGGGGAAAAATATAGAGTTCATCCTTCTTATAAGAGGTGAGAATCAAACCCTTATTGGATGGAGAGTATTACAACCACTAGGCCAACCTTATCCTTCAAAAAATACTAGATATACCATAAGAAAGGTGAACTTGAAATGATAGTGTCTATTATTACCCTTAATATATAGAAATAATGATACATTAAAAATGCTTAAATTAGATAAAAAGTGCTATGGTTACTGCATATGATGCATATAATCACATAGAAATAGTCTCATATACTCTTATTTTAAGAATTTTTTTCTCTAAGAGAAAAAAACATAATAATACTAGTATGTGTGAATAATATGCAGGGACGTATTGCAACAACAGCGGCTATCAAGAAACCACCAAGGCCTGCAATAAGTACCGGAAGAGGTGGGCAGATTCACTAAAACAAACTCCCAACTTTCTCTTTGCTTCATCATCTGTTCTACCTCGGTCTCACCTATACACTTGACATTCCATATTCAATGATCAAGGGAGACTCATATCTCATCAACTTATTTGGGATTTTTTTTTTTGGTTGTGAATGTGTATGGCAGAATTAAGGACACACTACTTAAAATCAGATCTGGCTTGTGAATTTGTGTACATGCAAAAGTTTTTCAGAGACGCCTTCCTCTCAAAAACAAACGTTGTGTTCGTTCTTTTGTTTGAGATTTAGCTGAGTACTACTCCATCCGTTTCTTTTTAATGCTATTGGTTACACTTTGAGTTTTGACACTATTCATGGGCAAGGAAAAATATAGCCATGTGGGATCTTTTTTGATTCGTCTCAATAAGTACTTTTAGAATATCAACTTTTATAAATTTCATAAATGCAAATTTAGAGATATTAATGTTCAAACATTTACATTGGCAAGCGTAAAAATGCAAAGTTTAACTATTAAAAAGAAACGGAAAGATTACATTTTAATTTATTTTAGCGTGTTATTTTCTGACATATATGATGGACAACGTTTTTTTTTTTTTTTTAATTCATACGGATCATAATTGATACATTATGACATAAGATGATAACAACTATACATTTTCCATGGAAGAAGTATTATAATTTGAGAAAAATAATATTTTAGGTCTGAATTGAGTATTTTGAGTGACATAAAAATACTTTACAAAAACAAAAAAAACTTATGAGGTAAGCTATATTTCATGTATTTTGGAATGAGAATGAGTAAAGTTCTATTCCATTCTTTGAGAAGATGACATGAGTGAAAGTGAAAACCAAAACTCAATAGACCTTAGAAGCCGAGGGTTGTGCCTTATCCTCTTCAGAAACCCTAGCACTACCGCCGCAACCCTACAACCCCAGAGGAGCTCGACTGTCGCGTGAGCCGCCTCGGGCTCCTCACGACGCCAGTCGAGCCCCCCTAACCCCCTTTTTTGGTTTTTCCCAGTACAGTTCCGCCGCCCACTTGCGGTCTCGTCGTCCTCCCTCCTACCCCCCGTTCGTTCGTCCCCCTCATTCACCCCCTGTTCAGTCGTAGTCGCCTCCCCCACTCCCTGTTTGTCCGTCGTAGTCGCCTCCCCTCCCCTGTTTTTCGCTTGTTGGGCCTCCCCTCCCCCTCCCCTGTTATGCGTTGGGCTTCCCCTCCCCCTCCCCTGTTTTCGTTTGTTAGGCCTCCCCTTCCCCCTCCCCGTTTTTCGCTTGTTGGACCTCCCCTCCCCTTCCCCGGTTGTCCGTCGGGCCTCCCCCTCCTCCTCCCCTGTTTTTCGGTAGTTGGCTTCCCCTCCCCTGTTCGTGTGTTTCTGTTGAGTCCCCTTCCCCCTTAGTTGGTCGAGTTTAGGTTTTCGGGAATCCCTTCCCCTAACCCCGTGGTTGTTGGGCTTCCCTTTCCCCCTCCCCCTGGTTGTTGGGCTCCCCGGCCCAACTATGTTAGCTATAACTATTGGTGGTGCGGTTTATCGTGTGCACCTAACCAAAGATAAATTTCTCCTACTCTCTTTTACAATTAAATGTAGAAGGGGAAGTAAGGTTCGTATCCACAGGGAAACAGGGACGAGTTTAATATTTAGCGTGAATTGGTACTTAGATTAAGCTAAGGGTCGAGTAACCTAATAAAAAGGGGGGTTTTCAAGTAGATTATAAACAAACTACAATTAACTAGCAAATAAATAAAATGAGAAATCAATAAGGAAAGATCTTGAATCCGATTAACATCCACTTCAATTTCATTATCGATCATTGAACCTCAACTCTAATTATTTCCATGATTATCTATTGTTGAGAATTAATCTCGTATTCTCCTTATTCTTAATTGAATAGCACGATCAGCGTGACTATAAAACCCTAACTAAAGGATAACCTAGTCCGATCAGCGTCTAAGTTCAATCCAATAGCAGCAATAAACACAGAGAACCAATAGACCTGCTAATGTCATACACGCGATAAACATTCAACAGTTGATTCAATTTCCCTAAGAAATAACCAAGACGATCTGCATCTAAGTTACTCCCTAGTTTGCTACAAGTAGATAAAAGAATAAAGCAATCCGATTCTATTCTTAAATCTAGCATTAGATTAATTACACAATCAAACTAGTAACGTTCCTAGCATAATTATGCAAAAATCATAAAGTATAATCATAGAAATTAAACCATAATCAAGGAAAATAGATAGAGAGGAAAGATCTCACAATAATGGCTGAAGCTTCATGTTAATTTTCTTCAAGAACAGTTCAAGCTACAATCCGATAGCATAAACCAAATCCAACATTGAAATTTCTAATAAAACTAAGAAAACTAAGAAAAATAACAAAAGTGAGGAAGGAGAATTAAGAGAGGAGTGTTTTTTCTCTCTCCTCCATTTCAGCTATGCTCCTCCTCTCTCTCAAACATTAGGTTTTAGGAGGCTTTTAAACCCCGCACAAAACGTGGCCCCAAACCGACTTAAACGTCGCGAGTCGCGATACTGATCGCGAGGTGCGACGTGCTGACTGACTTTTTGCGCAACTTGCCTGGGCACAAGGGTCGCGACCCGCGACAATCCTCGCGAGTCGCGAAGCAGGGGTCGCGAGTCGCGAGCTTCATCGCGAGGTGCGACGAGTGCTGGCTGTGCGCTGCTAGGCATGCTGCTACTGCTTGGCTTGGCGATGATGTTGAGATGTTGCGCGCTGACCATAGCTTCTGGGGCAGACTTAGTGTTTACGGCGGTGCTTGGCTAGTGCAACGATGTTGTGGAGTTGTTCCAACCACTCATGCTTCTAGGTGCTCGGAACTTACAACTTTAACTATAATTAATATACAAAATTCTGAACTTCCGCTAAGAGCTAAATAAAACACAAATGTTAACAATTACTATCAAATCCTTAGCAAAGTGCACCCAAAGTATCATAAAAACTTCGTATAACTTGAGCGTATCAAATATCCCCACACTTGAACTTTACTCGAGCTCGAGTAAACTCAAAATGAGGATCACCAAATAAATCTTCACCCAAATTATCAACACCAACCTACACTCTCCATCAACTACATCATCATCATCACATCTTAACAACATCCGCTCAAAACCTAAACGTAAGGGACGATGATTCCCCCACACTTAGATTCAAGCTCACCCGAAATATATAAAGACGTAACAACAACAATAACCAGCAACGCCAACAAAAATCAAAATGTCAGCTCATGACACACTAAACTATCAGCTCTCCCAAACCTCAAAAGATGATCTAAAACTACTACTACTAGTACAACCAACCTAGATAAGCAAGTGATGGAACAAAGACAAAAAGGGATAAATTCCATGCTTACTCCCAAAAACAATCAATCAACCAATGCAAGTTCAAATCCCTATTTGCTAAGGACTCAAACTTCAACAATGACCTCCAATTTACCAAAAATCATCAAAAGAATGTGAAAGCCAACTTTAAATAGATCTTCACAAAACAAAGGATGAATTCACCAACCTTACCCGAAAACGCCTTCCGCCTTATGACACCATCTCCGGCAAATGAGTTTTCCAAATACATAATTCTCTTTTAATCTCTCATTTTGCCTAGGAGCCCTTTCGGGTTTTCATCCTAGCTTCTCACTTTTTTTTTTCATCTCACCATCTTACCCGCTCAACTAGCTCTTTTTTGCATAGGCCGCCCTTTCGGGTTTTCGACCTATCCGAGCCCCCAATTTTGCCCGAGTCGCCCGCCCTTGCGGGTTTTCAACTCAGCGGGTTTCATTTCATCACTTTTTTTTTAATATATTTTTTTTTCATTTCTTTTTTTCATTTTTTTTTTCAAATTGAAAGTAATAAATACAACATAGATACATGAGAATGAGAATACCCTCCCCCCTACTTAAACTACACATTGTCCTCAATGTGACGACAATTAGAAGAAAAAGTAAACTGAAAATGGGGGGGGAATCGAAAATCGGGTAAATCGAAGATCGAAGGCTCAAGACTCATGACAAACAATCCGTCAAACTCAAATTTCTTAACAACACCAACTCGAATCTCATAAATCAACTCACAACCCTCTCCCTCGAATCACTCAAACAAATGACAAATTCAAAATTTTGAAATTTTTGAGATTTGCACCTAGCTTAAGAGATCGAAAAGATACAACAATCTCACCGTTTCAATTTCGCCAACTCCTAGCGGTTGAACTCTTCCCAACGGGTTTTCTTTTGTGGATTTTGGCTCAAAGTGGATTAAGATTTGTTGTGGTTCTTTTTAGTGGGTGGGCGGTGGGTGAAAGAAAATTTGTTGTGGTGGTGGAAATTTGATGAGAAATAAAGGAAAAGAAAGAAAATAAGAAGGGTCTCGGGTTGCCTCCCGAGAAGCGCTGTTGTTTAAAGTCGTTAGCTCGACTTAGTACCTTAAGCTCAATCATTGGGCTTGTGCTCCATGTCAATCTCCACTTCAAGTACCTACAAAACTGATTGAGAAGAACTCTTGCAATGCATCGTTAGTGCTATGAGTGTCAACCATAAACAAAGAGCACAAGCAATACCATCCAAAAATCACGCTAAATATAAACAAGTAACATCGTCTCCCCGGCAACGACGCCAAAATTTGGTGGATGCGGTTTTGTCGTGTGCACCTAACCAAAGATAAATTTCTCCTACTCTCTTTTACAATTAAATGTAGAAGGGAAGTAAGGTTCGTATCCACAGGGAAACAGGGACGAGTTTAATATTTAGCGTGAATCAGTACTTAGATTAAGCTAAGGGTCGAGTAACCTAATAAAAAGGGGGGTTTTCAAGTAGATTATAAACAAACTACAATTAACTAGGAAATAAATAAAATGAGAAATCAATACGGAAAATCTTGAATCCGATTAACATCCACTTCAATTTCATTATCGATCATTGAACCTCAACTCTAATTATTTCCATGATTATCTATTGTTGTGAATTAATCTCGTATTCTCCTTATTCTTAGTTGAATAGCACGATCAGCGTGACTATAAAACCCTAACTAAAGGATAACCTAGTCCGATCAGCGTCTAAGTTCAATCCAATAGCAGCAATAAACACAAAGAACCAATAGACCTGCTAATGGCATACACGCGATAAACATTCAACAGTTGATTCAATTTCCCAAAGAAATAACCAAGACGATCTGCATCTAAGTTACTCCTTAGTTTGCTACAAGTGGATAAAAGAATAAAACAATCCGATTCTATTCTTAAATCTAGCATTAGATTAATTACACAATCAAACTAGTAACGTTCCTAGCATAATTATGCAAAAATCATAAAGTATAATCATAGAAATTAAACCATAATCAAGGAAAATAGATAGAGAGGAAAGATCTCACAATAATGGTTGAAGCTTCATGTTAATTTTCTTCAAGAACAGTTCAAGCTACAATCCGATAGCATAAACCAAATCCAACATTGAAATCTCTAATAAAACTAAGAAAACTAAGAAAAATAACAAAAGTGAGGAAGGAGAATTAAGAGAGGAGTGTTTTTTCTCTCTCCTCCATTTCAGCTCTGCTCCTCCTCTCTCTCAAACATTAGGTTTTAGGAGGCTTTTAAACCCCGCACAAAACGTGGCCCCAAACCGACTTAAACGTCGCGAGTCGCGATACTGATCGCGAGGTGCGACGTGCTGACTGACTTTTCGCGCAACTTGCTTGGGCACAAGGGTCGCGACCCGCAACAATCCTCGCGAGTCGCGAAGCAGGGGTCGCGAGTCGCGAGCTTCATCGCGAGGTGCGACGAGTGCTGGCTGTGCGCTGCTAGGCATGCTGCTACTGCTTGGCTTGGCGATGATGTTGGGATGGTGCGCGCTGACCATAGCTACTGGGGCAGACTTAGTGTTTGCGACGGTGCTGGGCTAGTGCAACGATGTTGTGGAGTTGTTCCAACCACTCATACTTCTAGGAGCTCGGAACTTACAACTTTAACTACAATTAATATACAAAATTCCGAACTTCCGCTAAGAGCTAAATAAAACACAAATGTTAACAATTACAATCAAATCATTAGCAAAGTGCACCCAAAATATCATAAAAACTTCGTATAACTTGAGCGTATCAAATATGTTGGTTTTTTTTCTTAGTATGTGTGGTAAGTCGTCAAATAGTTGACGTAAGTAGTTTCTTTCGAGTTGCTAAGGCTGTTTTTTGTAGTTGGTTATGTCAATTAAAAAATATTTGCCAGTTGCGTAAGGGATGGTGGTGTAATATTGCAGTAGCAGAATATGTAGTTCTTTTGGAATCTTTGATGAAGGAACACGTGAATCAAGAGGTTGAGAAGTGTGAGCGTGGTCGAGGCGATGCACAGTATCCATGGTTCGGACATGTGTTTTCCGATTTGAAAAGCCGGAGGTGTGATCGAGAGCTTAAAATGTTTATCTCTCTTGTTAGCTTGGCAATGATCTTAATGGTCCTTGCCTTGAAAAATTCAAATCTACAGGCGGCACCCCAGTTGCATCTGGTGGATTTTCAGCACACCCCGTTTCTCCAACCTAACGGAGAAACCTGAAATACTCTCAAGAGAGAGTCATGAGTCACCTCGGAACGTGACTCTTCAACCGATCATGGGCCAAGAATCCCACGCGACAGACGCTCGTTGGGATTGCTCATGCCGCGAGATGCGAAACTCGCCATTGGTTGTTTGTTGTCCGAATCGTGAATGACATTCGCTTCTCCTACCACTTCCATTAGTCATCAGAGTTTTGACTCCACTAGCACAATCATCGACCAGCGACGCTTTCCTTAATATGCGACTCTCTACCGGTTTTACTTGTTTTTGTCTCTTAGGGCATGTAAGAGCTAATAAAGCTCCTTTAGGTTTTACTTTGTTTATTTTTGGTTGTATTAGCAATAGGTTGTACTTCGTTGTTTAATTAATGCAAGTTTTCTCGATGTCAAAAAAAAAAAAAAAAAAGAGAAGATGGCATGAAGTAAAGAACCTGTTTGCAGCTTGGATCACACGCTCCCCTATAACATCCCAATAAATTTTAAAGAATTCCGAAGTGAAGCCATGTAACCCAGGAGATGAATTTGAAGCTATAGCAAACATTGCATCTTTGATTTCTTGATTTGAGAAAGGCACTAGGAGGGAAAAGTAATCAACTTCACTAAGTCGAGGGAGGTAAATCACTTTCGACCCGTCAGCCTCTGTAATGTCATTTACAAATGTATGTCGAAATGTCTGGTCAATCGCATGAACCCCTCCTATCCTTGCTTATCAATGACTTTCAAAATGCTTTTGTCCCGGGCCGTTAGATGAATGATAATATTATGATTTCTCATGAGTTGTTACATGTGATCAATAAGCAAAAATGAGGTTCTCGTCGCCTCCCGACGCTAAAGATAGTTATGAAGAAAGCATATGACAGAGTTAGTTGGCTTTTCATTTTAAAAATTTTGACTGCCTATATGGGTTCCCGGCAAAGGTGGGTGTAGTTAGTTCAATAGTGTATCTCCTCAGTTTCATACAGGATTCTAGTCAATGAATCAGCTTCGACTGCTTTCGTTCCCAGTTGTGGTTTAAGACAGGGTGACCCTTTGTACCCTTATTTATTTCTTTTCTGCATGGATATTCTCTCCATAATGACTTTTCTGGCTACAAACATCCGTCTACTCCAAGGTATTCAAACTCGCAAACAAGGTCCCACGGTTTCTCACTTGTTTTTTTGTTGATGATGCTGTATTTTTCTTTCGGCTTCGAAGGAAGCGTGTTCCTCTATTAATCAGTTGCTAGCAAGGTTTTGCAAAATTTCTGGACAAATGCTAAATCTTCAAAAATCCTTTGTTAAATTGTTTGCCCCAATATCTCTTCTGGTCAGCAACAGGATTTTAAAGACCTTATTCGTATGGATTCTCATGCTTCTTTAGGATCGTATCTGGGATCTAAGGTGGATATTCAAGATACTAAAATTAGTCAGTGGATATTCAAGATACTAAAATTAGTCATTTTACACCTATTTTGGACAAGATCTCCCTCTTACTTGCACAATGGAAGCATAGTACACTCTCCCAGCCAACGAAGCTTATCATCATCAATTCAATTATAGTAACCTCTATCTTTCATCACATGTTTGTCTTCTGCATTCCTATGACTATTGCAAACAAAATCGATAGTATGATAGCGGGTTTAGTCTGGAAGAATGTTGAAGGAAGACGAATTTCCTAGAAGAAAAAACAGGTGCTCCAGACTCCTAGAGAGCACGGTAGTTTGGGAATATGAAGTATTGATGCGTTTAATCAGGTTCTTTTAATGAAGAAAGCTTGGAGAATTATGCAAAATCCCCAAATACTCGTGTTTAAAATTTTGTGTTTGAAGGATCGGGCTCGACCATCTAGCCGTCAAGGAATTCTTGGGGCATCAAAGGTTTGTTACAAGCAGGTCAACGTCTTCGATAATATTGTGTCTGAAAGGTTAGTAATGGTAGGAATATTCTGGCTTCCAGAGAGAAGTGGGTGAACGGTCACACGCCTATTTTCAGGGATGAAATCTCCTTACAGGAAGTGGCTCGACTTCGGGTTACTGACCTCATTCTCCCAGCAGGTCGGGGATGGGATTATCGAAAAGTTAACAGGTTGTTTGTTCCAAATAGCGCTCGTCAAATCAAAGGCATCGATCTTCCGATCAATCCTAATCGTCAGTATTTTCAGTATTGGCCTCTGACCAATTCAGGTGAGTACTCCACCAAAACAGGGTACAATGTTATTCAACATTTGCAACAACAAACATATAGCATGACATCTCCAAAGGTTTTACGTTTTTTCGCATCATTTGGAGTTCACAAATCATGCCAAAATGGAAGTTGTTTATATGGAAGTTGTGGCATAACATCTTAGGGACCACTTCTAACCTTTTCCGTCGAGGTATAGCTACTTCTGATGGTTGTCCTATCTTCTTATATGAGGAGGAGGACTGCTCCCTATGTATTTAGAGAATGCCCCCCGCTGTTGAGACTTGGGATTTAAGCCATTTGAACACCTCAAATAATAATAACAACCCTCCTCTTCCCTTTCATGAATGGTTGGTGGATAGGTTTACAAAACGTAGAGAGGATCAAGTATTTCGACAATCTCGTGCTTCAGTTAAAACTCTTCAACGAAATTTAGATGATAGTTGTAGACACATAATCGTGTCTCCCCATTTAAGGGTCCGATGATGAAACATATCGCGGTTTTAGTTGGCGCAACCCAGCGGAAGAGCAGTCTAAAGAGCCAACCCAAAATAAATTTAAAGTGTATTTTGAAGTCTTATTCTAAAGCCCAATTAATTATTCACGATAATTAATTGTATTTTAAACCCATAAAATATTTTGAGTCCATATAAAATATTTTAAAAGCCCAATTGTTTATCTATTATTTTTAATAAATATTTTAATAAATTGAAATCAGATTGTTAATCCGCAATAGTGAATTCCCGGATTTCAAGGGATAAAATAATCTTTAAAAAACGCGTTTAAATGAAAAAGGCTGGCAGATGAGCTGGACGCAGGCGGTGCGCCTAGCACACCACGTACGCCCATCGCATTGGCCATGGTGTGTCAGGTGCGCCAATCTGCGTCTGACATGTGGATCTGTGAGTCACATAGAGTCCTGCGCCTAGCGCACCAATCTGTGTGACACGCAGGTTTTGTTTCTTATATTTTTCAAAGACGCGTACCACGTGTACGCTGTCTATTGGGAATGTCGCGTCAGGCGCACCAATGTGCGCCTGACACGTGTGATTGTGCGTCACACATCCTCCTGCGCCTGGCGCAGTTGGCGCGTGAAGCGCACCTTTGCTTTTTCTTTAAATACTCCTTGATTTCCCGAATCAAATGACGGTTTTTTCAATATTTTTTTTCACACTTTTTTTTCCAAATACTCTAGTGCTTATAATTTCGTATTTCCGTATACAATCAAACACACTAAACACATCAAATACTTTAGCGTTCTTGTTTATATCGTTCTTTTGGCTTCAAGATTGCTCCTCTTGAAAATCGTTAAACTCTTAGGCCTAAACCGCATAGGTATACTCCTGAGGACCCTTGAATAATTCTTTTATTTATTTTTCCTTGAAGTTACTAACGATTTCTTGTCATGATGTAGATATTTAATAAATAAACGTTATTATTGTACATTCTAATCCCTTTTCTCTTATTTTGTATATATAATATTTATGTTATTATGATTGTTCTATGCATGATTTTTATCGCCCACATGTTATTATTGTTAATCAAGATCTAAGGAACTGTTCTAACTAAATCAAATAATATGGACAACCTCCTAGGTACCTTGTAAATTGATTGCTTAATAACTTGTCACTAAAAAAGTAGTCTTTTATGTGTTTAATGAACCAACTTAGACTAATCTTTTTTAGGGTGCTTAAAATATTATGTGGTTATTCTTTCGCATAAAATTTGTAATGAATCGATATTTAGTAGAGGCCATCAATGGGCAACATGGTTCATGACCGTATTCGTACCCTCACTCCCGAACTCAATTTTTTGGTTCATTGATCACCTATGGAGTTAGGACGGAGAAATCTACATTGGATAAGTCCCGCAGTTGTCCCTTCAGTTTCCCAAATATGCAATTAGGTTTATGAGTCTTCCTTTAAAGACTTGTTGGCGACTTCGAAAACGTATTTAATAAAACCTTAATAATGGGGTAGTCAAATACGAGCTCACCTCGCGTAGGCGAAATAAAATCACGCCTACAATAGTCGACATCAGCACACCACCTTTTCCCAATGTTACCAAATGAGTCCACATATTTCTACGGAGCCAAATGCTCCATTAGGTTTTACAATTGCGAGTATTGGACAGCAAAAACAAGGTGCTCCCATAACACGTATCACCATCTTCGGTTCTTGAGATCGAAAGTCTAACAAGGGTACGGCGGCCTGGTTTGCTAATTATATACGGTTTCCATGGACTCATAGCCAGGGGGTGTTTTTATGCCTCTTCGAAGTTACATACTCAAGCTAAGGCATTTCTTCATCTTTTGCGTTGGGCTAAGGCTGCTAATCTTACTAGCATTAAAATTTACACCCGATGCTTGTGCGTATGTTAGGAGAGGCCACTTCAATCGACATCTCCGTCAAGCATACGATTTTAAAGATTCAGTCACTCGCTAGGACTTTCCAATGGTGCTGCCCCACTAAGGTCCATAGGAATGATGTTGTTTTAGCTCGTAACTTAGTTAAGATGTTTAATTAGGGGTATATCTTTCTTTTGTCCAATTGCAATGTTGTAGCTAGGTGGGTTATTTCGTTGTTTTATTTCTGTATGTTATCTCGTTGTTATTTCATGTATTGAGGACCCTACACAAAAATTGAGGTCAATGAAAAATCATATGATAAGTTTTGAGATCATTCCCCTAGCCTTAGAAATATAATACGTTTTTGGTGCTTTTAAAATAACCTAGCAGCGTTAATGTTTTCAACGAAAATTTCCTAATATCATAGGGATCATAATGCAATGAACTTTTATCATTCTTAGAGGAGCAAACATAACAAAGTTGTACTGCTATAAGCTATAGTATGGAATCCTAAAATTGTGCACTAGGAAGGGTGTGAATGTGTGATGTTACATTTTCGTGGATGTGGGGATTTAAGAAAGTATAGCTGAACATTTTATTGGAGTTCAGATATTAGTCTAGCTTTTTTTGACTTAGATTGGTAGTTACTCCATTAATTCAAGCATTAGCTTGTTATGTAATTAGTTGAAGTAGTATAAATAGGTTGTATATGGTAATTGTTGATTTTTACCAAATAAACTAATAAAATTTACTTACTCCTTTAAATTCTCTCTCATAAGAAACTTTTCTCTCTTAAAATTTTTCTCTCAGCCGACACCTAAACTCCAACAGCCCAAGGTAACCCTAGGGGTTCGACAGCCGTGTGAGCCACCTCGGGTTCCTCACAACGACAGTCGGGCCCCTTCCTCCTCTTCCTTTTCCAATTAGTTGCGTCGTTTTCCCTCCCATCTCCACAGTAGCGTCGACCCCTTCCCCTCCCCCGCAGTCGCGTCATCCCCTCCTCCTCCCCGCAGTCACATCGTCCCTTCCCCCTCCCTATAGTTGTGTCACCCCTCCCCCTTCCCCGCAGTTGTGTAGCCCTCTTCCCTGTAGTCGTTTCCCCAGGGTTGTGCTCGTTTTTCACCTTCGTGACCTGTCATTTCCCCTCCCCGCTCCCTTTTCGAGTTTTCTAGGTTTAGTCCCCGTTCCCCTGCTCTCGGTTCTTGAAGTTTTAGGTCCTAGGTTCCCTTTCCCTGATCCCGGTTCTAGTTCGAGGTGGCTAGGTTTTAGTTTCCCCTTCCCCGTTCCCCTTCTCTAGTCTTGAGTTTTAGAGTGTAGTGTCCCCTTCCCCGTTCCCCGTTAGTGTTTGTTGTTGTCTGTTCGGTTGGCTCGCTAAGGAAGCAGCTATTTGGTACGTGAAGATTACTTACAATTTTTGAAAGTCGTGTAGTGCTGTGGACGGCGTGGTATTATGATTCGGGTGTTCGCTTGTTTTGTTTGTTTTTTTTATTTTCTCTATTTAAGCTTTAGTTTAGGTTTATTCAGATCCAATTATCCATACATTTTGTGTATTGTTGTGCTTGGGTGATAATTTGTAATGATAGGTGGGCAATAGAAGGTTCTCGGAGTTCTATGACTAAGATGAGAGGAGGTTTTCACTTTAATCCTATTGTGGTTCGATCTTCTAGGTTAGAGATTGCAAGGTTGGATCTTCGGATCCGCAGATTGGGTGAATTTCTTCAATATAATTCGCCCCAAGTTCATGTGATGACTTTCGGAGTCATCACACCTAAAAAATGCATCTTGTTGTAGCCTAAAATCTACGGTTCCTCTGACGACACTTGGGCTCCTCTGAGCCGTACACGTGTCCCCTTGATGAATAGAGGAAAAAGATCTACCCTTTGGGCTAGGCTCAGATTGTTTAAAAGGTTGCTTTTCTGGCCCAAAAGGAAGTCAGAGGCCAGCCCTGTGAGGTGGCTGCATGAGAGTGGTTGATAAACCCTCCTAAATCATGGCCTGCCACGTGTCATGATCTGATTCTTCAGCCAATCAGAAGCCACTATTGTAGGGCAGATTTTAAGGTTAGCTGTCATCTTGCTATCATTATAAATACCCCAGAAATCAGGAGAAAGATCATTCAATGCAAAACAGTGTAAAGTTACTCTGAACAAATACTCTCTCACTTTCTCTCTCTATATCTACATTTTCTCTCACAATTCCTGATATCTGACTTAAGCATCGGAGGGGGAACCACCACCCAAACCTCCAGGGTGGGTCCCTTTTTGCAGGTTCGGGAGAGAAGCCTAGGACAAGGATAACTGATTCAGGCATCATTGCACAAGTCTCCAACTGAAGAACACTCAAGATCTATTAGTTACTTACTGGACAAGCAGGCTCAACCTTTCGCTTACTTGTCGGACAAGTAGACGAAACATTTGGCGCCATCTGTGGGGAGACGCAATGATGACTGATTGTCAATCGTCCAACCTTACCAAAAACCGAAGTCTTCAGGTTAATGTCGAAGACACAGTAGAACACGAGAGACCGCCTCGAGGAAGGGATAGACCCCCGTCCATCGTCCAAGTTACTGGACCAAGCCAGCAGCCGGTCATTCAAGAGAATCTTGAACGTCCAATGACTGCCGCCCATCTAGAGAACGCCTTGAATGACTTCCGGTGCAAAGATGGGCTGCGATCGTCCAGAATGTATCAAGAGCAATATCTTTTTTCCGGCTAACCCTCGAGCTACCGCTAACAATCCACCTCCCCCTAGGGGACGTTCCCAAGAAGATCGTCCAGTGCCCTGAGTCGACTGTTCGTCGGGAACCCTCTAGGAGAACGGCAAGAGGAAAGCAGCCGGAGGATAATGATCGGCGAAGAAAGATGGACCGGAACCGGTGGTAAGGACCCGGGACCATGTTCGTCCAAGCGGCACCGAATGGAAACAGATGCCAGAGAATATCTAGAAGCAAAGAAAGATGCTGCAATACAACGATCAGCGACAGGTTCTACATCATACCTGAGAGACCCTCCTTTGAGGTTGTCGTCCAGAGGGGAGGGACGAAGTTTAAGTCACTCTCTTGTTCATCCACGGCAGGAGAAGACGGTGGCGCAGCCCATGATCTATAGGTGTCCAGTGCCTGCAAACACGTCGTCTGATCCGGTGTTAAAGGAATATCGTAGGGAGTACATACCCATTGAGGGACAGATGGGAGCCCTCCGGATTAACTGGCCCACTCCATTCTCGGCCAGGATAATGGAGGCGTCCCCCTTCCCAAAGGTTAAACTCCCTACTATGGAACCTTTTGATGGAACAACAGATCCCGATGATCACTTATCTGCTTACAAACATCAGATGTACGTCCAAGGAGTAGATGATGCTACTTGGTGCAAGAACTTCCCAGCAATCTTGAAGGGAGTTGCTCAGAAATGGTTTAACAATCTTCCCCCCAATTCAGTCAACAATTTTACTGAACTCAGTTTCTTATTCACTAGTCACTTTGTTGCCAACAAGCAAGAGCAAAAAACAAGCATGCACCTAGGCAAGGTCGTACAGGGACCTAAGGAGGCTCTTAGAATTTTCGTTAAGAGATTCAACCTAGAAGCGCTTCAGATCCAAGATCTTAATGCTGGAGTGACCTTTGACGCCTTCATTAGGGGTTTAAGGCCAGGAAGTTTTAAGTTTGATCTTGTTAAAAAGAAAATCTCCACTCTTGCCGAAGCTTTAAGGGAAGCAGAAGCGTTTATTCACGCTACCGAAGTATGTGCTGAGGCAAAGCATCCCGAGTCTAAGAAGCCTGAAGAGGTTGCTCAGCCAAAGAAGAGCAACCCCAAGAAGGCCGAGACTTGGGCTATAACCGCCACCACCACTTCGTCCAGAAGGAGCAAGAGAAAGGAGGCTGAGCCATCCTCATCTAATCCTATTGAGTTTAACAAGGACCAATACTCCATTCTCATGGAGATTAAAGATCAATATGAGTTGAAGGCCCCAGCTGAGATGAAAACCCCTTATAGAAATAGGGATAAGAGCAAGTATTGCCACTTCCACAAGGATTGCGGTCACGAAACTAATGAATGTAAGCACCTTAAGAAGGCTTTGGAGGAACTAGCTCGAAAGGGAAAGATGAACTCCTATATGCCTCAAGGGGGAAGGAAGTTTCAAAGGAAAGACAATTGGCAGACTAAGAAGAAGGAGAGTGAGAGCACGATACGAGGATGTTGTTCTCGTAATTTCCAGGAGGGTTTGCTCGCTTGGGAGGACCAACCAATAGAGGACACAAAAACTACCTTAGGGAGCTTGGCCAAGTTTTGTTAGCTGATCAGACAAAGGCTGAGCCCTTCCCAAGGGTGGTAGTTAGTGAGCAAGATCGGGGCAGGTTGAGGACTCCCCCTGATTATCCTTTGGTTGTAGAAATAAAAATAGCAAACTTGAGAGAAAGAAGGATTCTGATCGACACTGGAAGCTCGACGGATATCATCAGTGCTGATTGCTTGTCCGAATTAAAATTTGATGGGAAGAACTTGGTTCCCGTTCACCATCCCATCATAAGGTTTGGGGGAGGAGTCATCCATCCAATGGGAACTGTTACTTTGCCCGTTCGAGTGGGAGAAAAGGATGCCGCTAGAACTCTGTTTATCAAGTTCTTGGTGGTCCGAGATTTGACAGCCTACAACGTCATACTTGGACGACCAACTCTGAATCATGTCAAAGCCGTAATAGTAACTCACCTGATGTTGATGAAGTATGAGTGTGATGATGGCTAGATTGGCTCATTATATGGGGACCAGCAGGTGGCTAGGGAGTGTTATCTGACTACCCTCAAGCCGTCATCATGGAAGATATGCAATGAAGATCGACGAAGGTTTTTGGTAGAAAGGAAAACGTCCGAAATAGAGAAAGATAAGACGAAGGTGGTTAGCGAGAGGAAAACGTCCGGGTTAGTCAAGGACCAAGTGGCCTCATTGAAGATGGCCATTGAGAGCCCTCAGACGCCTCTCGCTCCCTCAAGGAAGGCGTCTGAGCATCTTCCCAGCAAAAAGAGAAAATATGAAATCCTCAAGGAAGAGCCTCCCTTGCCTGCAGAAGTGATGGCCATCATGGGACTAGCAATAGAGCGTCTAGAACCAGTCGAGGCCCCAGAAGATGTCTGTCTGGATGAGGCTTGTCCAGAACGAACCTTGAAAATTGGTTCTTCGCTCTCTTTGGGCTTGAGGAGCCTCTTAATCGCCTATTGAAAGAATTTCAAGACGTGTTTGCTTATTGTGTTCAAGAAATGCCCGGAATTGATCCAGAGGTAGCCGTCCACCGGCTAAATGTTGATCCAAAATTAAAGCCGATCCGTCGAAGAAAAGACATTTGGGGCCTGGCTAGGAATCAAGCGGTCGACCGAGAAGTTCGAAGTTGTTGGAGTCAAAATTCATCAAAGAGACTTATTATCCGGAATGGATAGCAAATGTGGTCATGGTGCCCAAGCCCAATGGCACTGGAGGATGTGTGTAGACTATACCGATCTCAACAAGGCTTGTCCCAAGGACTGCCTTCCCGCCGCCTAAGTTGGATCGTCTAGTGGACTCCACGGCCGGCCACGCTATACTAAGCTTCATGGACGCCTATTCGTGTTTCCATCAAATTCCCATGTGGCCGAGAGGATCGAGACAAAACGTCCTTCATTACCGAAAAGGATCGTATGACGCGGTTGAGAATGCCATTTGCCCCGCGTAATGCTCCGGCCACATTCCAAAAAGATCGATCATTGTTTTTCACCACACGAGTTGGGAAGGAACATGGAAGCGTATATTGATGATTTGATAGTCAAGAGCCGTCAAGAAGAAAAGTCATGTGGGTAATTTGAGAGAAACCTTTGAAACTCTCAGGAAATACAAGTTAAAGCTGAATCCCAGCAAATGTGTCTTTGGGGTTTTGTCAGGGAAGTTCCTAGGCTTCTTGGTAGACCGTAGGGGAATAGAAGCAAATCCCGAGAAGATACAAGCTATTTTAGACATGAAGTCTCCGTCAAAGGTAAAGGAAGTTCGAGATCGACGGGTTGCATGTGCCCTTGGGACGTTTCTTGTCTAAGTCGGGCGACAAGTGCCATCACTTCTTCGCCACTATTAAGAAGAAAGCTAAGTTTGAGTGGACGGATGAGGCGGAGCAAGCACTACAACGAAGTCAAGGACCACCTTCGGCTCGCTGCCTAGGTTGGTCACCCCCGAGGGGGAGAAGTCGTTTGTATATTTGGCCGTGTCCACTCAAGCCGTGAGTGCCGTCTTTGGCCGAAAGAGAATCCGTCCAAGTCCCAATATACTTCGTGAGTCACGTACTCAAAGACGCGGAAAATGGGTACACTCCCGGTTGAGAAGTTTGGATTGGCCCTCGTCATGGCCGGCGAAAGTTAAGGCCTTACTTCTTGGCACACAGTATAATCGTCTACACTGATCAACCTTTGAAGCAAGTTCTGCAGAAGATGGAAGCCGCTGGGCGAATGCTAAAATGGGCAGTTGAGCTCAACATGTTTGATATATCATTTGAACCAAGGAAAGCTATTAAGGGGTAAGCCTTGGCGTATTTTATAGTTGAGCTTACTCGGCCAACTATAGAGCCAATCTCGATCCAGCCTAAAGGAAGGAAGCATTGGACGCTCATGGTCGATGGATCGTCCCACGGCCAATGGATGTGGGGCAGAATCATTTGTCAATCTCCCGAAGGGGACAAGTTTGAATATGCAATAAGATTCCAATTCAAAGCGTCCAATAACGAAGCTGAATATGAAGCACTCTTAGCTGGAATCCAAATGTGCAAGGCGGCTGGAGCTGTAGAGATTGAGGCCAAATCAGACTCTCTCTTAGTCGTCAGTCAGGTCAATGGAGATTTTGAATGCAAAGAAGCATCAATGAGCAAATACATGCGACTGATCAAGGATGAGATTGAGCCATTAAAACGATTTGTTCTCGACCAAGTGCCAAGGTCAGAAAATCATCAAGCAGATGCTCTCTCTAAATTGGCCGGCTCGGCGAAGGAGATGTGCCATGAACGATTTTTGGGAAGTCAAACCCAAAAAGAGCATTGACCAAGAGCGAGATTATGTTTCTTAGCCGATGAGCGGCCCTGGATGGAGCCGATCATAGAATACAAGAAGACGGGGCGATTGCCTTCTGACCCTGTAGAGGCTAAGTATGTGAAGGCTAGAGACAAGTGGTTTGAACTATGGGATGAGTCCCTTTACAAGAAATCATTCAACCGTCCTCTCCTCAAGTGCATCACCAAAGAAGATGGCCTAGAGGTTTTGAAAGAACTCCATGAGGGAGCTTGTGCATCGCACATTGGGGGAAGAGCATTAGGAGAAAAGGCTTTAAGGACGGGGTACTACTGGCCTACCTTGAAGGAAGACACTATCGTCTATGCAAAAAAGTGCGATAGTTGCCAGAAACATGGAAACCTGCATCAGAAGTCGTCCAACTACTTAAGCCCCATTTTGTTCCCCCTGCCTTTTGCCAAATGGGGCATGGACATACTAGGACCTTTTCCGGTGGCAGCTGGGCAAAAGAAGTTTGTGATAGTAGCAGTGGACTATTTCACAAAATGGATAGAGGCTGAAGCCATGCGAGGAATAACAACAAACGACGTCAAGGGCTTCATCTGGAAAAACATTATAACTCGTTTTGGCATGCCTCAGTCCATCGTCTTTGATAATGGTCCACAGTTCGAAACGCCTAAGCTAAAAGATTGGTTGTCAGAAAGAGAAATCAAAGCTCACTTCGCTGCAGTCGCCCACCCACAAGCCAATAGACAAGTCGAGTCCTTCAACAAGATTATATCAAGTGGAATCAAGAGGAACCTGGATAACGCCAAGGGACAATGGGTTGAAGAGCTGCAATTAGTGTTATGGTCCATTAGAATAACCGCTAAAAATTCTACAGGCGAGACGCCTTTCATGTTAGTCTATGGCACTGAAGCCGTCTTGCCCATTGAGATTGAAGAACCCACCCTGCGAGTCATGTTGTACACAGAAGACGCCAACTGGGCTGCATTACGCACGACTTTGGACCAAGTGCCAGAAGTCAGGGCAATGCCTTGCTAAGAATGCAATTGTACAAGTTGAGAATGGCTCGGGAGTTTAACAAAACAGTTGTTAGACGACCACTCAAGGTGGGGGACCTTGTTCTAAGGAAGATGGAAGCGGTTGGACGAGCCGAGGAGTTAGGGAAGCTAACACCAAACTGGGAAGGACCTTATGTGATTATCCAAGAGCTGCGCAGTGGAACTTTTCGTCTCCAAGATCTGGATGGACGAGCTATACATCGCACTTGGAATTCAGATAATCTGAAGAAGTGCCACGTCTAGCTCAATTCATCGTCAGGAATCTAAAACGGTAGTTTGTAGTACGACTAACAAGTGCCACGGCACAGGCTAGAAAAAGAATTGTATTCATATATCTTGACATTTAGTCAAGCAAAATTCATATAATACAATCCCTATTTTCTTATCGCCTTTGTTAATTTTTACCAAGTTAATTCACTTTTGGGGCATTAAATCAGTTGCAAGTCTAAAAGTGACAATAACTTGGAACAAAACACCAAAAAAAACAATAGAGCGTCAAAATTACTCACTTCTATGCCGAACATCACTCTCTCGAAGAGACCGGCCAAAAATATAACACATATATGGCCGTCAAATTGACAAAATCTCTAGTAAGAGTAACGTCAAAATCTCTGAGAGAAAGCGGGCCTGAAATAAGACCTTAGTAAAGGATACTTACTTTCATAAATCACGGACAGCTAAGTAGCCCAAACCCTAGTAAGGGAACACTACTTAAGGATGAATGTTGCTCCATCAAGGAAGCCGGCTAAAATATGCTTTGATCATCTACCTAAAGCTCGTCCGTCAGGTTCAACAGGCTCGGCCACTGATGGCCGCTCTCCTTCTTGGACTTTGGCTTGCCCATCATACACGGTCGAGCTAAGCCCAAGAAGGGGGGATGATAGTAGCCCATAGGACGAGGATGAGCAAGGTAATAGATGCCATAGTGATAGGTTCGATACTGCAGGACGAGTATTAGTAGCTCGAGTAAAACGGCTAGAACGTGGCTCGTCCACAAAAACAAAAAGGTTTTTGACGTTTTCCCTCTTTGGGCAAGACTCGTCTATATAAGTAGATCGTCCAAAAATATAGGACGAATCTCGCTAAATACTATACACATGGGACGAGTGGTAATCGTCCAAGTCTGGGATGGCAATCTTCTTATGTTTACATTTGGCAAACCGTCCCAGACGAGTCTCTTTTGGTACTTGGATGCATTTGCATTTGGCAATGGCTCTTAATCGTCCAGGGACAAGGATCAGAAGTGGCATGCTCAGTTCAATAAAATATCGTAGACCGTCCAATGATTTCAGGACGAGTCACAATTTTACTTGATGCATTTTGGACAGATTTTCATATTATTACAGATAAGGCAGATCGTCCGATAGTTCAGGACGAGTCAATTCTTTCATTAAGCATCTGCGCTAGACGTCCAACGACCATGACGAAGTTAATATTATACTTAGTCAAATTGAAATTTACGAAAATAAGAGACAAGCAATTGGCAAAAAGCTCTTCATACATATCAATAGCAGAGGTTTACAACTTAAGATTACTGAAGGGCCAAGGCTACAACGCGGTAGACAAGCTAAGAAACTTTGAAACATAAACCTAAAACTAGGCTTCATCTTCAGCGCGGGTTTCTTGGTCGTCTTCAGGCTTCTCATCCTCAGCTGCAGCTTCGTCGTCAGACTCTAAAAACTCCGGAGGTTCCTCGGCGCATACCATAGCCCGATGGACACTCTGTTGATATTCCGCACGACGTACAAAGCCGGGGACCTCATCGCCTTCAAGAAGCATCTCGAAGGCCTTGACGGCCCAGTCCTTAGCCGTTTCAACAACTTGCTCCAACCCTTCCTTGGCATCGTCGAAGGCCTGGGCCGCCTCTCTTTCCAGACGGGCCGTTTTCGCCCTTAGGAGAATATTCTCCCTCCTTAGTTGAACGGCAGCCTGGAGAGCAACATCCCTTTCACCTTTCAACTTAGCAGAGAGAGCGTCTATGATCATCTTCAGACGATCTTGCTCAGTATATAGCTGGTTGATTTTAATAAGATGCCTCTTGTTCTCAGACTCCAGGAGTGCCGATCTCTTCTCCAAGGCCTCCAGCGATTGACGATGAAGGGTGTTAGCCATCTCGATGTCATGGATGGCTTTGTCACCTGCCGTTGTAGCACGGTGGACGAGTTGCTTATTTTCCATTCTAAGCTCCCTCGCCCACTCTTCCGTCAGCATGCTGCGAGCAAAAAGCTGGAACAATGAAAACAAAACAAGTCATTAGACGAGTAACAAAAAAACAAGAGAAGAATTGTATCAAGTATAAAACAAAGGCGGCAGTAAGCTATACCTCAGCAGCAAGTTGAGACATGTAGCCCACATGCCCGGCCGATGCTCCCCTTAATCCTTTGATATAGGATTCAGGGTAGCACTTTAAGAGCTCCTGCTTAAGCCTATCTTTTTCAGCCTTTGACATTTTGGCGAAAGCAGGGGAAGACTCTTTGTCAGAGTCTACGGTAGGAAGAGCTGAGGGTATGGCTGGGCCTTTTCCCTTATCTGAAAGAGGGGGAGAGTCAGTTATCTTGATGGGATAAACGATGGCTTGTCTATTGGACGGACTCATAGACCGTCCACCGACTCGCACCGTCCTAACAATATTCGGATAATACGACTCACCAGACGAAATAGATGCCGTCCTAACAGCTAACGGCATCTGAGGCACCAGCTTGGCCACCGAGCCGCCGGCTCCGGTAGTTCTCGCCCGCCGTCTCGGCTCGGGAATAACCAAAGCCAAGGACGACTGGGTCCTAACCTCGGCCGACCCGCCGGTATAACGTCCAATTGACCGACCAAAGATCCGCCATCTCTTCTCTCTCAGCAGGGGCAGCAGTTGAAGGCTCCTTTTTCAGGGCCTTGTCCTTGGGTGGCGGCATGCTCTCCCCACCTCCTCCAACGGAAGTCGTCTTCTTTGGCCTTTTTCTCATAAAGCCCTTAGGTTTTTTTGCGGAAGGCTGGTCCATGGCCGCCGTAGGCCTCTTCTTAGAGGAGGACGACTTCCCGGGTGGGAGCTTGTTAGTAGGAGCATTTTTCTGCACAAAATAATCAAGTTAAGATGACGGACGTCCACAGATTAAAACCCAAATCAAAATTGCAAAGTTTCAGACGAGAATTACCCAAAGAAGGAAGGCGTCAAACACTAAACGCCTCCTATCCTAAGGGAATCCCGTCCAAGAAAAACTTCGGATGCAGACGAAGTCAAGGCAAAGAAGGAAGTCGTCCCAAAATTGGACGGACTAACATGACTCCCGTCCAAGGATAGGAGATCAATTCTTCGTCTAGCTTCCGAACTTAAAATTTCTCAGACGAGAATGGCCCCAAGAAGGTGGCCGTCCAAGCATGGACGTTTTCCTTCTTCGGGCTATCCTCGTCAAGGGTAAGGTACTATAACTTGGACGAGTCCAAATGGTACTCGTCCAAAGACAAAAAAAAAAAACTGAGAAGTAGAGAGAAAATTCTCAGACAAGTATGGCTCCAAGAAGGTGGCCGTCCAATCATGGACGCTTTCCTTCTTCGGGCTATCCTCGTCCAGAGAAAGATACGATTATTTGGACGAGTTCGAATGCCCCAAAGGTAAACGTCCATGCTTGGACGTTTTCCTTCTTTGGGTGATTCTCGTCCAAAGATTGGATGGCAATTCCAGACGAGCCAGAATGATCCTCGTCCAAAAAAAAAAAAAAAAAAAAAAAAATAAATAAATAAATAAATATATATATATACCAGCGTCTCAGCCCTCTTTTCGGCGCTGCTTTTGGCGTACTCCTTCCATAAGTTGTCCGTGAATTTAGACATACTTATGTCTCCCGTCCAAGAAGCTTTAAGACACGTTCTGACCGAGTCTGCAACAAGAGGACAAAAAATTGGTTAGTCTAAGGAATTATGGACGAAGAGTTTTACTTGGGGGATTTTGAATATATACCTTTATCATTGGCCAACCGCAAGCCGGCGGCCACCAAGAAGTCGTCTTGGTAAAACATTTCTTTAAAGGGTATCCAGTTAGATGGTCCCTTAAAAGATCGTTGGCCGGGCCTGGAGTACTCCTTTACTCTGAAGTACTCCACCACTTCTTCGTCGAAGCTATCCTCCAGGTCCAGCCAGGACTACTTCCGCCCCGTATTCGTGACGGACCGATTAGAATCTATAACTCTCAGTGGCCGAATCATTGGCCGCCTTTAAGAAGATGAAGTCGGGCTTCCAGTCGTGCATTTTCGACGGCTTTCCCCAAGCCATCATGAAGCCGGGACGGTTGCAGATGCTTAGCCAAGTCCCGTCCACGGCCCCAGGTACCTTGGTCGCATAATGGATGTGAGTGAAGGCTTGAATGGAAAGGGCTAGGCCGCGCAGCTCACACACGGCAATGAACGTCAAGACATTGTGCCAAGCGTTTGGAGCCAGCTGATTATGGCCGATGTGGTAGTACTGCAGTATTTGTTCTATGAATTCATGGAGAGGGAATCTCAATCCCGCGTCCAAGGCCAGTTTGTAGACGGTGAAATGATTCCTGGGAGCGCTCAGGATCGTCGCGTCTTTATTCGGAATGGGCATATAGGACAACAAATAGTTAGGGTCTGGTCCGATTTTCTCCAACCATTTGCGGTTGACCAAAATAAAGCCGGGGTCAGAGAGGGGACCTAGACGCCTTCTAATTTCTGACGAGGTAGTGGAAGCCTCGTCTGATTCTTCGGTATTATCAGACTCAGTGGCGTTATTATCTTCGTCGGTTTCCTCCATGTTGGTGTCCCTGCCGAAGGACCGGCCTCGTGGTTTATTTCGATTCCTAAAAATGGTCGGGGAAGGAGGTCCGTCCAAAGGTCCAAAGACTCCGAACCTCCCTTGCCTCGTCCGGTACCCGTCCAGTAGACTCTTCCATATCTCGAACTGTTTGGACGGGATTATTACTCTTCGTCTTAGACGGGCCGTTTTCGACGCGCGCGATTACCCCGCACGAGTAAAGACTGGGTCGCTCGACTTTCTCGGCCAAAACTATGAAAAAATATGTACCCGACCAGAAGAGGCCCAACTCTAGAATGTGCCGAAGAAGAAGTATCGGTTCTAGGGTTAAGACAAGCTCTTGGTCGGCTAGGATTGTTTGACGAAGAAGATTCCATTTTTATTGCTTTTCTAAGAAAGAATAAAGAATAAAGAAGAAAGAAAAGAACAAAGAAACGATACCGCTAAGAACGTCCGGACGATTCTAAGTGAAGAATGTCGAAGCCGGACGATCTCCCTCTCTCTCTAGAAAATTTGCAGAGCTTCTCTCTCTAGAAAAATTCGTTCAAGGTGTGAAATGATCAAATGTTTTCACACCAAGTTTATTTATAGAGGAGTAAGAAACCTGTGGAGCCGGTAAAGAATAACCGAAGAAAGGATACAACAGTCGGTTATGACCGGTAAAACCCAGAAAAAGGCGCGTCCTTTCATTCATTTCAAATAAAGCTACCTTGGGTTAAAAAATCTTAACCGTCAGATGGGCCTAATGAAGATACCTTGGGTAAAAGGGCCTTAACCGTCAGATGGGCCAACAGTGAACCCTTTTAGGGGCAAATGTTGTAGCCTAAAATCTACGGTTCCTCTGACGACACTTGGGCTCCTCTGAGCCGTACACGTGTCCCCCCTGATGAATAGAGGAAAAAGATCTACCCTTTGGGCTAGGCTCAGATTGTTTAAAAGGCTGCTTTTCTAGCCCAAAAGGAAGTCAGAGGCCAGCCCTGTGAGGTGGCTGCATGAGAGTGGTTGATAAACCCTCCTAAATCATGGCCTGCCACGTGTCATGATCTGATTCTTCAGCCAATCAGAAGCCACTATTGTAGGGCAGATTTTAAGGTTAGCTGTGATGTGATTCTTGAAACAAGATTCACGAAATTTAGGCTCTTTGATGTAGTTTAGTGGCTTTGTAGATTAAAGATTCAAACTTGAAAGAAATTTGATAGTAAGAACCGAATTCTTGGATGAAAATCAACCAAGGAAATCCAAATAACACAAGGATATGGAGAATTTGACTAATCCAAGTCAAGATTCAACTAGGATATGAAGAATTTAGGCGTATTTCGACTCAAAATTCAACTAGGGTTTGGATTCACTCCTGAAACGGTTTGGATTCTCTCCAGAAACTTTTAATTCACCAAGAATTAAACTCAAAACTCAACATCCCATTATTATGGCCGAATGGCAATATTTATAGGTTACAAAGAAACCTAACTCAACTAGAACTAGTAAAGCATAAAGGATAAACAAAAATAACAACCTATAAAAATCTATCACTATCACACGCCTAAGTAATTAAAGTCCTAAAACAAATGAAACTCTAAACAAAGTAAAGTCCTAATGTAAAACAAACTCTTAACAAGCTAGGAGTTAAAACACCTAAATTACATAGAATTCTAACAGAACTAGAACTCTACATAACTAATACTTCTATTTCACATCAAGCTGTCATCTTGCTATCACTATAAATACCCCAGAAATCAGGAGAAAGATCATTCAATGTAAAATAGTGTAAAGTTACTCTGAACAAATACTCTCTCACTTTCTCTCTCTATATCTACATTTTCTCTCACAACTTCTGATATCTGACTTAAGCATCGGAGGGGGAACCACCACCCAAACCTCCAGGGTGGGTCCCTTTTTGCAGGTTCGGGAGATAAGCTTAGGACAAGGACAGCTGATTCAGGCATCATTGCACAAGTCTCCAACTGAAGAACACTCAAGATCTATTAGTTACTTGCTGGACAAGCAGGCTCAACCTGTAGCTTACTTGTCGGACAAGTAGACGAAACACATCTTATGGGAGGCCCTCCTATTTAATTTGGGGCAAGTTTCGACCTCCATGCATTTTTAGTTTCAGTCTTGTGAGACTAAACTCTGGTTACCCTCATAGAAGGGTCATAAGTCACCAAAGGACGTGACTTCTTTTGTTACTTCAATCAGTAGAATCCCAGGAAGATGTTTATGTTCAAGGACTTTGGGATTTAGTGTCTTGTAGACATTGGGGTCTACTAGATGAATTGCGGCAATCTATTTCGAAAGATCGTATTGGTGTCATCTCTCAACATGTTCCCTCTTATATCGGGTCTTCTTCAATAATATATATAACCCAATCCCACCTACCATCGCTCGAGACAAATTTAATTTGGTCTCGACAAGTCATAGTTTGTTTTTACAAATGAAGCTCCTGTAGTTGTGTTTGCTTTGCTTTATGTTTGGTTGTATTAGCGTTAGGTTGTACTTCATTTTTAGTTAATGTAAAAATTTTCGATGTCAAAAAAAAAAGTTCTTTTTCATAGCTCTTCGAGCTCTCAAGGCCATCAATAATGGCTGCCTTCTTCTTCTATCTTCTTTTCTTAATCCTTACTCTCTAAACCCATAATTATAACATGGTATCAGAGCAGGACTTGAATCATGACTCAATTTTACTTCCGCAAATTTTTCGATTCAGATATCTTCTTGAAATTCTTCAGCAAATTTCTGGCGATAAATATATGATATCTTGATTGATTTGCGAGCTTTCAGTTGTTTATTCAATCTTCTTCTACAAATGTTCTAGTTTTTCGCTTTCGTTGTTCGATCAATTTGTATCCTATATTCTCAATTTGAGAATGATTTCTTGTAATTTCTACAAATTTTCTTCTCAATTTACCCTGATTTTTCTATACTCACCAAAATTTCCCAAACTTGATTCTTTTGCGATTCTACTGAACTTGAGCTAAAATTTTGCAATTTTTCGTGGCTTTTTGACCTAAAATTAAGGGGGAGGGTGATAAATACAGCAAATAAAATGGCTAAATATAACAAAAAGGAAAAACATACTAACCCACCATTTTTAAATTTAACCCCTCCACCCTAACTTGGTTTCTTCTAGCACGAAACATACTCCATTTTGGTTTCTTCTGGTTATGACCCACAAAAACATCACCTGAACAGTCGCTCCTCCGACGACCAGCCCTCATCCCCCGTGTGACGCCCACAACCATCCCTCTTACGCTGTCGCCCAACGCTAACGACGCCCCACCCTACCCATCGTACGACGCTGACGACTCCCTACCTTCCCCGTCGCACGTCGCTCACAACCCCCCACCCTCCCCTTGCACGTATCGTACAACCCCCCACCCTTCCCTCGCTGCCTTGACTTTTTTTTCTCTCATTTCCATTATCGTTTAGATGTTCTTCATACTATGCATCCTAATATCCTCAAATGCTAAAGCTAAGTGATGATGGTTGAACTCTAGCTCATCTAAAGGTGGGTCTTGAAGCTTTCAGTGAAGCATTTTTGAGACCTTTAGATGTAGTTAGATTTAGCATCATTTCGGCTCGAAAAATTAATGAGGTGTTATTATTATTTTGTCAAAGTCAAGTTTAATGTTTTGGCAATCTTAATTTCTTGTCTTAGCATCTTGTGTAAATTTGGTTGATTAGTCATGTTAGCTAGTAACATAAGAATTGCACAGCTCCATTATAGCTTTTATTGGGATATGTTTTTGACTTGCGACACTCATTATAGCTCGATTGAAAATTAGTTAAGACATAATCAACTTATCTTGTATACATAATGCAAAAATCCATGTACGATGGATATTAGAGTACCTAAGTTGTAATGTTAAATATATGATATAGTCTAATTTTTAAAAGCAATGGACTTTAAACTATCGTTTCAATAGCGAATGAAAGTCAAATTGGCGATATGACTCCCTCCTTGGGGGATCATTTTTATGCTAGATGATCCCCTTACAGGGGCTCATTTCTAATAGATGACCCTCCAATCCGAAAATGAATAAAGAGGATCTCCTAATTGTGGGTTTTGATGGCATAACCAATCAGACGAATGTCAGGTGGATGGATAAGCCTTAGATTTTTTCTTTCCAATATCTTTTTAATCCTTAAAAGTAATATTAGTTGTTAATAAGTTCTACAAAATTTCATGTACTGTATTTAGCCTTTTTTTTTGCTGTATATAGACATATGAAAATTAAACGCTTCTCTATATGATTGTTAGTTCTTTCAAACCTAATATCGCATTGGTTGCTTGATTGTCTGTTCATAATTGATTCTTTGTTAATTCTTGGTTAATTTGCGAAATCGAAAGTAGCAGCTTGCTTGCCGAATTTGTTCAATATTCTCAATATTCTTTCTGACTTAATTTTCTCTTAACATTGATTTTTCGTCAATTGTAATTTCAATCTTCTCTTGTAGTTCAATTGCCTCTTCAATTTTCTTATTTTTCCACTGAAATCAATCAAAATGCGTGAGACTTTTGATAATCTTACCTTGAAAGAAATTCTTCTGCGGTCACGTTGTCGGCATGGCGGGAAAGAAAGGGAGTCACAAGAGGCAAGCATCGAAGCAAAACGAAATTTCGGCGGAGAAACAGGGGAAAAGCTAAGAGGTCCTTCTTCAGACTCACAAGCTCTGAAAACTCGGTCAATCAATGAAGTAATGGGTATTGAAGCACTAAAATTTGGCAATTTTGAGCTTGGCGAGGTGTTAACACCACAAGAATCAATAATTTAGATAATGCAGCAATCTGAACTACGTCGCACCTTTTTAGGTTGGATGACTTCAATTCATCACCCGAATAATTAACCTGTTAAGCATGGGGATTCAGGTCACCCTATCCCTATTCTTCAAGTAGATGGGGTTGTGGATATGGATATGGCAAATGAAGGAATTACTTATGTTAATGGAAAACCTAAAATCCAAATTGATCTAGATGATATTCAGGAAGAGGTTGCATTTTCGGAATTTAGCTATAGTGTGTTATATTCTTGGCGCTAGTCCTCCAATCCAAGTAGTGGAAGGAGTTGTGAGACATATTTGGATATCTATGGGAGTTGATAAGGTTGCGATGGTGGAGAAAGGAGTTTTTGTAGTCCAATGTCTTATAATGGAAAATCATGATGATAAGGTTATTGCAGGGGGATTCCCAATTTATTTTATGGTAAACCTGTGATTGTCAAAGCATGGGATCAGAATGTGGATATGAAAAGGAATGAAAAGGGTGATTCCTTTATGGATACAACTTAATTTGAATTTTAAATATCCGGGTCAAGGTTGCCTAACAAAGATAGTGAGCCAGCTGGGGAAGTTTCTGAAAGTGGATAATTTAACATTGAAACGAGATAAGCTTCAATTTTCTCTGGTGTTAATTGAGATTGAGGTTTTAAGGGATTTCCCATACATTATTGAATTTGAAAATGAAAAAGGAGAGGATGTAAAGGTCCAAGTGTCCTATGCTTGGAAACCTTCATTTTGCCATTAATGTAAATGCTTTGGGCGTGATGCTCAAGAGTGTAAAAAAACAGGCATTGTGGAACCAGTTCAACAAGTTTGGAGGCCAAGGAAATTTCAGCATGTGATTAGAGAGCCTGCTCTTGAGAGGTCGGAAGCTAAGAAGGATGAAGAAGGATTTTAGAAAGCTCCAAATCTTGTGAGAACTCCAGTCAAGGCCAGAACAAACATAATTATTAGGATCTCTTTCCAAGCCTTAGTTGAGTGTGCAGAGGCTGCAACGTGCATCGCAAAAAATGATTGAAGTTGAAAATCAGGGCATTGGAAGAATGGATTCCTCAATCCTAATGAAAAAGTTATTGTGCTGGAATGTTTGGGGGCTTAACATTCCAAGGAAGCAGACGATTGTTAAAAAAATTATTTCTCAACACTTTGTTGGTCTGGTAAGCTTACTGGAAACTAAGATAAAGGTTGCCTCCATGGGTAATCTTTATCAAAATATTTTACAAAATTGGTGTTCTACCACTAACGCTGCTTTTCATAAAGGTGGGAGGGTGATGGTGGTGTGGAAACCTAGGATTTTTGGTGTTGACGTAAGAGAAGGGGCTAGTCAATGGATTCATTGTGTAATTACCCTAAATATGGGTCAGAGAGCTTTGCTTGTACTTTTTGTCTACTCTTCTAATGAGACAAAAAAAAGAGCTTGTGGAGGAATTTGATGAGCATAAAGCAAACCATCTGAGGTCCTTGGATTGTGTGTAGGGACTTCAATTGCATTCTTCACAATGAGGAAAGAATTGGGGTCCGAGTGAGGAGTAGAAAGATAGAGCCTCTGAGAGATTGCATGAATGTTTGTCTGTTGAATGATATTAAGAGTACAACGAACCTGTATACTTGGAATAATAAATAAGAAGGCTCATCTAGAGTATTTTGAAAAATAGATAGAGTCATGGCTAACGAGTTATGGGAGGCTCTATATCCATCAACCGAGGTGGCATTTTTGAATGAAGGAAAATTTGACCACACTCCTACACTTGTGTCTGTTTATCCTGGAAATGACAACATTAAAAAGCCTTTGAAATATTTTATCATGTAGAAATCATCTCCTAAATTTGATGATGTTGTTAAGACGGCTTGGAACATGGAGGTTCATGGAAATATAATGTTCATGGTGACACATAAACTCAAGCAAGTGAAATATGGGCTAACGCTTTGAATAGGGAGGGTTTTTTTGACATACATGCTGCTATAATCAAAGCAACATAAGACATGGAAGATGCTCAAAATCAGATGCATGCGCACCCAGGGGATCAGGGGCTTGTTGAAAATGAATTGGCTGCTACTAAAGCTTATCATGACAAGCACAAAGCTTATATGGCTTTTTTTACAGCAAAAGGTGTAATATCCCGAATTTTAATCTCGATTTATTAGCTACTAATTATGTTTATTAGCTTAATTGCCTTCTAAATTTTTTCGAAATAATCATGGTTAAGATATTTTCTAAATTAAAAATACTTACTTTAGTTATTACGAAAGTGATATTTATTATGATGAACGATTTTATAATATAATTTATGGATTTAATAAGAAAATCCTATATGTGCCTATATGATTTTTTTTTTTTTGGATAACCAAAATCCAAATGTTGATGTTTTGAAACCCAAACTTAGCAAAGCCCAACTCATGATAATGGGTCAAAGCTGACTTCATTTCCAACCAAAAAGAAAACAAAAGAAAGAAAAGGAAAGAGGAAGGCCCTGTTCTTTTGGACTTATTTTCAGCAAAAATAAGTAAAAAATAAGTTCAGTTCAGCAAAAATAAGTTCAGTCCAAGAAAAATAAGTAAAAATAAGTTCGGTTCAAAGAAAATAAGTTCGTTGTCAAAGAAAATAAGTTCAGTCTTGTCTAATGTTGTAATTATTATTTATTATTTATTATTATTTATTATTTATTATTTATTATTATTATTATTATTTATTATTATTATTATTATTATTATTATTATTATTTATTATTTATTATTTATAATAATAATTATTATTTTTATTATTTATTATTTATTATTATAAAATAATAAAATAATAAAATAATAATAATAAGTATTGATAATATTATGTTAATACGCTTTTAGTTCCCGCAAAAATAAGTTCGCTTCAACGAAAATAAGTAAAAATAAGTTCGAACGAAAAAAAAGTTCGGTCAAAGAAAATAAAATAAAGTTCGGTTCGCCAAAAAATAAGTTCAAAAGAAGAATGAAGAATGAAATTAATGAGAATGTTCCTCAGCTCCCTCACACCCCGACACCCCACCGCCTAACTTCTCCCTCTCTTCTCCTTGTCTCTCCCTTACTCCCCTAGGTGTTGAATCACCAATCCCCCTCATTCCACCTCCATTTTGTTCCCTTAAATTGAGCTATAAAAAAATCCATTGAGATTAAGCTTCAGATGAAAACAACAAACCAACAAATTAAGTTCCTTCTTCCTATCTCTCGCTTTCCCTCGCCCGGCCTGTTGTGCCGCCGTACCACCACCGCACCTGCGCACTTAGAACTGGTGCAACACCTCCCCTACAAACACCAGCAACTCGCCGGAACCCTACAGTCCCGCATCCGCGCCCTGCTTCTCTCTCCTCCTTCGCTCTCCTCTCTGTTCGATCTACTCCCCGGTTTCACCCTGCTCGTCGCTGCACTGGCGCCGCCTCGCCGCGCTTCTGCCTCCACTCTCACAGGTGTGCTGTCGCCGCTGCCGGAGCTCAGTTCTCCCCACCCCTACTGTGTGTTCTTCCCTGCTCTTAGAGCAGAGGTATAACCTTTGTCATTCCCTCTAAAATTCTGATTTAAAGTTCAGGAATTTTAGCCCAAATTTACGCCATTGTTAAATTAGTTTATTTTGGACCCAAATCTGATTTGTTTAGGTAAACCATTTAGTTCAATTAGTTACTAAAATTTGTTGGGCTTAAATCAGAATTACTTAATGTTAGATAAAGTCACATAGTAAATTAGTTAGGCTAATCTTATATTATGAACTAAACTGATTTTGGGTTTGTTAATTAAACCACCTAGTTTAATTTGATATTTCAACTTATGGACTTAATGGACTGATTTAATTAACTTATGGACTTAGCCACTTAGTTTAGTCATACTCATAATTGTTTGGCTTAATAACTAATTTAATTATGTATCACTAATTGTCCACCATACTCTTGTAATTTGAAAATGAAGAATAACCATTAGGAATACTTTAGTATGTATAAATGACCTTGTTAATTCATAAGCTAATGACCACTATTGTAGTACATTAACGATAATGTTTTGGATAATTAGATTAATGATAACAATTCATTTAATTTCTTAATTATGCTAAGCTTATGTTTAAGCAAGTAATTTGATAGCTTTCACTCATTAGTTTAAAATTGTGAATCAAATTAAAGTTAGAATATAATGTTGTTATAAGTTTTCCTAAAATGTGTTCACTTAGTAACATGATAAAGGATTAGAATTATAATGACTTTAGTTTATCATTAATCATGTATACGTATAATATTATTAGACAAGCAATTATAAGTAGTAATAATGTTGTAAGTTTTATTAAAGGTTGATAACTTAGTATATATGCGCTTGAGTTAAAATATAGAAAATGAAATGATTAGAATTTAAAAACCATATTTACAAGTCATTAAACATGAATCATAGGTCAAGATTATTTATTAATACCACCTCAGTGTAGATGTTATGTTTAAAAGATGTTAAGAATAATAACACGGTTCATAAGTCAGGATTACGTTTATCGTTTTCGACTAAGTATGCCTATTATGTTTAGAAAGACCCTATACGAGTAATGACATAAGTACTATGAAGCCCAATGAAAGAATATTTTAGAAAACTCTGATTAAATAGTAATGAACTTCGTTACTCAATTCTTAATTAGATTAAAGGATAAAGGATATTACAACCCTCCCCCGACTATCAAAGTTGGTAAGCAGGGTTTCAGGTAACGTCTACTGCTAACACCCGCAGTCCCCTTCCAACTATGTTTTATGATGCTTTATATGATGTTTACGCTATGTTATTTATGGTGTGCGGGATATGAAATATGTAAATGATGTTTATTAAATGACTTAATGCTATGAAGTATGACGATTTTGATGTTATGAAAATATGATTATGATTACGTTTAATGATTACAATTACGTTTCATGATTATGATTACGATGATGTAATGTAATAATGGTTACGTTATGATTAAGATTACGTTTTATGATTACGATTACGATGATGTAATGTAATTATGATACGTAAAAGAAACAAAACATGATAAAGTTAAGTGAAAGATGGTTTTTGCTAGTATTTGGGCAACGAAAGTGTAACCTATGTTGTGACCGCCTTTCTGTGGGCACTGAAAGTGTCACCTATGTTGTGACCGCCCTTCTGTTAAAAATGTGGGAACCGAAAGTGTCAACTATGTTGTGGCCGCCATTCTGTATGTTTTTGGGGAGACGTCCCTTCTGTTATACAAGCCAAGTTACCAAAGTAAAAGATATATGATGATGAACATGACAAAGAATGATAATGTTTTATGATTATGATTTTATGGTTATGTTTACGAAATAGTTTTACTATTTCTCTCCTCCCTGTTTGCTAACAAAATAATTTGAAATGCTTTGACGATGTTAGGGTAGTGTGTTACTGAGCCTCGGCTCATGACGTTTTGTTTTATGTTTTAGGTATGGAAAAATAGTTGTAGTATGACTATTATAATGAGATGTGTTGAGGAGACTATGTATGATTTTAGGAGGTTTAGGTTATTTTGTATGATGGATAAACAAGTATTATTTTATGATGAGTAATTGTATAAATGAATTACCATTTTAAGCTATTAATTCATTTGTGGGCCATAACCCATAGGATTGAGTTATGTTTCCGCTGCCGATTAAGGTTATGTATTTCCGGGGCATTACAAAAGCCTAAAGTGCATTGGCTTATATAAAGATGGAGATGAGAACTCCAGTCTTTTTCATCACATTATTGAACAAAGAAGAGTTCAAAATTCTGTGTATGGTATATATAACATGAATGGAGATTGGATGGATTCAGGAGATTCTGTCAAAGCAGCTGTTATGGATTTTAATGAAAACCTCCTGGGGAGTTGTTCTAGCTCTGTAACTCCTGTTAACAGGGAAATTGTTCAAGGTGGAAATCTGGTCACTCAAGAGCAGAAGGATTTTAAACTAGCTCCATACACTTTAGATGATGTAAATCGAGCCTTGTTCTCTATTGATTGTAATAAGGCTCCGGACCAGACATATAATTTGGAGGCCATGACTTTAGGGATCCATGGCACATCATAGGAAATGAAGTAACTGAGGTTGTGCTTGACTTCTTTCAGCAAGGTCGTATGTTGAAAGCTTTGAACACAACCATTATCACTCTTATTCCAAAGAGCAGATGTCCTAAAAATGTGAGTGAGTTTCGTCCTATTTTTGTTGTAATGCTTTATGTAAATTCATAACAAAAATGATTTGTCATAGGCTCAGAGATATTTTGCCACATCTTATAAAAGAAACACAGGGTCTTTGTCCATATCAGGTACATTGTACATAATGTTATGCTAGTGCAAGACATGGTTACATTACAATAGGAAATCAGCTCAGCCAAGTTGTATTATGAAGTTGGATATGCAAAAAACATATGACACAATTGAGTAGAGTTTCCTGAAGAATATGATGTTGGCACTTGACTTCCCTTCCTCAGTTTGTGGAGATTGTTATGGAATGTGTTAGCACAGCTAAGTTCTCTCTTATGCTAAATGGTGAGATGCATGGTTTTTTTTTGCCTAAAAGAGAGGATTATTAAGGCAAGGGGACCCTCTTTCCCCCTTGCTATTTGTAGTATGTATGGAATATCTGGCTCGTGTT
Organism: Beta corolliflora; assembly: GCA_947648045.1. Taxonomy (NCBI): domain Eukaryota; kingdom Viridiplantae; phylum Streptophyta; class Magnoliopsida; order Caryophyllales; family Amaranthaceae; genus Beta; species Beta corolliflora. The sequence continues at coordinate 227,362 of CANSZD010003594.1, forward strand.
CTGAAGAAAATAAATGAGATGCCCCTGTTCTCTTTTCATCCAAGGTGTAATTATATGAAGTTAATTCATCTAAGCTTCGCGGATGATCTGATTTTGTGTTCAAAAGGTGACTTTGCATCCATCTACCTAATGCTTAGAGCCTTTAAACTGTTTTCAGACACTTTCGGACTTAAGACCAATGTGCAGATGTCCGCATTCTATTGCTTTGGTATGAGTGACCAGGAGGTGGGCAGACTACAACAAGTATCTGGCTTTATGACAGGATCCCTCCCTTTTAAATACCTAGGGGTGCCGATTTCATCCAAAAGAATTCTTTAGCTGAGTGTGAGATTTTGGTTGAGAAAATGGCAGCTAGAATTAGGGTTTGGAGCACAAGGAACCCTTCTTATACAAGTAGAGTGCATTTAATTAATTATATGCTGATGAGTCTACATATTTACTGGGCCCAAATTTTCATTCTTCCGAGCAGTGTACTCAAGGACATTGAAGGTATCAGTAGAGCTTTCTTATGGTCAGAAATGTATTATACAACAAGGGTAGGGTATGTTGCTTAGAATGAGGTGTGCACCACAAAACAAATAAGGGGATTGGGATATATAGATGGTAAGGCTTGTAGTCCCACCAAAAACTATCTTTAATATATACATCATGGACCCACTTGATCCAAACGTTGTCCTGTTTGGTGCTTATAGCCCAAACATACTTCCCTAAGCTTGCAAGCTTCACCAGGGTTGTACTGGAAAAGATTGTGTGCCATAAAGGAACAGATGAAATCCACCTTTTCTCATGCAAACATTAGTCAAATGTCTTCTTACTCAAGTAAGCAAGTTTATTTGGCTATGCTTACTCCTAGAGAGACTGTGCACTGGGATTCACATGTTTGGAATAGACTAAGCCTGCCCAAACATAGGTTCATTTATTGGCTAGCCATGAGAGGGCGCTTGCAAACTAGTGCTAGGTGTGATGTGTATGATCCTACAAGAAGCAGGGATAGCTTATTATGTGGGGGAAGAGGAGGCAACTTAGGAACACTTGTTCTTTAAGTGTTGCTACAGCAGGCAATGCTTAACCCAGATTAGAAGATGGCTGGGTATGGAGACATCCCTGGATGACTTGAATAGATTGGTTGAATGGATTCAGAATAGCAGACGGTCGAAGTTTCAAAAAGCAGCTTGTAGGGTGGTGTTAGCTGGTTTGGTGTATGTTATCTGGTAGGCTAGAAACGACAGTTTCTGGATTCAGAAGGTTCCTTCAATCCAATATACGATTAATCAAGTGCAAGATATAGGTAGAAGGAGAATTTTTGTGGTCTTACCAAAGAAAGTTTCTAGGTCTGATAGAAATTGGTTTTATACTTTGTAATATTTTTGGTTTGGATGTGTAGCTTCTACTCTATTTAGTTGTTTGTGTGTGATAGCTTTGGTTAGCAGTTGATTGGGTGTATAATTGATTTTGGTTTTCTTTATCTAGGTTGAGGGGTCCAAACTAGTTGATTTGCACTTCCTAAAGATAAGCTAGGTTGTATAGTTTATTCTTTTAATAATACCAATTATCGCAAATAACCCAAGTGCATGGTAGAGGATGGTGCACCCTCTGCTATACGACGTAGTTTTAATATTTTAAGAGTCCATGATTTTAAAAGATGTTATTTGATCCCTTAAATCTTGCAACTTGTTTTACCTAATTAAAAAAATGGTTGTTGGCGAGATTTGTTTTTTCAAATTTGAATTTCAAAGGTATGTTCTTTTAATATAAACTAGATGTTCATTATAATATAATCTTTTCATTATGACCTATGTTCTTTTATAATTGGAGATTTGCATGTTCAATTTTTTAATTTTAAATTGCGTATTCTTTTTATCTTGAAAAGTTGTTGAAAAAAGTTCATGTTCTTTTATGTAAATGGTATGTTCTTCCGAGTGCATAATCCATCCTTTGAAATAAGAACATGCACCCAAGTGCAAGTAGAGCACCCTCTGCTAAACAACGTAATTTTAATATTTTAAGAGTCCATGATTTTGAAAAATGTTGTTATTTGATCCCTTAAATCTTGCAACTTGTTTTACCTTTTCAAAAAAAAATGGTTGTTGGCGAGATTTCTTTTTCCAAATTTGGATTAAAAAGGTGTGTTCTTTTACTAGAAACTAGATGTTCATTTATAATATGTTCTTTTCATTATGACCTATGTTTTTTTATATTTGGAGATTTGAATGTTCTTTAATTTTAAATTGTGTGTTCTTTTTATCTTGAAAAGTTGAAAAAGTTCATGTTCTTTTGTATGAATGGTATGTTCTTTCGAGTGGACAAGGAGCACTGTGCACCCTAGTGCATAATCCATGCTTTGGTTATACAATGCATTGTCTAGTAATTGAATAAGAAACAATATTGTACCCGTACCCTGTTGGACCCGTGAAGTATGACTGAGACCCAACCTGTTTCCGACCCAAAACTAACCCACACCCAACTTCACCCGCAAATGGCCTAGTTATACGCGAGTTGATTACACCCGACCCAATGACGACCCACCTAATATCAACTCGACCCAATATCATTCTAACCTAATATGAAACCGACCCAGTTACTACCCAACCCTATCCTACCCGACCCAGATATATAAAACCTGACCCAAATTCAAACCGACCCAAGGCTACCCGACCTAAAACCATTCCGACCCAAGGTTACCTGACCTAAAACCATTCTGACCCAAGGTTACCCGACCCAACCATGATATTTTAATTTTTATTATATTTATAAATATATAAATATTGACTAATAAAACAAATAATGAAAAATGAATAACAAACCATTCCGACCCAAGGTTACCCGACTCAACCATGAACGATGTAGGTGGCCAAGGTGTGTAGCACAAGTTGGCGACAGCTGATCTAAGTAGTATTTATTTTATGCTTTCTAATTTAAATGTTAGGCATTGTAATTGTAAGTAGATATATCCTTATGAATTCATTTGTTGGGCTTTGTAATTATAAGTAGAAATATCCATCTTTATTTATATGTTACACGCACTTTGTAATTATAAGTAGGAAATAAGTTAAAGATAATTTAATTTTATAGAAGTAAAGAATTTTACTGAATAAACATAAATGAGATATGCTCAAATCAAAAGGTTCAACTTATGTTATGTGATTTAAATTCTACAACCATTGCGTAATTAGGTGACTAACTAATGCAACGGTCATTGCAACGATGTGAAAGAGCTATTGCGATGGTTATATATATTATTATAATAATAATATTAAAATTAATATTAAAATAAAACTATCATATTAATCTCATTAGGATATAAATAACGAATTTCATTGGTATAAAAAATTAGGGTATTTACATTGTTGCTCTTAAGGAAATTAAAAATTAAACATCACAGTTTGATATAATTGACTATTATACAATTTATCAAATCTAAATTATTATTCCCCAAAAATGATATTTTCGGCTTTAATTTGGATTGCCAGATACATCAAAACCTAAGTTTATGAGGTGGGTGAGAGCTTCAATCGTGACAATCAATTGAACATCTTTATTTTCTCCGATCTCCTCCTTCAGTCCATCACACACCTACAATTTAAAACAATTTAATTATTTCCTTCTTTCAGTTTCTACTCAACTAATGTAAGCTTTTTGAACATGAACTGTAATAATAAATTTCAACAAGATTAAATTGGTTATATTAAATCAAATCACAATTTGACAAGTTCCAAAAATACAAATTAAAACCCAGAGATATTACTTCCAAAACCAAATAAACTCAATCTCCAAATCTACCAGAGAAAATAGCAATTATGTCCCAAAATCTTCCAATAGCAAGCCAAACTTGCCCTCTTTAATCAATTTATGCTACCCTCTTAATCTATATTCTTGTAGTGGAAGTGTGATTATCATACTACACACTTGTTCATATGACAGTATATAGGACACAAATAAAGAACAACCACAATCAAAATCTGCCTAGGGAACTGCTAGTATCAATGAACTTCAGTGTGATATAAGAAGTTCAAACTAGACAAAAATTTCATATAATAATCAGATCATTTAGCTAATATCATTTAGCTCCACTTAGATCATAGAGTTAGCTAATTTCATATAACAATCAATCATTTAGCTCAGACAATAATATAACGAATTCAAACCAGACTTACTACATTTGCACCCAAACCTCCATAACTAAACACGACATAGGTTAAATCTTCAGGATCCGTCTAAGTGAAAAAGCCTGGTGGAATAGATGCTTTCTAGATATGGAGATACAAAAAACATGGCCTAATATCAAGCTATAAAACCCATGAAAAATAATTTTAAATATAATTCAAACATAATTCAAGCATGAAAAATAAACGAAAAAACTAACAAATTCTAGGTCCATGGGTCTAGAAAATCAAAAATAAAAATCAGATCTGAAGTTGTAGCATGAAAAAACTTCATGAAAAAATAAATGAAAAAAAACATAATTATAGCATGAAAAATAAACGAAAAAAAGCGAACAGATTCTATGTTCGGAATAATGTAAATCCAAACATTATAAAATTAAAACATCAAAAAATTTGTTCGTCTAATAATTCAAACATAAACCAAACCAACAAGCATAAATCAAACATGAAAATTAATTCAAGCGTAATATAATCCGAATGAAAAATTACATAATATAACTCCATCCGATGTCGGCTTGAGCCGACCCAAATTATTTAGAAAGCTAACTTAAGTCGACCCAACTCCTTCCGATGTCGGCTTGAGCCGACCCAAATCCTTCCGAAAGCCAGCTTGAGCTGACCCAAGTCCTTCCGAGAGCCGATTTGTTCCGACTCAAATCCTTTCGACAGCTAATTTGAGCCGACTTCACCTTATTCCATTTCGACCCAAATTCACCCAACCCAACTACCACCCGACCCTCACCCGAGACCAATATCACCCAGCTGGACCCGACCCAACACCACCCAGACCCACCCAGACCCGACCCATGGCCCACTCTCACTCAGATTATACCGACTCGAATCATTCCAATCAAGGTTGGGTCAACCCAAACCCATCCAGTGACTCAGTTTGACACCACTAAGGTCACCCATTCGTACATAATTTCAATTTTCACCATAGTAACAATAGAACTGGTTGGTTAATAACCACTCCTTCCCCACCACACTTCAACAAAAATGGCATGTGACATAAAATATGAATAATGGCGTGAATCTCGTCGTTATTTGTCATTTATTTAATGTCATTTGAGTTTTTTTTACAAAATAAGCGGTGGTTTGTAGGTTTTGTCTGACTAATTGAATAATGTTGCACCCAAAAATTTGTATATAAACAAAGCACAATAAATTACATATACCCGGTGCACGAATATATCCGGTTAGTTTAGACTTTAGCGCTAACATGTCCTCCCTCATCAATCTTTATTATCTCTTTGTTTTGTTGCTCTTCCAAAGCTTAGAATAGCGGCTGATGTCTCTCGTCCATGGTCTTAGTCTTGTAACCTTTATCCTCCATGTTCATTTCAAACTTTAGAATCTCATTTTTAAGGCTTCCATTGCTCTTATTTCATTTATAAGTTCTCTAATTTCATTCATAATTTCCCTTTCAATTAAGAAATAGTTTCTTCAAATTTGTTCGATCTACGTTCTTCTTTATATACAAAAACTAGATTTTTATTTTTTTTATGTGGTTGAATTATATTCATTTCATTAGCTTTGTGATAATAAATAAGATAAATTAGATATTTATTGAGAGACATCTGATCATGATTGTATTAATTATAGTAATATAATTATAATCCTAATTAATGATCATTGTTGCAATGCAAATCTCAAGCTCTATTCAATTATAATGAAATTGTGTAATTTTGTGTTATGTAGCAAAAGTTATAATACTCAATTGTATAATTGATATTTAGATAATTTTGGTGGAAATCAAACTTCATTTTCTCTTAATAATTCTAAAACTTCTATTCTTACCATAATCATGTAATACCTCTTATTATATTAAATTCATACTCTTTTTATAACTTCTTTATTACAATATGATCCAATGCATAAGTTAAAAGAAAAACATTCATCTAATTTTTTTTTATTTTTATAGTTGTAAGCAAGTTCAAACTTTAACTTTTCACTATCCAAAACTATGAATATGTATTTTTTATCTTTATATAACTCAACTTTTAAAGATATGATTTTGAAAGACATAATTGCTATTATCACATATAATACACTATTCTTATAGTTATTTTTATTGTATTTAAAATAAAAAATAACTACTATGTTATTAAACATCTAAATAAATATATTTTCATAAGTTGTAAAACTATGTTGTATTGGATCTTATTTAGAGGCATATTTCGAGCACTCTCCAATGGTAAAAAAGTTTATAATATTCTGAATTATGTAGCAAAAGTTATATTTAATTTACATAATATAATAATTTAGGTTGTTTATTCAAGACCAGCCTTTAATCTTCACTTATCCAAAACACCATATATGTATTTATATTTATGTTGAACACTAAAACTATAAAGATAAAAAAGAATGACATGGCATGCTTAGATGACGCTCTCTATAATGTTCTAAGGTTGTTTTATAAAACCCTACTCTCATTTTTCATCATCCAATACTCTTAATGAAATGGACCTTCCTTGTCTAACTAATCATCAATGTTCTTCTCTGCTTACTATTCCTACTCCAGAAGAGATTAAAGACCATTTCTTTTCCATGAAGGCTGGCACTTCGCTTGGTCCAGATGGTATTACCTCGGACTTTTTTAAAGTGCATTGGTCTATTATGGGTCAAGCCACTGTTCAAGGTATCCAAAAAAATTTCATCACTGGTCAAATGCTTAAGTCTTGGAATCATTCTATTTTAGTTATGATTCGAAAAGTTGAATTCCCTCAAAATCCTAACCAGCTCATGCCTATTGGTTTATGCAACACAGTTTATAAGTGTGTGACTAAATGTATCATTAAGAGATTGAGAACATTTCTTCCTTCTATCATCACGGATTATCAACATGCTTTTGTCACTTGTAGGCAAATGAATGACAATATTCTACTTAGTCAGGAACTCAGTGACAAAATTGCAGTTAGAAAACAAGGTCCGTGTGCTCTTGCTGCGCTCAAAATGGATTTATCAAAAGCTTATGATAAGCTTAATTAGTCATTTTTGTTCTGTGTACTCAAGGCTTATAGATTTCCAGCTGAATGGATTAATCTTATTCATCGGTGTATTACCACGGATTCCTATAAAGTTTTACTGAATGGTCATCTTTCTCCTCAATTCTTCCCTGCTAAAGAATTTCGTCAAGGTGATCCCCTTTCACCTTATTTATTTATCATTGCCATGGATGTGTTTTCTAAGATGCTTTCTTTAGGTCAGGAGATTGATCTCTTCAAAGGTAATAAGTTATCTTGATGAACTCCTTCTATCAGTCATCTCTTTTTCGCTGACGACGTTATGATCTTCTTTCATGCTAATTCTAAAGCTGCTTCAAATTTAAGAAATATCATTAGCAGATTTACGTTCATCTTTGTTCAAGTGGTAAGTTGTGCAAGATCATCATGACATTTTAGCCAGCTTCAACTATGCTGAGGTATAACAGTTTGGTCTACATCTTGGAGCCCCAATTGACTTACATGGCTCAAAGAAAATACAGTTCTCCTTCCTTCGTGATAAGATTTCTTTAAAAAGCTACTATTATGATTTTTATTAACACTATTCTGGTTTCAATGATCTCTCACATAATATCATGTTATGAATTACAAAGCTCTATTTCTTCTGGTATTGACTCTTTAATAGCTAGTTTTTGGTGGGCTAGTTCTTCTGCTAAGGAGATACATTGAATCAAACATTCCTCTCTTCACCTTCCAAAAGGAATGGGTGGTTTAGGTATCCTCTCTGTTGCTTTGGTTAACAAGGATTTTTTGATGAAAAGGCTTGGTATATTCATGCTCACCCTCATATTTGTTAAGTAGAGTTTCTCTTCACTTCGCCCTTCAGCTTTAAATGATGGTAATGCTACCATAAAGTGTAGATCTTCATCGTGGGGTTCTAAAGGTCTCGCAACAGCCGAGTCCCTTCTCATTCATGGTTGTAGTTGGAAGGTTGGTAATGGTGCGAAAATTGAAACTTTTAGACATAAGTGGCTTTTTCATCAAATTCCTATGATTCATTCTTCAACTACTTTAAGGCAAGCGCTTAATACCAAGGTTAGGGATTTGATTGTTCAAGACCCCAAGCATTACTGGAACATCCCACTGGTTCACAGAATGGTCTGTTTTAAAGATGCTCAATCAATTTTGAGTTTGGAATTGCCTTCTTCCAATGAGCAGGACTTCATGATTTGGAGTAAGCATATTTCTAGTTCTTATACTACAAAAACTGGTTATGCTTTTTTTTCTTCCATTTTTCTTCCTGAAGCTGCTTCTCCTACTCACAATGACATACTTATATAAGAAGCTTTGGCATCTAGATATTCAACAAAAGTAGAATATTTTTATATGGAAATTATGCTATAACATTCTTCCTCAAAAGATCAATCTTGCAAAAAAAGGAATTGTCACTAATTTCTTATGCTCTTTCTGTGGTAATGATGATGAAGATGATCTTCATATCTTTCGTCACTGTCCCATAATCCAAAATATTTGGAGAAATAACCTCCTGGCTATTAACTCAAGCCTAGATGAGTCCATGTCTATGAAAGATTGGATTCTATCTTATATCCGACTATTTATTAGTTAGGATGGTTCTCTCAGTCCCAAGATTCCTTCACTTATTGCTATTCTTTGGGGATTGGGTTACTAGGAATAACCATATTTTTCGTGGTGAATGCCCTTCATCACATGAAATATCAGTTTCCATTGCTATAGCTTCTGCCCAACATGAATGGTTTTTAGCTCTTCAGCAACAGCAACTACGTTTTCTCACCCACCTGAAGGCAGTATTCCATCTCCTTCGAGTCCTCCTGGCTTCTTAAGTGTTCATATAGGGTGTTCATCCCTTGGTTCTCCTCTTACTCAAATTCAGGTCAATGGGTCGTGGGATAAAAAACTCTGTATGATGGTGCTGGGCGGTCTATCATTAATAATACTACTCTTAATACGAGGGTTGAAGACAACTTACACAGTGGAAATCACTTCATTGCTAGTTCAGCTCTACAAGTTGAGCTTCTTGCATGTCTTTATTGCATTCAATGGGCAACTTCTAAGGGTATGCAATCGATTCAACTATTAATGGAATCATATAAGGTTATCCAACTTATTCTGGATCATGGATCCTCAAATATATTGCTCAAATGGACAACGCATCATATTATTTCACTGGGCGGAACTTTTCCTCTGTGTTGCATTTCTAAAGTTCCTCGTGAGCAAGTTCGTCAAGCTTATGTTTTAGCTAACTCTTTTAGATGTTTTGTTTTGGTTGCTTTGTTTAGTTTAGTTTAGATGAAGCAGGTGTCAAAAATAAAAGAAAAAAAGAATCTAATAATAAGATAACAAAGAATCCCTAAAATCTAGTTGCAGCCTAACAAACTAATGCTTGCACGGCAAGGCAAAGGCTACACGCATGTTATTGTTATACTACTCCTAATATAATTAGAATCTTAATGTGCTTAAAGTAAGAAAAACCTATTTTAAGTAGAATAGTAAAAACTTACAAGTAAAAGATTTCTACTACTACTATAACTGTAACTAAACTATAATTCTAATACAATTAGAAATCCCAATCCAACTAGGACTACTAATCCAACTAGAATTAGGATTACAACTTATACTCCTAACATAACTTGGAGTTCTAATTCTAATAAAACTAGGATTACATGAGTCCTACTCCTACTAAAAGTAGGAAAACTAGCAATACTCTTAACATAATTAGGAGTACTTTACAACCTTCATTTCCAATAGCGATTAAGCTCTCATCCATCATTTTAGTTCATTTTTAACCTCTCAGACTCTATATATATCAACATAGTCAAGATGTTTTAATATACAAGACAGTGAATTGTAGTTCACATTTAAGTTCTTAAAGCTCACTTTTTATTAAGAATGCGTATCTTAACTACACATAATTCTCTCTTTTAAGACTAAAAACCTCAAGTTTAAGCTTGCATCTCTCACTTTTAAAAACTCAGAATTAACTCTAGGGAAAAAACATGTGTGTTCCGTTGCACCCATGTATTGAAAAGAAAGTTAATAATAGGAGTCTCATAAAAATCCGACTCGTTTGATCGAGCCCATTGACCCGCCGACCCACAACCAAAAAACCGGGTAATAATCCTTTATTTTCAATTTTAGTGGGCCAGGTACCCGAACCGGGAAAATGGGCAAGACCGGGTCGTGTAATGCCCCATATGTTTTATTCAAACGGGTACCCAATTGCCCGAGAACAATATTTTTTTAAAAAAAATATGATTAGTTGGACCTAGCTCATGTGGTTCTGCTAAATGCTCTTATGCGGTAATGGGCCTCTCTAGTCTCATCTCTCAAGTCTCAGCCTTTTGAGACTCAACTTCTTAAGGGGTCGTTTGGTATCATTAGGGGTGTAAGTGGATTGGACTGGATTGGACTTTGCCAAATCCAAATCCAGTCCAAAGTTTTTTGGACTCGAGAAATTGAGTCCAAGTCCGATCCAAATATTTTTTGAGTCCAATCCAGTCCGGTCCGATAATTTTTTCTTGAGTCCGAATCCGGTCCCAATTCCGATTATTATATTATTTTTTTCCACCGATTTAGATTTAATGATTCACAACGTTTTCTCATAATTGAATTTGAAAAATTAAGCTCATTATATTCATTCCATAAAATAAGTCACATACATCTTTTATATTATATATATAAATATTAAATATATATTATATATAAAAATATTTTTGGACTGGACTGGACTTATTGGACTCCAAAGGAGTGAGTCCAAATCCAGTCCGAAAATATTTGGACTCGAAAATTTGAGTCCGAGTCCGCCAAAAATTTAGCCCATTCCGACAAGTTTGGACCTGGACCGGATTGACTCGGACTTTTGCATCCGCTACACCCCTAGGTATCATCACTGTAAACGGAATGGAAAGGATTTGGATAAGGAGGGGAAATTGTAATAATAAGTATTACCTTTAACAGTTGTTTGGTATCCTAGTGGAATGGTAACAATTGAGAAATTTATGGTTGAGAAAGGAAACATAATTTATTTCCACTAGCTTAATAAGGGTAACAAATGAAGGGAATGTGTAACATTTCGGAAACAGTATTAGTTACTTATAACTCATACCAAACAATTAGAAATGGAAACACTTATTTGAATCCATTTCCTACTTCAAAATTTTCTATACCAAACACCCCGCAAGAGTATGTATAATGGGGTTCTACAACTAGTTCTCCAACTAGCTCTCCAAGGAGAGAGAAAGCGAAAGCTACATCTTACCCAACAATGGGGCTCTTGGGTGTGTCTCGGGTATATCTCCATAGAAATTCTTTGCAAAGTGTCTCTTGGAGGATATACCATTTGGTTAAAGGAGAGACGGCTCTCCAATGTGTAGGGCCCACAAAACCAAAATATACCATTACAATTACTAAAGTTTTCTTTTCTTCTGGCAACCATTTAGTAATCTTTTTATAAAAATTTAAAAAAATTGTAATAATTCTCTCTAAATTTCTTCCTGAGTTATTCACTTGCTTTTTTAAGAAGAAAATTTCTAGATTTTCATGGTAGACGTTTTTTTATAAATTTATTTTCTATTTTAAATTTTTATTTTTTATCTTTAGCTTTTTTGGTAGTATTGGTTTGGCAAGTTTGATGGAATTAGCTGTAAAGTTAGACAATGAATATTCTAAATTAAAAAAAACGCATATTTAAGCCGGGTACCCTATGACCCAACCCAGAAAAACCAGATAACCGCAAACCAGGTACCTGATTTTTCTAGGTCGGGACATGTGCTGACTTTTCTATGGCGGGTACCATCATGTCCTGGTATCCGAAAAGTCTGGTACCTGGTTATGAATACCCTAGTTAATAACCACTACCTTTCCTTATTAAAACTCCTTGGTCGGCACCTTTTTCTAACAAAAAAAAGTGAGGCACATATGCCAAGAAATTTACAATAAATTAGGAGGTAAATATGGGATAAATGTCCTTTCAAAAACAAAAAATATGGGATAAATGAAGCAACGAGTTATCTGATACATTTATGATTTTTCCTATACGGCACTATGCACATAATAAGCTACTCTGAACAAAACATTACAGCAAACTGAAGGGTAACTTTTCCGAGTTAAGTTGTGAATCCCTCAAATGAAGAAGAAAGAATTTTGAAAAGTCCATCTGGGTTATCAGCATGCACCTATATCAAGATATGCCAAGGATAGCCGACATGGGCTTTATATTAGAACACGCCGAAAGAATAAGACCAAAATAACAATTAGCTAGATAGGTATTTAATTTCCCGTAAAAAAAAAAGATAGGTATTTAATTTAACATACCTATGCCACATTGGTATTTATTTAATCAACGGCGACAAGTAGGTATTAATATAAACATCAGATGACATACAAGTCCTTTTTATTCAGAGCTAGTGCGTAGTGTATCCTTTTTTTTTTCTCGTATTCCAATTTGTTTAAATTGATCTATTACCTTAACTCCTTAGATAATTTAGTTCTTTCTCACCTTTTCTCATAACTATTTGGAAGTGAAACGGTAGAGCTTTACCCCCAATGCAATTAAAGCAAGAGACTATAAATCCAACTGAAAGAAGACATGGTGAAGGAGGAGGTGTATTGAACACATCAGGTGGGAAAGAACAAAAAAGTATTATGGGAATCAGGCAATAGATCAATTAAAACGAATTAGAATAGTAGAAAAAGAAAGAAAGAAAGTTTACACGAGTTAGCTCTGGGTTAAAAAAAAAAGGACCTATATGTCATCTAATGTTTATATTAAAACCTATTTGTTGCTGTTGACAAAATAAATAGCAATATGGCAAAGGTATCTTAAGTTAAAGACGTATTTGGCTAATTGGCCACAATAAAGTGATTTATACAGATTTCAACAATCAGAATAGAACGTAAATCATGCTAATAGATAACCTTCTCAATAGACACTGTTGGGCGAATGGGTTTTGCATAGAGACCCTTGCAGTCGGCAAAGACTAAAAATTGACCCATTAATTATGCTTATACAGTACATGATATTGAACATGATTTAGAACTTCTCGTATTACATAGTATAAATCAGTAATATCGCCAGCGCATAATTTTCTGTTGTACTTTTTCTTTGGAAGAAAGGCCACTAATAGGTTCTAACTATTTCCCAGGTTCTCTATTGATAAATTCAGAATAATTTCAGCATTAGAAGTTCTTTTTCGACAGCAATCCCATACTCCCGAGTGACTTATAGCATGCAAACATGTAAAAACACTGCAGGTAATCAAGTTGCTCAATATTGACATAAAAACTCACCCAGTGTCCCGCATCTTCAAGGACATGCATTTGCACACCACCTCCCTCATCAGCAGCAAACTCCTCAGCAGCATGAATACGCCGGATATCCTCAAGTGCCCATCTATGCAAGCTCCTCTCTGCCTTTAAAAAATTTACATGCACACCTCGAGGAACATCTTCAATTATTTTCCTGTGCCAAGACCAGATCAGTGAGGAAATCGAGTTTCACTTATGTGGAACTGACAGAAATATTCTGAAATAACATTCAGTAGGTCATTTGGTGCAGAGTTCTTGTTTCACAGTGCTACACTTGAGTACTAAAAACAGAAGGTTGGCCATACCATAAGTTTGTTTCTTCAAAAGAGTGATACATTTCAGAAATTCCCTCAAGATCAAATACCCATGAAAAGGATGATCCTGTTCCGAGTGAGCCAGTATGCCGGAGATTAGTTGCTACCCACTGAACACAAACACAATCATAAAGAAAAGTTAAATTTCTTCTTCTTCTTCTTCTAAGCCTTATTCCCAAAATGATTTGGTGTTCATGAAGTATGTCATGTTATGGGGGTTTTTTTTCCCCCCCCCCCCCCAATCCTCCCCCACCTCCCTTTCCTCTTTGGGCCCGAGGAGAGGGGTGAAAGAACCACAAAGAAAAATAAAAAAAAAGAAAATTAAGACTCTAAAATATGTTATTCTTTTTATATATATATTAAAAAAAAACCTCCACGCTAGCAAGTGTGTTTAGGCAAAATTTAGTCAAGAAAGTTTCATAAAAGTCTTTTGTAATCCCCTGAAAAAAGGGTTTTGTAATTATGTCACAATGATAGGAATCACATGTGAAAATGTATGAAAAATGAACGAAAGAAAGACATACTATGGAATCAGGCCAAAAGGTAAAGTTGCTACGATTAAATCAGTATAATTTTACCAATTACAACTCCTAAGCATTGAAGAAGATTAGGAGTAAGGACTTTCCAAAGGAATGAGATACTGATAATATTCTGAATGAATTATAATGCTGTTTTCTACTCTTATTATAGACCAAATTATTCTTCCTTGCTGCTTACTAGACTTTATAGCTAACTCTGCTACTGAATATACTTTCTGCTGCTTTCCCTTAGACATCATGTATTGTTTTTAGAGGGACACAAGAAAGGGGAAGAGAATCAAGGACCTTGAGTTTCTTAGTACGTGTCTGTTTTACAATTTTTTGATTCCCTTCTCCAATTTCAGTATAGAATAACCCATGTAGCTCTACATTGATTCCCCACCCCCTTCAAGGGTTTTGAATTCCTTAAAACTCCCCTACACCCTCACCAACACGATTATTACCAATCCAACATAACCCTAGGAATAATTATCACCAGTCAACCATCACCACTGGTGTCAGCAATCTGTCCACCAGAGCCACTGCTGTCACCACTGCTGTCACCACTGCCGCCACCGGTTAACACCAGATCCAAGCCCAGCCTGTGAACACCTGACCATCCTCACCACCGGATTCGTACTATCCCACTGCCCAACCCCAACCCTCCCCGTTAACCATTTCCAAAGCCATTTCGGACCATGACTTATTTAGCCACACCACGTAACCATGTAAGGCCTTGTTCTTTACGACTTAGTTAAACTTTTTTCACTTATTTCACCATGCCCACAAATAACCATGAGTCCATGACTTACTTATTTCAGTTTAGTTAAGCTCACTCAGTCAAAAAAGAACAGGGCTTAAGAAGAGAACAGTAGATTGATGGAGATGGAGGAGATAGGGGTCTCAAATATTATTGGTCAATTAACAAGTAAAAATCGATAACATGGTTATGGACCTATAACATGGTTGAATTTGAGCATTTAAACTTCTCCGAAGTTTCTATGGTCAAATTCAAACACCTAAGTCCATCTTTTCAATTTTACCATCAAACCAGTACATATTGAAAGAGATAAGGAGTGGTGTGGTGGTCTTGGCGGTGGACATTGATAGTGGCAGCGGTTCGTTGGCGTCAAGGTGAACGGTGGTGGTGGTGGTGGGTTGGCTGCAAGGAGAAAATGATAATTGGCGTAGAGGGAGGAAAGCACCGTAGTTATAGTTTTTTATTTTAGTAAAAGAAGACTAACCACATGTATAAGAATTGAATTGATTTTTCAGTAGAGCAAAACATAGAAATACAGTTCCCTTCCTTGATTTCTTTCTTTCCTCTTATTTACCCACCTAGGTTCCTTTGCGTTTCTCCTTATAAACCAAACAGCCCTAGTTTTGTTAAGCATTTCCCCCATTACCCTTCTTTATGTCTCCTACTTCTAGAATATGTGAATAGCACAGGTGACCTTGATTGATCCCCTGCACACACACGAGTGAACTTACAGAGAAAATAAAACAAAAAATACACACAGGATGTAAGCATCATACATTTCCACAGAAGCCTGCTGTCTCACAAAAACTAACTACTGAGGGATGCCAAAATATCATTCACATTGTCGCTGCTCAAGCAATCATGCATATAGATGCTTCATTTAAGCAAATAATCCCGACCAACTAACACATGAAGCTAAGGCAAATTCACCATACTCAAAAGTATTCAAGAGTTTTTATCACTTATGTAGGAGTTACAATTTACAAATTGCTAAATCAAATAATTAAAAGAATTATATTAAGGAGAAACTGATATGGGTTACAACCCAAAAATATATTTCTCTTGTATGTATCTTTCAAATATAAAACTTCTTCTTATATCTCTCCTTTCTTTCTCTCTCTTATTCTTTCTTTTTCTTCTACCTTTCATTACAATGAAATAACAAATCTACATATATAAAACTTATAGCACAATGAAATAACAATTCTACATATATAAAACTTATAGCTTACTAAACAAATAAAGGGTTAAACTAATTCTCATTTTAAACCATTATCTAATTTAAACAAAAGTTATTAAAAGTAAACTAATTATAGCAATGCTAAATTAAAGTTTGATTTTCAACACACCCCCTCAAATTTTAATTGTCATTCCAAGCATTTCCCTTAATCTTCTAAACATATCAAGAGATAAAGGCTTTGTAAAAATATCCGCAACTTGCTCCGTGGTATTACAATACTCGAGCGCAATTGTTCCTTGCTTGACTTGATCTCGAAGAAAATGAAACCTTGTGTCGATATGTTTGCTTCTCCCATGCTGTACAGGATTTTTCGCAAGTTTAATTGCTGACACATTGTCAGCATGTATTGTCGTAGGCCCCTCTTCAGCATGACCTAAGTTCTTGTAAGAGATTTCTTAACCATAGTGCTTCACAGACTGTACTTAGTTTTAAAAGGCGCGAGGCGCACCGAGGCCCAAAGCGCAAGGCGCAAGGCGAAGGCGCACGCCTCTCATAGGCGAGGCGCACTTTTGATGCCAAAAACCTTTAAAATCGATTAGAGAATAATGTTATTATACTAAAAAAAAATATAAGCTGCTGTAATTAAAAATTATAAGATATATACCCTTTGTAAAACCAGCTACTGTAAATTTATGGTTGCTGTAATTTTAGTTTACCCATGATTTTTTTATTTTTAAATACGGTATATTCCTATTTATTTTTTGAAAAAGGAACAATCTGATGAGAGGTATCTTTGAGAAGAAGTGGGGGCGGCCTTATCAAGAAGTACAGAAGTAGAAGAGAAAAGTAGAGCAGGGAAAAGAAAAAGAACTGAGAAAAGAGAAAAGGAAAAAGAAAACAAAATAAACTGAGAAAAGAGAAAAGGAAAAAGAAAATAAACTGAAAAAAGAGATAAGGAAAAAGATAAAAACAAAGAAAGGTAAAAATTAAAAACAGAAAAGCACGTGACTACTAAAATATGAAGCAGCAGTCAATATTTTTTAAAAAAAAAGAAAAGAAAGGGAGTGGGGTCCTAGTGTTTTCCAGCTCATAAAGTCAGTAAATCACAGTAAATAAAAGCCATGAAGTAATCGCACAAAGTAGAAAGACAGAACGAAATGAAGAACGAAGAAAGAGAAAAGAACACCGGAAAGCTTTCTCGCCGGCGCCGGAAACCACATATCTAGTACCCGAATTGATGGTAGATGTCCCGCCGGCTTCCTCTGTCACCTCCGGCGACTTCGCGGTCGTCGATTGACCCCAAACCATAAATTAGGGTTTTTTAAATTAGGGTTCAATTTTGCTGAATTGAACGCGATTAACAAAGGGCTTTTGTTCGAAATAGGTGAATCTAAAGCCAAGTAAGTTTACATTTGAAAGATTTTTGTTTTTTTGACAATTCTCAGTTCAGATCTACTCTCAACCCCCTCTCATGCGCCTCTGTACTCAAAGCGCTCAGGCGGTGCACCTTGCGCCTCCCACGAAGGCGGCAAGAGGCGCGCGCCTTTCCTCGCCTGACGTAATGCGCCTCGCCTGAGTTTGAGGAGGCGATTTTTTCAGCGCCTCTACTCGCCTAGCGCCTGGGCGCGCTTTTTAAAACTAAGGACTGTAGATGAAGCTGCTATGTATTCAGCTTCACAACTTGATAGTGCCACAACTAGTTGTTTTTTAGAACTCCATGTAAAGGCAGTTGAACCTAAATAAAATACATATCTAGTTGTACTTTTTCTTTCATCTTGATCTCCAGCCCAATAACTATCTGAATAACCAGATAATATTACTCCATCTCCATAAGTATAGAACATTCCATAATCTAAGGTACCTTTAATATACCTTACTATTCTTTTCGCATTGCACCAATGAGATTCTTTTGGTGTCTCCATATATCTACTGACAAGCCCAACTCCATAAATAATATCAGACCTGCTTATAGTTAAGTATCTTAAACTTCCAACTAGACTCTTGTATAAAGTTGGATCAATCAATTTCCCTTCTCCAGCTCTTGTCATCTTTAATCCTGTTGCGACAGGTGCGATCATAAGTTTGCATGAGTCCATTTTAAATTTCTAAGTATTTCCTTCGCATATTTCTTATGTGAAATGAAAATTCCATCTTCACATTGCTTTACCTCTATGCCAAAAAAGAAATTCATTAGCCCGCAGTCAGTCATTTCGAATTCCTTGAACATTGCCGTCTTGAAATCATCAAACATACTCTGGTTGTTCCCGGTGAATAATAGGTCATGAACATATAAGCTTACTATGAGTATATAGTCACCATTCTTTTTCACATAGACTCCATGTTTCATATGGACACTTGATAAAACCATTCTGGATCATGTATCCATCGATACGTGTATTCCAAGCCCGTATTGAAACATGATATTCTGTTTCATATGGGCTTGCTTTAGACCATAAAGTGCTTTTTTCAAACGATACACCTTATCTTTTTGCCCCTTGATCATAAAACATTCTGGTTGTTCTATATAAATTTCTTCTTCTAAACGCCATTTAAAAATGCAAACTTGACATCAAATTGATATATCTTCCATTTGTGATGTCCTACAAGTGATATCATCATTCTCACAGTGTCTAAACGAGCTACAGTTTCAAATACTTCATCATAATCAACACCATACTTTTGCTACAAGTCTTGCCTTGTATCTATCAATGCTTCCATCTGCACCTCTTTTGATCTTGTAAACCCATTTTACACCTATAGGCCATAGCCTTCTGGCCCTTTGGCAATGTAGCCAGCTCTCATGTATCATTTTTCTCTATTGAGTGGATTTCCTCTTTCATAGCAGATATCCATTCTTCTTCTCCAAGAGCTTCTTCAAAATTTATGGGTTCATGGTCTGCATATAAGCAAAATAAATCAACTTCGTCAACTTCATTAGTCTCTTCATAGATATCTCTAAGGCTTCTCATTTTCACAGGTCTTCTTGACGATGAGGTTGATCCTCTAGATGTAGCCGATTTTGGCTCATTGTCTCTTATGTGTGATGAAGGTGTCACAAGTTTATTATTTTTTGAGTTCGTCTGTGTAGTCTTATTATTGTTGTAATCTTCAAATACAACCTTTTTCGCTTCTTTTCCTTGATTATTCCATCTCCATGATTCTCCTTCGCTAAATATTACATCTCTACTCTCAATCAATTTATTGTAGAGTTTGTAAGCTTTGGATTGTCCACTGTATCCAATGAAGATACACTTCTCACCTCGATCATCTAACTTCTTCCTACTTACCTCAGGTATTTGAGCATAAGCAATGCACCCAAATACTCGCAAATGTAACATTTGGCTTCTCACCACTCCATGCTTCTTGTGGAGTCATATTCTTCACACTTTTTGTAGGGCAACGATTTAGAATATAAGTTACCCATGCAACAACTTCTGCCCATAATTGCTTCAGTAATCCTCTCTCTTTTAAGATGCTTCTTGTCATGTCTAGAATTGTCCGATTCTTCCTTTCGGCAATTCCATTTTGTTGTGGAGTATAAGAGGCTATAAATTGTTGTCGTATTCTTATATTTATGCAAAAATCTTTGAACGCATTTGAAGTGTATTCACCCCCTCTGTTAAATCTAAGTGTTTTCAACTTACATCCGCTTTCTAACTCTACTCGAGCCTTAAATCGCAGGAATGTTGCAAATGCAGCTGATTTCTCCTTCAGCATATACACCCATAATTTCCTGCTATAATCATCAATAAAGGTAATAAAATAACGATTACCTCCTAAACATTCTACTTCTAATGGTCCACATAAATATGTGTGTACCAATTCTAAGGGTGATTTTGCTCTCCAAGAAAATCCCTTCTGGAACAGAAGTCTAGCTTGCTTCCCAATTGTGCAAATTTCACAGTTTGGGGTCTTCAATGGTAGGCAATGCATGCACCATGTTCTTTAATTGCAAGAGTTTTAGGCTATTGAAATGCAAATGACCAAAATGTATATGCCATTTCCATGGCTCATTATCTACAACACCATAAAAGCACTTCTGCACCTCGATGTTAAATTGCAGCGGAAACATGTGATTCTTCGCGATCTTTGATTGAGCAATAATTCTTCCACTATTATCTTTAAGTTGAAGATTATTACCCTCTATATGAACAATATATCCTTTTTCCAAAAGTTGCCCAATACTAAGGATGTTACTTTTCATATTAGGCACGTAATAAACATTAGAAATGAATTCTTCATTTCCATTTTTAAGAAATATTCGTATTTTCCCTTTACCATGAACCTGTAGTTTGGATGAATCTCCAAAACTTACATTACCTTTGATCTTTTCATTAAAGTCAATAAAAAAATTCTCTTCAACCACACATGTGGTTACTAGCTCCAGAATCGAAAAACCACATGACTTGTTGATTACTAGCTTCTTCATGCGCTAACAACAATGTAGGACTTTCTTCATTGTTTCTTGACGATTCAGCAACATTCAATCGATTTCCTTGATCCTTTTGTTTACTCCAACACTCGGATGCATAATGTCCATATCTTTGACAATTAAAGCATTGAACGTCTTTTGTCTTACCGCGTTCATTAAAAAATTTCCTCCTCTGTTTGACCCTCTTCCCTGGCCAGAATTTCTCTCATTGGCTTGGTTGCGAGGTTGGTAGTTACCACGACCTCTACCTCGTCTACGAAAGTCGCCTCCTCGATTTCCACCTCTTTGTTCATTTGATGACAACTTTGATTCAAGTGCAATCACAAGTCACAACTGGTCCATCATTCTTCTGAATTCTTTGTTCATGCACTTGAAGTGATCCAAGAAACTCATCCACCGATAATGTATTGTCTTTAGATTCTTCTATTGAAGGTAATACATGATTAAAATATTTTGATCGAAGTATTTTCTCGACGATCTTAGAATCTTCAATCTTTTCTCCGTTCTGTTTCTGCTGATTAACATTTGTCAGAAGCCGAGAAAAATAATCAGAAATAGACTCAATTTTTGTCATCTTGATTTCTTCGAATTCACCCCGTAATGCTTGTAAACGAATTTTTCTAACCCTCTTGACTTCTATAAATATCGTTGCGAGTGTGTCCCAAGCTTCCTTGCTTGTAGTTGCATTCGAGATCTTCACAAATGTTTCGCGGTCTAAACATGCGTAGATAAAAAATAATGCCCTTTGATCTTTTCTCTGATTTTCTTTCAACTCATCTTGCTTTTCTTGAGCTAATGAAGATTTTGTCTCATCTCATGGTTTTTCAAACCCATCACTTACAATTTCCCACAAATCTTGGGAACCAAAAAGTGCTTTCAATCTTCATATTGGTCTTTGGATAATTGGGGTATTTCTGGTTGAACAAAGTTGGTAGACATATTTTGGTGATATTGAAAAATAACGTGGCTCTGATACCAAATGTAGGAGTTACAATTTACAAATTGCTAAATCAAATAATTATAAGAATTATATTAAGGGAAAACTGATATGGGTTACAACCCAAAAATATACTTCTCTTGTATATATCTTTCAAATATAAAACTTCTTATATCTCTGCTTTCTTTCTCTCTCTTATTCTTTCTTTTTCTTCTACCTTTCATTACAATGAAATAACAGTTCTACATATATATATATATAACTTATGGCTTACTAAACAAATAAAGGATTAAACTAATCCTCATTTTAAGCCATTATCTAATTTAAACAAAAGTTATTAAAAGTAAACTAATTATAGTAATGTTAAATTAAAGTTTGATTTTCAACAACTTAAGCCTTAAGGGACTTGACAAAAATTTAAAATTAATCCTACTCCTTGTGTTTGGGTTAACTACCCAATAAAAGTATTGTTCATCGCCTTTAATTTCTTAATTCTAGAAAGAAAAGAGTGAATACTCATTTTTTATGACAAAAAAAATTAGATACTCCCTCCGTCCCAGAATACTCTCGACACTTATCAAGGCACATAGTTTTAGATGATAAGTTGTTGTTTGGTTATCAATTGTTATTTTATTGAAAAGGTAGATGTGAAAGGAGTTAGTAGGTACTAAAAGTAGTATATTTTATTTGGTGGGGAGAGAGT
Source organism: Beta corolliflora (assembly GCA_947648045.1). Lineage (NCBI taxonomy): Eukaryota > Viridiplantae > Streptophyta > Magnoliopsida > Caryophyllales > Amaranthaceae > Beta > Beta corolliflora. Next base: position 249,656 of record CANSZD010003594.1, read on the forward strand.
GTGGGCCAATTGTTAGAGTTAGTAGGTAGTAGGAGTGGTATTAATTTATTTGGAGGAGAGAGAGTGTGAGCCAATGGTTAAAAGGTATAAGGTTTAAAATAGTAGTGGGTCATATACAAAAATAGAAGTGTAAAGAGTATTATGGGATAGATGAAAAAGGAAAGTGTAAAGAGTATTTTGGGACAGAGGGAGTATTCAATACTTATCATATAAGATGATGAATAACAAGCAGGCAAGAACAAGAAAAAAGAGTGGCCTTCAGATATAAGCACATTTCAAAAGAAACAAGTGACTTTACACTCTAGAGTGCATATTGAATTACCAATTCCAAATTTATTGGATCCTCCTTGTTGCATTTCCTTGGACGGAACGAGTTCTCAATTTCACTGGTTTCACAAAGGTTGGCCCCTTTTCTAATTTGGGCATACTGAAAGTTATGTTTAAGTGCTACACCTAAAATCCTTTGACCATGGCAATATTCAATGCTTTAATGGCTTTCCTTAGCATGACTTTTCACCTTATCTAAAATCTCCTACAGTCACACTAGAACACTCATAAAAAATACAAAGGAAGCCTTAACATATTTTCTAGATTTGTATGCAGTTAAAAATTAGCAGCAAATCTCAGTACCAACCTGAACAACAATGGAATAGATCAAATGTATAAACTCAGTGCCTTTCCCTTCTCATTTTTTCTTTATCTACAAGATATAACATTTGTAAAATAGCAAACCGAATGCTAAATACATCACTTCACTTTGGCAATAACCTTCTTCACAAGGTCATTATTGTTGTTCTATATAGCCTCATCAGAGTGTTTTATATAGCATAACAATAACAGCATCAATTCCCATGTTATCAACAAAAGAGATACAATTCAGTCCGCAACTTCGCAAACAAATGGGTGAAAGGGAAAATTTGATTACAGGAAGAGATAAAGGTTTTTGAAATTAATGTCAACGGTAAACACGATAAAGAAATAGAAACCAAAAGGTGAAAAGAATCGATTGAACTCAGAAGATTTATGCATTAGGCTAGCATAGGTCATAAAAATACCTGTGCTACATCCTTAGAGAACCCTTCTTGCACAAGGGCATCCATGACATATTGCTTTGATGGAACCTTCCTCAACCAAAAATTAGCAAAGTTACATAATATAATGTACTTAAAACACAATCACAATAAGAATAGCTTACAGCAGAAGTAAATGTATGTAACTCATGCAGGAGCATCTAGGAAATTTCATGGGTTCCAAGCCTAATCCGTGAAAGAAATTGGATAAGTCGGTTTATGTCCCAATAATGGACATTTTTGGGGCAATCCACTAATAGTGGCAGCACACAGTACTATTTTGGCACTGTCGACTATGGCTCTTTGCACAGAGTTTTATGAGGCATGGAATAGTATTTCCTTGTATAAGAATTAACATTGTATTATGATTCTAGAATAATGCTGCTTAGAGTGACTTATGGGAGAGTACAGAAATGACTGGTGGTCATTTACGGAAGTCATATCACATCCATAATAATAGATATTGGGATGATGAGACAATAATTTACAAAAGCAGGGAATACTATATAAGAGAAGCATCATGGAAGAATCTTAGAGGTAGTATATCTGGAATGGAAAAATAAATCAACAATTTTGCATTATATTTATCCCTCGGTCTAGAAAAGCAAAAAAAAAAAATTGACTGGTATAAACCCTCCCCCCTCGAAAAAATTACAGAAGAAGGCAGAGAGACAGTGAGCTTGTTTGGAGGGGAAAAAAGAAATAGAAATTAACATTAATTCTATAATATCGAGCATAAGTTGATATACATCCATAGTTCTGTAATGGGACTAAGGGATTCCAACCTTTCTTTCAATTAAACAGACAGCCTGCAATACGCTGTATGGCAGAATAGAAAAAGGCAAGCATTTCATTTCAAACAAAATGAACAAACCTTTTCAGGCATTCTCCTAAGAAAAGAAATCAGTTCTGCTGGATGATCCTCCCCGTGTCCACCTGGTCTTACTTTTCCTGGAGTAGCATCTAAAACCCAAACCTAACAGAGAGCAAAAGGGAGAATGCATGGTTAAATTAATCTATTAAAAGACCAAGGGAAATAAACAGCGTAAAGTTTAAATGATTCGTATCCTAAGTTTCAGAGTTTCTGACTACAGCTTCAAAACAAACAAATTCAAAGTGAAATTTCAAATCTTTCACAGTAGTACCCTTACCAACAACCAGCATTGAGTTTTTGAACATCCAAAATTCCAAATAGTTTCATCCTCACCTTAACAGGTCGTGCAAGAGGTTTTGCAGCTTGCTCCACCATGCTCAAGACAACTGCATTGCTTTTACAGAAATAATCACCAAGTACTTCATTGACATATATTATAACATAAGCATCAGGCACTACTGTAATCAAATCACTCCATGTAGTCAAATAAATCAAGTACCTTTTCCTCCGAAGCTATGACCAACTAAAACTCGAGGCACGATTCGGAGCTGGGCAACCTAATTAAAGAAAAAATAAAGGTAGGTTTTTTATTTGGATTGATGTTAATGATCAAGAAAAGAATGAGAAAAGAGATGGTAGGGAGGGATAATCCTTCATATAAAATTCTTAGTTACTACAACAGAAACACAAGACCTTTTAGTAACAAATTCATAAGATTTTGAAACAAAGTGCTAGGTGAGCATAAGTGTAATTGTTGATCTCAAACCAGAACACTTTAAACCCAATCAAGAGAACACTTTTAAAAGGTTATAGAATCGTTCCACTATTAGGCATCAGAGACCTGTAAACCAACTAACTGGTCAAACCTTCTATAATTCCTGATTGACTAAACAGGAAGGACACTAGATTTTTTGCAATTTCTATAAAATTGTGTCTCTATAATGAGCAGAACCATCAATAGATTCTTTACAGCTCTATTTACAATATTAGCATGTTCATAAGCATGTGGTGTGTACATATTATACACCATTTCACTGTAGTCATTTAAATACAGGTCATGGAGTACAAAAAGACACAGGAATAATAACACACTCCGGGGTACTAAAGATGGAACTAAGACAGTCTTTGTTGTGTAGTAATTTCCAAGAATCAGTTCCAGCAGGTCTCAGTATGAATCAACTAATGCATTAAATTTGATACGGGTATGTCTGTTTAGGAAATAATCAATATTCATAAGTCTTCAAGAGCTCCAATAAATTGCATCAAAAATGAAGTCAAGACATGTCATCAGAAGACATTAGGCCTCCGTTTGGTAGGGCGTAAAACATTTTCGTGGAAAACTGTTTTCCTCTATTTTCAATTTTACATTGTTTGGTTTGCAAAGGAGCGTTAAACCATTTTCCTTTGGAGTACAATTGCTCTCCCAATGATGGAAACCCATTTTCCATTCAAAATGAAGGGAAAACTATTTTCCTTCCTTTTTCTTATCTTTCTTGTACACTCCTCTTACTACCTCCTTACTTTCCCTTTCATTTTTCTTTCATTTCATCATTTTTCTTACATGGAACCAAACAACGGAAAACTAATTTTGGAATTGTGTTTTCCATTGTAAATTGTTTTCCATGAAAATCCTTTTACACTGAAAATGTTTTACGCCCAACCAAACGTAGCCTAGATGGACATCAGCATGGGTACTAGCTTGTTATAGGGAAACATGAAAAGCAGAAAAGTAGGACCTTTCACCACTGCTCCCCTCCTCCCCCAACCCCCCCTTCTCCAACGGCCCACAATCCTTCGTTGAGGAATGAAATTCTAGATTGGAAAACAGGTTTTATTAGTAGAATGGTTCAGGAAGAAATACAGTTGTTCAATGGCTGTGATAGAAAAATCAGCGAAGGGGGTAGAGCACACTACTCACAATAACACGTTCAGCTCGAGTAAAAAGAATATAGTTCCCACGTACTCACAGCACATTCTAAGAGGGTACAATAGCCACATACATGGAGGATTTTTTTTCTCAAAAGCTTGCATCAGAGTTTATATTTTTTTCTGTTATTACTCTTATTCCTAAATACAAACCGACTCATTTACCCGAATTGCCAGATCTAAAAACAAAAACGACCTTGGATTTCAGAAAGATGCTCAACCGTGAATCGAAGGCATTAAAACAACCATGCATAGTCCCCCTCCCTCACCTAAAATGGAGTTATGAATTATGAGAGCAGAAACGAGTCCAAAAACCAGAATTCATATCTTCATGCTGTACAAAGAATTAAACATCACGCATTCAAGTGTCCAAAAGTCAAGCGAAAATTATCTTCCAAATCTTCTATATACTGGCCTTGGCACTAATTCCTTTCTGCGCTCTGCTTTTGGGTTGCTAGTACAAGATAAAAGACCAGAATCCATCAAAAAGGTGCAGACAACAGATTTGAAAAAATGTGAGCAACTGACTGCTGTCATAAGTGGCTTGGTTGATGCAAGTACATATCAACCAGAACAACCAATTTTGCAATGTAGAAAGAGGTCCATATAACAGCTGAGACGAGTCACAACAAGACGAGTAGTGAGAAGCTAGCAAAGCCATCAAAACTATATATTGCCACAAAACAACTTAGCTAGATAAAAAAAAATAACAATGTTACAATGGAATTTTAACAGGACCACGAGGCATATAAGCTAAAACCATCTAACTGTGCTTTGAAAAAGACATAGAAAACTTATCAGTTATCACACATCATATGCCGTAAAAAGAAAGAATCATAACTCCAACATGCACGAAAGCAAAGCAAAAGTTGATGGGATCAAGAAAGGTACAATCATTGATGATCAAACAGCAGAAAATCTCGTACTATCCAATGTACGAGGGATGCTGCACAAACAAAATCTCATAGGGATAACCAAGATGGCTAGTACATTATGTCTTAAGAGTAACACCAGGATACATATAATCAAAGACATCAAAACCCACCAAATTCAAGACATCACGAGCAGCAGCAGCTACGGTATGGGGCAATCCTTTCTTATTTGATGCTGACTCACCATGGCATCGCAAATCTACTAGTAGAAACTGTACCAAAAAAAAAAGTAATTATTCTTTCAATGCAACATATAATAAAACCTTCAAAGGTTAATAAGCAGCCTTAACAGTGTTCATATTAGGAAGTGCAACAACAGTTTAACTGGTCATGTTAGCCAAAACTAGGAAAATATAACTAGACATAATTGTGTATCTCCAATCTATAGGTATATCCGTATAAATATAGGGTTATGATTGGGCTTTGACCACATGCAAAGTTAAAACTATTTCCATCCAAAAAGGTTTATACATCCTCCGAGTCTGAAAGCAAATTCCAGATCCAAAGTGAAATGAAGTCAAATGCTTTAGAAAGGGCAGACCAAGGTCATTTGACGCATCTTTGTTCATTTGATAAAATTTGCATGGATCATTGTACTGTACACTACCCTCCCTTCCCCCCCCCAACCCCCAAATAAAGAAAGAATAAAAAGAAGTCCGAAAAGCCCACAATCTTTAAGCCATTCAAATTTTAAGGTTAATCGTACGCATTATAAAAAAATCTTTCCTTATCCGACCAAGTTTTGCTAGCTGAGACTCAATCTACATGCCTAAGGTGGAAAAGATTCAGTCTTAGTCAGAATATCCTCAAAGATAATTCCAAATATACAGGAGTTTATGATGACCTCATTCTGTCCGCAACAAGCAATGTTACAGAAAGGCTTCAAGCATGTACTTGGTTTGCATTATACAGTTAATTCAGTTGACCAAGATAAACAAAAGTGGAGGTTACCTGCCACATTGGAAAACTTTTCGCCAACCTGCGAGCAAAGGAACCTGATATTCAAAAACAACCATGAGTAGAGCAAATGAGCAGCTGTAAATGGAGAACATGAAACTGAAAAATTTCTAAGATCAGCGTTAATGAGGAAAAGACTAAGAACATGAACTTAAGAATAGATTTTAATTCCTTAATCAGCATAATTTATTGCAATACAAATGTTCACATTCAAGGCGTAAGGCGTAAACTCTCTCCCAGGGTAAGAGCTAAGAAGACTTAGATGAGGGTGATATAGGTCTACTTGGGATTCAGGAGAATATGGCGTTAGATAGGGCAGAGTAGAGAAAAAATATTTATGCTGATGACAGGATTTGACTCTATACTTATTCCTTTTATTCCTTCCATTTTACCCCCATGAGTTTTGCAAACTTTTGTTCTTTAAACAGTTACATTAATTCTCCCTTTAAGGTTTTCGACTTTTCTCAAACCTTTACATTTGTTTTTCTTCACATTTGTTTTACACTGTTTCTTTATGAATTCTCTCCTCTTACTTTCCTCACTTGCACTTTCTCATTTTTCTTTGTTTACTCTCTAAATTGTTCCTTTATTTTTATTGTTTCATTTGTCATGGATACGAATTCTTATGACGGTTCATATAAGCCGACCCCAAACCATTTTGGGATTAAGGCTTTGTTGTTGTTGTTATTGTTGTTTTGTTCATCTCACCTCTGCCTCTGCCTCTCTATTTATTTCCCTCGTTACTTCCCATCAATTACTGATCTGCCCTCCCAGGCCCGGCTATCTATCGGCCTAACCTGTTTCACTGAACAGATCCCTTATTTGAGAAGGCCCAATATCCAGCTCTACACTCTATATTTTGTCTTTCCAGTTCCTACACATGCTTCCTCTTCCAGTTCAGTCATTCTCTCTGTTCATTTGTGCTCATTAATATCCATTGTTGACTTCAATTTGTACACCAAAATCAGGCTTGATTACTCACTCTTCAAGAGACTCCTTCCCAATTAGTCAACAAAGTTCCGATTTTTTCCCAAGAAAACCTTTCATCTTTTTTTTCCACTCAATATATTCAATTTTTCCTTAAACGAAACCAATGTTACATGGAACGCGGAACGTTCCGGAACGTGGTACGGGAACGGGAACGCGGAACGCAGCCTCTAGAGTAAACCAGATGGACTCCTAGACCACGTACCACATACCAAGTACCACGTTCCAGGACACGTCCCCTGGAACGTGGAACGTGGCCATATACCACGTTCCCGGTTATGGGGTCGAATGGAAATCATTTATCCCTTGTTTATTTTCGAATAAGTATCACCATCTCTCAAATCACATCTAAGAAATTTCATACTATTACCTATTCCAAAAAAAACAAATTATTTCTACTGCTCTACAATTCCACTAGCTATTGCTATGTTTTTAATTGAAATTCTGGAAATTGGTTGGGAATTCAGATGAATGGGTTATAATTTGTTGAAGGTGATGGTGAGATTCAAACTTTTGAAGTACTTTTACTTTGCCCTTTTTTAATGGCTTTCTTTTTGAGTTCTAGAACTATATCTCTGTAAGAACTTCCCTCCTTATTGCTTTTTTTAAACTTTTCTTTGACGTTTCTTTGGGAGTTTGATATGGGGTAGAATACGTAGATTTATCATTAATGGGTTTGAATTTCCTACAGCTTTAGAACTTAGAATGGGCTAATTCGTTGGGAAAAATTTGTTTGGAAGAGTAGATTACTTTGTTACTAATTTAGTGGTTGATTGATTCTCTAATGAATATGGACTTTGAAGAGCTTGGCTTTAGTATTTCTTGCCAATTGTCATTTCCAGTTTATCATTTTCACCCTCTTTCTGATTCAATCTTGTTCTGCTGAAGTTTGTTGCTTCATAATTCATTCGCTTTTGAGCCCATAAATTGATCCTATTAGTACAATATACATTTTCCCCTTTTTACGCTTAATTTTTTTTAATTGGAAGAGCCAGTTCTAATAAGTAGCACAGGGCCTCCATATAGTTTGAGACTGCCCTGTGCCTCCCTAATTGCCTCCACTTTCCAGGCAGTCCCCACTGCTAACTTATTAACTTATTTGAAGGAGATTGCTTGGCTTCTCTTCTTTTGTAGATAACCTTATAAGAGGCCTTTGCTAATGGGTTACAAAAATCCTACCGTCACTGAAATCCCATGTGATCAATGCAAATATGCCAAAGGAGCCTTGGCATTCTGTAAAAACAAGGAAATTAATGACGGAAAAGCTTTTACAAATGTCAGAAAGATCTAATTTTGGTTGTTGTTTCCCTTTTCATACTACTCAATGTCTGCAACTGTACAACAGTCTACCTGCTCACAAATTTCTTTCATGATCCTCAAAACAGGAAGGCTTTGCAACACTCCCAGCAATAAAGATTAAAAAAAAAAAAAACATGACATAACTATGATAAGTATCTGTGTTTTTGCTCCAATTTCATTTGTGTTTTCAAACCCAACATATCACTACTTTCGACTGAAATATGTGTTTACACAGGAAACCAGATGTACACAACCAAAAAAATAAAAAAAAATGTAAATATTTCCACAACTTCATCTTTAAAATAACCATACAAAAAGCATCAAAGTTATCAAAAAAGACAGATAAGTTACTAATTTTTTATTTTACTTGCAACATTTTCCACTTTTGGCAATTCTCTATTACTTGCAACGTTTCTATTTAACGCAATATGTTCTCTCTTTCTCTTTCTAGCAAATGGGATTCTACTTTTATATCTCTATATCTCTCTCCTCTTCTTGATTCTTATGCAAACAGAAACGTTGCAAGTAAAAAGACGGAGGAAGTATATATTCTTACTGAAAAGGCATGTCCAAAAATTTTAACTTTTAAGCAGAAGTAACAATAGTTCATATGCATCTACTTTCTCGACCACGGCGACAAGATCCATACCCCAGTTCTTCCGACAGCCAAGAATGCCATGTACAAGAACTGCAGTCGGTGGTTCAGGTACTGACTTGTCCATAAGAGAGCTCCACTTGACCTAAGAACAAAATAAGTCAAAGTATATAAGCTCTGAGCTAGTGCAAACTTCATAAATAATAAAAAAATCGACAAGAAGATTTGGGTATGGAAAGAATGAGTTTATCCCTCAAAAGTTATAATTAATATGAGCCAACTAGAGCTAGCAAAAGTTGACCCAACACAACAACACGAGATAATCAATGCATGAGATAAGCGGGTTAGGGTCAAGATCTTTGGACAACTTTAAACGATTAACCTATTTAATTACATCAGACATGTTAGTGTTGAGATTTCAAACACAAATATCACAAGCTCCAATCCGTTTAACTTAAACATATAGAAAATTTTAGTACATTGAAGATAAGAGAGTGCAGTATAAATTAATTTCTTCGTAAGATTGATATGCTCGAAAATAATTCTTCTCCGTTTCAAAATACTTGTATTACTTTCCTTTAACACTGTAGCAACATAGAAGGAAAAGGAAGAGCGGGAAGGGTGTGAGGGGAAAAAGGGAGGGGGAAGGTGGAGCTCCATTTCCCTCCAAATCTCTCCAATTTTGAAGGGATAATATTTATGAAAGAGGGGAAGAAAATGGATCCCTCCCTCTCCCTCTCCTTTTCCCTCTTCCTCTCCCTCCCCTTTTTTCCCCAACCCCTTATCGAGATAAGGTAACTTGTTCCCCTATGGCCCTACCTCCCTTTCTCTCCATTTCTTCTTATCCAAACAAAGTGTTAAGAACTGTCAGATACTTACAACTAAGCTAAATATGGCAATTGTTTTATAGCCAAATGCCACATGTAAACCTTGTTAACGAACTACCGTGAGTCCATGACCCACCCCCTCCTTATTTTCCACCTATCTCTCTCCCCTCACCCCCCTCCAATCTCCTTACCAACCAAAGCATGGATTATGCACCCTAGTGAGCACCCAAAAAGAACATAACATTCATATAAAACAACATGAACCTTTCTCAGCAACTTTTCTAAGTAAAAAGAATACACAATTCATAATCAAAGAACATGTATAATCTCCATTTTGAAGAGAACATAGGTCGTAATGAAATCAACACATAGCAAATGAACATACAATTTACATTAAAAGAACATACCTTTTAAATCCTGATTGAAAAAAAGTAATCTCGTCAATAAATTTGAATTATTTTCTTGTTAAAGAGTTTATATTGAATTAAATTGTCACACAACTTAAAATTTAAATTTTCAAACAATAATTGAGAAACTATAGATGAAGACAAAAAACTCGAAAATCCAAAGGAAGAACATACCAGAAGAAAACATGGTTTAAAACTACAGAACATGACTAACCTCTACTTATAGATAAACACAAGTCGTAATAATGAGAACATATGATTTAAAAAATAAAAGAAGATACATTTAAAATTTAAAGAGCATATATTCTAGTTAAAAATGACATATAGTGCAAATGAAAAGAACATGTCTAATCATTTACCCAAAAAAGAAAAAAAGAACATACACAAAAACAAAAAGAACATCAACATCTACATCATGTAATACAACAACAACAACAACTAAGCCTTATTCCCAAAGTGATGTACGGCCATGATGTACGGCCAATCACTGCTTTTCTTTCTCTCTCTCTTTTTTTCAACACTTGAGGCGGTGGAAGGTGGGTTGGTTGTGGCGGTGGAAGGAGAGTGTACTATTTGGTGAGAACTTGAACGTTTCACATGGTGGCCGCCATTAATGACCCAGAAAAAGCTCGACCAACCATTACTTTGAGAGACATTTGAAGGAAATTGAAGAGACCAATTCGAAATTCAGGGTTTTGAGGAAACCCATTTGAGATCTTGGCAAAAATTTAAGAAAAAAGGCGGAGCAACACCGGAATTGGAGACGCCGGGGGTGAGGAGGATATACAAATGGGGAGACTAAAGAGAGAGAGAGAGAGAAAGCTAATGACAAATTGAAGTATTCAATTTCAAGCTTGAAGTGTTAAAATGGTAACCTCTCACTCGACATCTCTCTCTTACTTTAGGAAATGTTGAAGTAATTTTTTTTACGAAAAGCTTGAAGTATCTAGATGAGTAGATGTATGTAAATCAAGTATAGCTCGAGTGTTGGACGGGGAGGTTTTAGGTTTGTACGGTTGTACTAACTACATTGTTTATTTTGAAAAACAATCTTTGTTTTTCACCAAATACACCCGACTAATTAAAAAATTCACCATATACCCTCAATGTTCCAAAAATTCACCATATATCCTTGAGTTTTCGAAAACGTTCACAAAATGCCCTTTTTCTAACTTAGTTAACTTTATTTACGATTTTGCCATCATTAAGCCCTAACCCTAACCCTAACCCACCCAAACCCTAACCCACCCGAACCCTAACCCCCGTCGCCCCCACCCCTCCCCCTCCACCCCACCCCCGTCCCTCCCCCACCCCCGCCCGGCCCCTCCCCCCACCCTCCCACCACCCGGCCAGCCCCTCCCCCCTCCAGGCCCCTCCCCCGCAACCCTCCTTTCAAAACCCTACCCCCAAAGGCCCTCACCCCACCGGGCCGCGAGAACCCCACCTCTCCCCCACCCCGCCGTCGCGAGAACCCCACCCCCACCCCCCCCACCCCGTCGAAATCGACGCCCGGAACCCCACCCCGTCGAACCCCGTCGGAAATAGACGCGCCCAAAACCCCACCCTCCCCCCGCCCCGTCGAAATCGATGCCCAAAACCCCACCCCTCCCCCACCCCGTCGAAATCGATGCCCGCCGTTCGGTTCGGTTCGGTTTGGAAAACCGGCGAAATAGACGAAGATCGAACCGACGAAGAACAGAGGAGAGAGAGAGATTGTGAAAATTTCGATCTTCTTCGGCCCGAATTTGGGATTTGGGAAAAACAGAGGAGAGAGAGAGATTGCGAAAATGGGGGTTGCGGGCATGTGGTGGAGGGAGGGGAGGAGTCTTCTGGCCAGTGGAGGGAGGGGGGGGCGGCCGGTGGAGGCGAGGGGAGGGGAGGGGGGGGGGGGGGGGGAGGGGGGGGAGAGTGGAGGTTAGGGGGTTAGATTAGGGTTAGATTAGAGTTAGATTAGGGTTAGGGTTAGATTAGAATTAGGGTTTAGGGTTAATGATGGCAAAATCGTAAATAAAGCTAACGTGAGTTAACGGAAGTTAGAAAAAGGGCATTTGGTGAACGTTTCCAAAAACTCAAGGGTATATGGTGAAATTTTGGAACATTGAGGGTATATGGTGAATTTTTTAATTTGTCGGGGTATTTGGTGAAAAAACCCGAAAACAATATAAAGAGGTTTTTGCTATTCAGACTTATAAAACTTTCTCAATAAGCCAAAATAAATACCTGTGAATGAACTATTAAGCTTTGTTAAAAATAAAGTAACTAAAATTTTTATTGTTGGCTATTCACATTATTTTCACTCTTCATGTATATAACTGCAACCCTTTTACTTTCCTATATCTGTTCTAATATTTACAAAAAAAATTAGCCAAAACTTATAGAGAACTAAGCTAATATTATACACATTCCAAATGGGGGAGGATTGCACCTTTAGTTGATTTGATGTTGTCGTCTTAGGTAGCTTATTAATATTGAGCTTACTATCATTGTCATTTACACATTGTCTGTCTTTGAGTATTATGATGGATGTACTTTTTTATTATGCTTTTCATAAGCGCAATTATTCTTCATTATTTATGACCTTTTTAAATTTTAAGGAATTATGTTCGGATGGTTTTGTAAGTATATATATTTTAAATATACTAAAACTATCAAGAATGGAATATATGTGTGTAAAAACATTGTTATTACATCTAACTTTACTCTTATTTTATATGGATTCGACGTCTTTTAGTTTAATTTCCTTCCGTCCTCTATTGTTGTTCACCTTTTAAATTGATCCTTTTGAAGCAATTTCATAATTTTATGATATTTTTTCACCTAATTATTCAGTGTTCTATTTGCATTTTATATCAATATGGTAACCTATTTTTGATAAATTTATTATTGTTTCAGATTATTAGATATAATTACGCAATGAATTTAGGTTTTTATATATGCTTTCCCACGCATAGCGTGCATATAAGGCTAGTGTTATATAGGTCAACAGGCTAACCCGTTCAATCACACAAGCGGGTTAGTGTAAAGAATTCAGGCCATTTACTTAAATGGATCGGGTTAGTATCAAGGGTTTTAACACAATTATTATGTGACATGAGCATGAAATTTGACACAAATCCATTAGCCACCTCTAGCACCGACATGGCCTCTTCCATAAATACATATAATCCAAACATATAATCCAAACATTACCCAAAGAATATGAAGATCTTCCTGGATCATCTTCAAAGTTTTAATCCCTAAGGCCTCCAACCACATTCGGAAACTTAAAAAAAACTAAAATACCCAGCTGGCAAGTGACTCCTTCAGCAATAGGGAAACCTCAAAAGCTCAACTTCTTAGCTTAACAAGCCAATCTACTGAGAGACTCCATGAATGACAAGAGATTTAACTTAATCCTTTAATCTATCGAAAAGAATAGTTATTTTGTTCTAAGCCACTAAGATTTATCGCATTTTATCGGCCTTACTTTTTAAAATCTGTTTAAGCTGCCGTATATAACTTCCATTTCCACCTTCTAGCAATTTTACAAATTTCAACTTTTCACTCCAGTATTTAAAATAAAATAGCTCGCAAAATAGAGATGACTTTAAAGTTTTGGCTATTGGTTCGTTTCTCATCAGGGATAAATCCAGATGATGACTACTGAGCAACAGAATCATGTAATCATGTTCCCTTCAAAGTGTTGTGGCATACCGCCAAGGAAACAGTTAAAGTCGGAAAGACTTGATAATTTCAAGATGCCCGCCTAATTATACAACAAAGGATCTCAAATAACAACATAAATTTATTAAGAGCATGAAAAAAACATCTCATGAACCTCCCATCTTGCCAAATTGCCAACAGTCACACAGCCACCCCACCACACAGCCCATCATGCCTTTTTTAGGTCCCAATAACACTTGTTTTAAAAGGACACCATCAGCGTAATGTGCAAGCACCCATAAACTGCACCAATCACTGTGTAAAAATAATCAAAATACATCTCATACACTCAGGCCATCTTTCCTCTCTCATATACTTTCAACCCAGCCTCTTACCTGCAAAGAACAGTGATAATTGGAGGATTTGGAAACATCAGCTGAGGGAGAAAGCAGACAGAAAGAAAGGAATCATAAAAGTTTTATCTGTCTAGGTGGTGCTGAAGCTGATTCATTCATGCTAGTCTGAGGCGATTTAGTCTTACGGTTCTCCATAGTCCACATATGGTCTCTTTGTTCTAGAGTTCTAGGTGCTCATATTGTATGGGATTCAAGTCCCCCCCCACCACCCCCCATTTGTATTAATGGGCACATGCTCTCAATTGAAAGATTCATAAATTATACAGGAGACGCAAGAAAGGTTCGCTGAATGACAAGTCAACACAAGAACTGCTTAGATCCTCTGGACCATGACTTAGGCGCAAGACAAAATGAAAGACGAATCAATCTCTTCCCTTCTTATAGAATACATTTCCTGTCACACAACAATATCCTAATTATATTTCCCACGTTATTGTAGTACAACTAAATTGAATAGGACTTAAACAATTCCTTGCCCTTTGTCCAATACCTAATGTAATTTTGGTAGGCCCTGCACTTTTCCCACCAATTTTCCGTCTTTCCACTCATCCCAACCATTTTATCTTCATAACTCCGCCAAACAAAGCACTATTTCAGCTCGAATGTTCAACTCTCATTCCACCTCCTCCCGCTAATCTTGGACTAGTTAATAGGATTTCTCTCTCCTCTCTTCATCAGCTCCACAATATTAACTATTGTGTTAAGAGGGAGTGAAATCAAGAATCCTGACTCACATACTCAATGTCACACACATAGCAAAGCATTCCATGCTTAAAGTTATTAATCGACACAATATTCTAAAAGATGATGATTTTTCATAATGAACAGAGATAGTTGGTCACTTACAAGAGCTCCCTGCACAAGATCATATGCCTGCACATATAAGTCACCTGATTTAGTTTAGAAAGTAACAAAAGAAAAATTAAGAAAACATATACATTGAATATAATACAGCAAATTCTTAAAAATATAACTAGCAAAAATTTATAACATAATACCAATGTTCCAAACTGCTTGCCCACATATACATTACGTGCAAGCCTCTCATCTACTACTGCCATATGAATAGTCAAACCTTTGCCAATCCTTCTTGATGAGCATGACATGCGAAGCGGTTCACTCTACAGCAGCAGACAAAAAAAAGTGTAAAGATCAAACTACGACTTACAACCTTACAGCCCTCAAAGAGAGAAAGATTTCAAGCTGCTATGCATAGTTTTGAAAACCATGGCATCATGACATAAAAACTTTGAAGTCCCTTTAATTATGAGAAATAGCCTAGCAGCTTTAATGTGGTTTGGGTTGAAAACCATGGCATCATGACATAAAAACTTTGAAGTCCCTTTAATTATGAGAAATAGCCTAGCAGCTTTAATGTGGTTTGGGTGTTTTCCAGCTGAAACATACACACAGAAGCAAACTTCTTCCCTATTTCAGCACTTATGAGCTAATATTCTACTTTTTTCTAAAAATTATGCAAACGGGATGTTGACAGGATCTATCTGCCTACAAATATATCACTCAATTCCTAATTAGGCCCGTTCAGATCAAGTTTGATTCAGGTCAATTCAGTTTATATCATACTCTTTTAATGAGCCACTGATTTTAGTTCACATATTTGGGCCCACAGAAATTCGGATCATTAGATAATTGGTTTCTCACTTTCTTATTATGTCAATCAATGTTGATCATAGTAATTCTCCAGTTAATTCTTGATGGAGTCAGCATTGAGTATGAATGTATGATTAAAACCAGGTTGCCTAATTTCAGGCAGATTTTGGGTCATGATCTGGTAATCGAGTACAAAACATTCTTGCCATGTCCTGTCCAACAATAGTTTAACATGTAGGGAAGGGACTTCCTTCCTCAGTTTACTTCATCACCCTTTTCGTTGAAGTGTTAATGATCATCAGCTATATAGCACGAAAACGGTTGAGATTTCAGAAACAAGAAAATGTTTCGGAAACAAGAATAACCAGCCATTTACAAGCTTCACTAGCACAGATACCTCTAGGGGATTGGGGAACGAAAATGTTCCGTAAACATGGAAACCACTAAAAGGCTTTTATGCTTTTTCGATCATTACTACAAACCAAACTCCATATATGAACTATGATCACCTCCTCCCAATACATAGTCCACGAAAACACTTCAAGCACGTCCACCAAACTTTTATAAGAACAAAGCAAAGCTCTACACTTTCTCAAACTCTCTAATTCAGTCATGAAAGCTAAAACCACTACTCCTCGTCGCCACAGCTCATCGTTCTGGCCTAATCTCTATGTTATAGCTATACAGGTCCTTTTCTATTTGATCATGTCATGCAGAAATCAAATTTAATGCTGACAAATACATGAGTATAATAAGAAACACAAGTAAAATATTTCAACGATTTAAGCATAGACTAATTTAACATAGTTACAAATTGTAGTCCACAATTCATTATTGAAATACAAATCTCTACTCTATAATGGCTTGTTTGAATACAAGCATTCCATTTCAAATTCTAGAATTTGATCAATTCATTGTTTGGATGAGCAAGAATTTGAAATCCAAAGATTTAGCCCAAATTCAAAAACTATTGAAGAAGCCCATAAAATAAGGAATTTGAAATGACATAATTTTTCAAGTCATTTCAAAATACCCAGCTACGCTTTCAAACTCTTTCTCACTCCGTTAAGCCAACTCACTCACTCTCTTGCTCTATAACCATGGCTATACTCTCTCCTCCTCCATAATCACTTTTTCTCTCTCCTCCACCTAGTGGGTTTTGCTAACGATTTTCTTGGGAAAAGATAGCAGCGATGTGAACTATGAGAAGTACAAAGAGGCGAGAAAAGAAGCCAAGAAGGCAGTACGGGAAGCTAAAGCACGGGTAAACAAAGAGCTTTATGCAAGATCGATACGATGGAAGGTGAAAAAGACATTTATAGAATTGCGCGTATTGAGGACAAGAAGACAAGAGACATAAGAAAGGTAAAATGTGTCAAGGGTGTGGACCAAAGAGTGCTTGTGGAGGATGAAGAGATAAAGGATAGGTGGAGGTCGTACTTTGATACCTTGTTCAACGGTGATAAAGCACAAGACATCGGGGATGTACACATTCCGCCAAGTATGTTAAATCGAGAGTTTATGAGGAGGATTCAAAAGGGAGAAGTCGTTGCAAAGCATTAAAAAGATGGGATTGAAGAAAGCTACGGGGCCGGATGGCATACCTATCGAAGTTTGGAGGTGTTTAGGGGAGAGGAATCGAATGGCCGACAACATTCTTCAACATGATTTGGAGACACAACAAAATGCCATTAGAATGGAGGAAGAGTACTTTGATTCCTTTGTATAAGAACAAAGGCGATGTACAAGATTGTACCCAACTACCGAGGAATCAAACTAATGAGTCATACGATGAAACTCGGGAAAGGGTGATTGAGCAAAGACTTAGGAAACATGTGAAGATATCGGAGAACCAATTTGGATTTATGCCCGGAAGATCGACTATAGAGGCCATCCACCTCTTAAGACAAACAATGGAACATTACCGTGATAGGAAGAAGGATCTACATATGGTTTTCATTGATTTGGAGAAGGCATATGATAGAGTACCAAGAGAAATACTTTGGTGGGCGTTGCAAGGAAAGGTGTTCCACAAAAATATATAGATATCATCAAGGATATGTATGAGGGGGGCAACTACGAGTGTGCGGACTACGGTGGGGAGGACGAGGAAGAGTTTCCTATTACGATCGGAGTGCATCAAGGTTCTGCACTTAGTCCCTTTCTCTTTGCCCTAGTCATGGACGAACTAACGAGGTCAATTCAAGATGATATACCATGGTGTATGATGTTTGCGGATGATATTGTGTTGATTGATGAAACAAAGGAAGGTATTGAGAGAAAGTTGGAATTGTGGAGACATACATTAGAAGCCGGGGTTTTAGATTGAGCGAAGTAAGACGGAGTATATGGAGTGCAAGTTCGGTGGGGTTACAAGCGACGAGGCGAGGGCGGTCACTTTGGATAGCAAAGTGGTTCAAGGATCGAACGTCTTCCGTTACCTAGGATCCATTCTCCAAAAGGATGGAGAACTGGATGGAGACGTGGCTCATAGAATTAACGCGGGTTGGTTAAAGTGGAAAAGCGCCACCGGATTCCTTTGTGATTCCGGCATTCCCCAAAGCTTGAAGGGAAAGTTCTACCGTACGGCAATTAGGCCTGCTTTGTTATATGGCACCGAATGTTGGGCGGTGAAACAATGCCACGTCCATAAGATGAACGTGGCGGAGATGCGTATGTTGCGGTGGATGTGTGGCCACACAAGGAAAGACCGATTAAGAAATGAAGTGATCCGGGAAAAAGTTGGAGTTGCATCCATTGAAGAAAAGATGAGGGAGAATCGGTTAAGATGGTTTGGTCATGTGAAAAGGAGATCAGGTGATGCACCGGTGAGAAGAATTGAAGAGTGGAGGAGTAACCAAGTTGTAAGGGGTAGGGGAAGACCTAAGATGACTTGGATGAAGGTAATTGAAAGTGATATGAGGTTACTTGGGATTGAGGAGAGCATGACGTTGGATAGAAGTGAGTGGAGGGCGTGTATCCATGTGGAGGAAGGGTGTGATTTACTGCATTTATTTTTTTTTTCAATTGTGTTGGTATTAAAACCTTTTGTTGAAAACCTCTTTTAAAACTTGTTGGTGTAAACCTTGCTTTAAAAAAAAAAAAACCTTTTAATCACTCTTGGCGATGCCATCTCCTTTGGTGACGGTTTCAGTTGACGATTCATGTTAGCCGACCCCAAATCACTTTGGGAATAAGGCTTAGTTGTTGTTGTTGTTGTGTCAGGAGCAGCCGTCGCAACACAACCACCTCAAATCCAAGAACTTTTTTTAAAATTATTTTTACAATAATTCGAATGTTTTCTAATTTTTCCAATTTTCGTGAAATTTTAATACTGGAAATGAATTTAAAAATGTTTGACAAAAGATGAATCCGAAATGGTAGATTTAAAAATCTTAGTTTTTTCCAAACAAGATATCTAGAATTGAATTCAAGGATTTCAATTCTGGATTTGAAATCAAGCACTTGAAACGAAAATCACCATTCCCAGAAACAACCTAAACGAACATATGAGGACTTTGGTGTCCCGTGAAATGCCTTAAAATATTTAAAATGTCATTGTTTTAGTGATGAAATAAATATTTAAAGCTATTGTCTCTTCTGTATATCAACGCATGCATCACTGTGCATATAGGACTAGTAATCAGTGAGTAAACACTAACACTGCCTTATCACATTACCCGCGTAAAAAAATCCAATTTGAAAAATACAAAATCGGTAAAACACGCTATACAAACAACAACTTCACAAAAGACTGAAACAAAATCAAACAATAATGAACAATCTACATTGAAATCGCACCTGTGAAGATTTCAAAGGCAAATTAACTCCGAACCAATTCGATCGCAACGGTGATCGTCTCTCCTCCAGATACGCCGGCATCAATGCAGCAGAAGAGTTAGAGATAGCGGACATTGTTTTGGGGGATTGATTTGGTGGTGAAATTGGTGAGTTGAAGAGAGAGAAAGAAAGGCGAAGGTAAAAGAAGTCGGCGCTAGGCGGAGATGCCGAAGCGCGCTCTTTTTCTGTTTTTCTCTCTCTCTCTAAATATCGCCTTCGTTCGTTCGTACAATCGTACGTTCTCCAAGTTGTCTTTCTTTTTCACTGTTGTCTGTTTTGCTTTGTCGGGCTCTCCGCTCTACACGGTTACACACTCTTACACTCCCACCTAGGGGTGTTCACAAAAAACCGAAACCGAAAAACCGTACCGAAAAACCGGAAAACCGGTCAAAATGGGCGGTTACCGAACCGGAAAATTTGAGATTAAACGGTTCGGTTACCGAACCGGTAAAAAATACGGTTAAACGGTACGGTTACGGTTATGATTTTTTATAAAACGGTTAACCGAAAAACCGGATATATTTATTTTATTTTATTAAAATTAATTTATTATAATAATTATATTAAATTATTAATTAATTATTATTTTTTATTAAATGTAGTAATTTAGTAAGTAATGTAGTGTAGACTATAGACTAATTTAGCTCAGAAAAAGTAAGTCAGTAAGTAACCAAATGGGAAACAAAGTCTTTAATGAAATAGTAAGAATTCTATGTCATAACTCATAAGTGGAGCCAAAAATTTGTCTTCACATAACAGGGATTATCTTGCAAAAAATGTTTTCCCATTTGCAGGTAGCAACTACTCTCTGCTCACTCCAGTTGGGGGTGTGTGTCCGGCTGTTTAGTTAGGAGTTTAGATTTTTGCTCTTGTTTTTATTAGAACTTTGAGATATGTATTGCAATAATTGTATGGTACGGAATGTTTTTAGAGATAATTGTTTTTGATATAGAATCTTAGTATTAATGGTATATTCTTTATGTTGAGAAAATTTTAAAATCTAATATATAAATTTAGTAAAATAATTTAATAAAACTTGAGCAACGGTTAACGGTTAACCGGAAAACCGTACCGAAAAACCGGTTAACCGTTTATGCGGTTACCGGTTTGAACGGTTACGGTTACGGTTCGGAAAAATGGCAAACCGGTACTTCCGGTTACCGAACCGAAATGTTATTTCGGGACGGTTAACCACCCATGAACACCCCTACCTGATGCTTTCCTAGTTTCGTGGTTCTCGGTACGGGTGATAATGAGCCTCGCCTGTTCGTGAACCGTTCGGGCTGGGCTCAATCTAAGTTCAGTCAAAACTCGGCTCGTTGTGGCTCAATTCGGGTTCAGGCTCGGCTCGAGACTTAAATGAGCAGAGCCGAGCTACGTAAAACTCGGCTCGAGAAGCTCGTGAACAGCTCGATTATTATTTTATATATCTTTAAAACTATATTAAGTATTACTTAACTAAGGTAACAAACACACAATTAACATTACATTTTACTACTGCCACGGTAATACATCGAAATAAAGAGAAAAAAGAAAAAGTAAAACAAAACCCCCTTCTCAAAATATCAACTTTGTCTTCGTCTCAACCCAGTTTCTTGCACCGTCATCACTCGTCAAAACCTTCGAGCAACAAAACTACTGTCACGGCCACGGCGGGTGATAACCGTCGACCATCAGTTTACCACTACTATGAGCAGCGGAGCGGGTAAGTACTAATGTTTTTTTTGTTTTTCGAAATTGTTATATGTTAGGGTTTGGAAGTTATAGCACATTCTTCGGTTTCTCAATGCCAATAGACATAATTTCTATCAAAGTGTTTAATCAAGAATATAGAATTGAGGATGTAGTATCTACTATTATTATACTAAACTCACAACATTCAAAATTTTAGCAAAACAAAATTTCCTAAATGAGCTCGAGCCTTTAATCGAACTAGAGTCTGAAACCGAGCTCGAGCCTCGCCGAGCTCACGAACCGAACTCGAGCCGCAAGATCTATTCACGAGCTCGATCCGAGCTCAACTCTCTCAAGCTCGTCTAGCTCACGAGCCGAGCCGAGCCCACGAATAGTTAAACGAGCTCGAGCCGAGCACCCTGCTATTCGGCCTCGGCTCGTGCAATAAGCACCCCTAGTTCTCACCCAAGAGGCAAGATCAACCGTCCGATCGTTTCGAAGATGTACCAAGTTTATATATTAAGTGGCATTCTTATAGTTAAATTATACTTATACCAAGTCGTGATTTTTCTTCTTTAGTATTTTTAAAAATAAGAAAAAAAAAAAACTAATATCAAGAACATCTTTGTATATCTTGGAGATGAATTAGCATTTTTTCAGAATGCAAGGAGTCCAAGGAGTCGAGGACCATTCATCTTGATGCTAAACACTGCCTACTTTTTTGCGGCTTGTCTTTGGTTAGATGGTATGATATTAAACTAAATATCAGACCAATTAGTTAAGCCTGTGCAAGATATTACCCTCCCAAATGTTGGTTAAGTGCAGTAACAAATAAGTCAAATCTAGCAAAAAGGTTTAGTCGCAAACTTCGTGATGCGTGAGTGAAGACTAAAATGAAGCATCTTCCCTTTCTTTAATGGTTCTTGAAATTTTTTTGGAAGTTCTTTAGCTTCCTTGGAATTTTTTTGGACTTTCTTTAATGTTTTTAGTAGTTTCTTGAATCATTTTTCCTTCCATGGTTTTACTTTCCACTTGAAGAGGATTTACATGGTTTGAGCTTAGGTTTTCTTTGAGTTCTTTAATTGTTTTAGGCGTGTGACATTAAGGTGGAATCTTACCATGCTTAGGAGTCTAATATCCCTAAATATAGTCGTGTTCGTTTATTTTAGTAAATTAGGAATCTTAGTATTTTAGTTATCTTGTTTTACATAGTTAGCCGTGTAGTTTAGCTATCTTAGGCGTGTTTACCTAGTTTTTAGGAGTTTGTTGTCTTCTCTTACTTTCCTACTTTGAATTGGATAAGGAGTTTAGCTTGATTATTTGTATAAAAAGCCAAACTACAATAATAATTTTGGAGAAATTGATTTTGATTAATGTTTTCGAGTGCATGTGTAACACCCCGTAATTTTCACCCTTTATTTTTGGTGTTAGTTTATTTTAAAATGATATTCTTTCCGTAAAGAAAATAAATAATTTATTATTTTCTCTAGATCAATGATTTTTATTCTTTATAATTTGGGAGCCGAATTATTATTTTATTATATGGTGTGTTAATGTGTGCATTATATTTATATTTATAATATAATTTATTAGATTTATTTTCATTATTAAGTATTTTCAAAGTTTAGGCGCGATTTAGGAATTTATCGATTTATCGCGTAGCGGGCTTTTGAAACCTGGACCCTTGTTGATTTGGGCCGAATTTTTTTGTTGGTGTGTTGGGCTTGACAGCCGGCTATGGGGAGGGAGAAGGAAGAAGTTTATCTTCTTTTATTTCATTTCTTTTAATTGGTGACTCTTGGTAGATTGTAACCCCCATAACCCCCCTATTCATTCTCCTTCATTAAAACCCTTTATTTCAACCATTAAACATCCATAAAATTCTGATTTTTATTCAAAGAAGTTCAGCATCATTTGCATTTATCACCCACCGTTTTTCAAGAAAAGGAAGAGAGAAAAGGAAGAGGAAAAGAATAGAAAGTTTCAACCCGGTTTGTCCTGTCACACCTTCACGAAAATAACCGCAGCCGGAGATCTAACCGTTGGATCGTCTTCAATTTTGGACAGAACGTTTATAACGTCTTGTTCTACATTATGACAGGAGCGATTTAGAATCTGAGCTTTTGATCATCGGGAATCATGGTCGTAATAGAGCAGTACGAAACAAGAATTTTCAACGTTCAAGAAGAAATGCCTAGTGACTTGTTGCTACCATTCTCGTTCGTTGTGCCTTGAGGTTAGAAGAGGAATTGGGTTGCATAATTATCTCATGATTGTCTCTTTAGACTCAGCTCTCCTCCGACGTTCCAGGTAACTAGTAGTTATCTTAGAACCATAGTGATTAGGGTATTATTCGGTATTAGATTATTACGCTAGGAATTATTTAAAATACTTTTTGAATGAAATTTTTGATGAAATTTGACATGAATATACTTGATTCATGCTATGTGAATACTGTGTGGGAAAAAAATAATTTTCGCATGATTTTTTTAGTATTTATTGGATTTAATTGGTGTGTTGTGCGTTTTTGGCTAAACTGCATAATAATTATTGAACGAATGTTAAAATTGATGAAATTATTTTTGTTAGATCATGTTATATGCGTAGTATGTATTCCATGCCTTATAATAATTTTTTACTACTATTTACTATTTTATTTAATTGATATATCTGTTTTTGTAATTTCAGTTCTGTCAGTATATAAATTATGAAAATTATTTCTAGAGACTGAAAAATTAATTTCTTTTAATATTATGTATTTCCGTGAGTTTTTACATGTTATGTAAATTTTTGGTAATTTTTGGGCGTCTTTTTATATTTTTAATTATTATATTGGCTTTATTAAGTAATCTGTATATTAACTGTTAAAAATACTTTCGGAGTCCTAAAATTACAAATAAAAATTGTAACATGTCAGTGGAGCCATTAGGATCGTAATATAATTTTTGTGTGATTTTACTGCTCGAACTTATTAGTTTAATAATTATTATGGTGTTTTTGTTGTGAAATTGAAGATACACTTTTAAATTATTTGAGGGGTTGTAAATCAGAAATAATTCATAATTTATTATATTCTGGGTTGCTGATTTTCAGTAGTATGCAGTATGTATCATTGGGTAACCATATGTTTATGTTTGATTTATGAAAGAAAATGATTATTTGTGTACTATTCATTTATTTAATAAGCCTTGGAGTTAATTGGTGATGCATTTTTTTTATTGAGGTTGTTAGTGCTGTAAAAACTATTTCACTATCATTGTTGATGCTTAGTGATGTTTGAAGTATTGTGGTTGGAGATATTTGTTGTAAATTTGTAAGTTACTACTTTGAAGATTTTTGAAAAATTACTTTTGATGAATTATGGGTATAAGGCCGGGTGGCATCCCTTTTGACGAATATTTTTGAGATGAATGATACTTTGATGATATTTATGATTTTATTTTGAGATAAGAACATCCGGTGGGATAGATGTAGTCCCCGGTGAAGAACATGCCAACCACCTTCGGTTTGCGAACTAGGGGTAAGCTCGGGTTAATTGTTGTCGTCCGAGAGGTCGGGGAGTTCGTGTGTTCTACCCCGCATCGGGAGTTTGGCCATTCTTAGACACGAAAGTGGGGGAACGTAAGCCCATAGACCGACCGGAGATTGCGATCCGACAAACCTTAGGAAGTGATTTGCGAATCACTAGCGTTCGGTTTCTGTCTCAGACACTTGTTTTACCTATACTTTTATTTTTCTAAAAGTACTCTTGAGATGATTTATTTATTTTTATCCAAGTCACTTGCTATTTAATATTCATTTGCGTTATTTGCGAGTTATATGGAAGTGGATGCATATTGTAGTTAACTTGACTTAATTATTTCCTTTCTTATTAATCTATGTCTGAATCGTACTTTGATTGCTTTTTTGTTCTGGGAGAACTGCTAGTTACTCCCCACTGATTGTGGATATTTGTTGTATATTTTGCAGGTTTTGTTGATGGGGATTTTCTTTGATTTTTTTGGCTCGGGTTGAGATGCGAGAAATAATCTATTAGGGGTTTTAGTTCTAGACTTCTCTTTAGTTTGAGATAGTTTTCTCATTTTGATTTTAATCTAAGTAATTAATTTACTTATAGTATTTACTTATGTTTGTTTTTATCACTTAGTTATTTAAACAATAATCTTGTAGTAGTGACATTCCCAGAAGACGATGTTTCCGCCATCGTCCTATTAATTATATTATTATTTCTTTCTTTTCCGCTTTTGAAATTCTGGGGTGTTACAGCATGAGCATTGAAAAGCCAGGTATTAATCAAAAACACATAGATCGAGGTTTGTGTGCATCTCCTAATCGAGGTTAGTGAGAGACCCTCTAGTTCTCGTGGGAATAATAGAGTAGTACTATCCCTTGGTTTAACTACATAAAGTCACTTCACGGAAATTGACGAAAACTAGAGGACAATGTGGACCTTTTGAGGATTAAGATGGTACAATTAAGGACTAGTATAGACATGATAGTGAGTGCCATCAAGGAGATGTAAACGAAATTATTGGAGATGAAGACAAAGACTAATGAGAACTCCTACAATTCGTAGTAGCGACCTCCACTAAAGGAAGAGGACATCAACCCATGGACCTGCTACCTGAATTTAATGGTGTGAAGGGACCACATGCTTTCTTAAATATGTAGAGACGCATGACTCGCCTCTTTGATTACAAGAACATGTCCGACAAAAAAAGTTTTAATCATGCTATCTTGAGGTTAACTGACTACGCCTCGACGTGGTTGGAAAGTAGACGTAGATAAGGGAAGGAAGAGTTCTCAACCTAGACTGATTTGCGTGTGAAGATGAAAAAAAGGTTTGTTCCCAAAACTTACAAACAAGAACTGTTGATTAAGTTGAATTCCTTTCAACAAGACTATTTGAGTGTCGAGGCTAGACCCAGGCGACAACGTTATTTTCCTGAGGTCCTTAATATTCCCGAGGTCCTTTCAACAAGAACTGTTGATTAAGTTGAATTCGCTTACATATCCGAGTTTAAGAGGTTACGATTGGAGTGTGATTGCAAAGATGACGATGAACAAAAATCAACCAAATTTCTTCCCGGCCTCAAGAAGAAAATCGCCAATTTTGTCGAACTCCACCCTTATGAAACATTTGATGATTTGTATAAGTGTAGAGACATAAATTTGTCTCCCCTTTTAGCACCCAATGATGAAACATATCGTCGTCCTACTTGATTCGAACTGAAAAGGAACAATCAAAAACCTTGTCCAAAAACCTTTTTTGAGTCCAATTATGTTTTAAAATTCAATTAAAAGAAAGCTCAATTTCAAGCCCAATTCTTGATAATTAATTAATTTTAAAAAAATTATTTTATTAAATTATTTTCATAAAATCATATTTCATGATTTAAATCCGTTATTCTGGATAACTTTTGATAAAAGATAAGCCAAAACGGTTATTTAAGATAGAAACTGAACTTCGGTGAAAAAAAAAGCAGAATTGCGCTACACACGAGAAGGATGCGCTCTTGCAGGACCCTGTTGCGTGGCGCGCGACATTAATGCACTAAGCGCATCAAGCATACATAAAGCGCAAGCTTCTTTTTTATATGCAACTTTTATTTTCCGAATTTTAATCGTATTTTTCACTATAAATAACCCGTTTTTACTAGTACTTTCCAGGGGACTTCACATATATTTCAACATATCTAAACACTTATATCTAAACATCAAAACCTCTCAAAAACTCTCTCAGACACATTCAAACTATTCAATCACATTCAACCAAGAATATTAATTCTTCTTGCTCCATTGAATCTTCATTCAAGAACTCACTTTTTCAAGGCTAAAGATTGATATTTTCGACGTCCATACGATCCTAGGCCCAGGCGACAACGTTATATTCATGATGTCCTTCATATTTCAATTCCACTTTAAATCTTTGAAGTTACTAACAACTTTTTCATAATGTAGATCTTCAAAGAAATTCAGGTCTTCTTGTATATTCTAATCTACAGTCTTCTCCTATATATATTTATTTCTATATATTATATTCATGCCTATATGCTTATTGCTTTTATCCCTTCATATGTTTATTTTGCTAACCAAAGACCTAAATCAATGTTCCAACATTAAAGTAAGATAATTTGGACATTTGGATTAGGTTCCTAGTAATTTGATTGTTTAAAGAACATATCACGGAAATTACTCTTTTGCTTGTTTAATAAACCAATATAGATTAATTTTTAGAATGCATGAACATATTGTTTAGTTGTTTAATTGCGTAAAACTATAACATGAATCGTACTAAGTAGAGGCCAACAATGGGTAAATTTGATTCATGATCATATTCGTACCCTCATCCCAAACTCATTCTTTGGTTCATTGAGCAATAATTATGGAGTCATGCGGGGAAATCTACATTGGATAAGTCCCTAAAATGTTCCGATGGTTTTCCAAATATCCAATTAGGTTTATGAGTCTTTCTTTAAAGACTTGTTGGTGACATATTTTTCAAAATAATTTCAAACTAAAAACATTTACAATGAGGTCGTTACATCGCTCATCCCGCGTAGGCATTAAAAATGCCTACACTAAGCCAAGTGAGGGAAGTGCCAAGGCAGCCAACGAGGTCTCCTCTTCCTTCAGTCCCGTAGATTCTTCATAGAAAAAAGCTCTAACTTTGACACAAGGGCAACAATCTATGAAGGAAAAGATGTGCTTCAACTTCAAGTGTCGTGAGTTTGGTCATCTTCAACGAGAGTGTCCTAATAGGATGATTTTATACATGAAGGATCATCAAGTTCTCTTGGCTTCACTAGACCATGGTAAGGAGCACTCCACACTCGATGTTATGCATGACGAGCCCTTTTGGACCACCACGCCTATGTATGAGGCGAAAGGGGAACATAATAGCTTGATATTGCGTAAGGTCTTTGATTGCTACGCCTTAAGAGACATAAGAAGATGAGCAAAGGGAGAATCTTTTCCACTCAAGAGAAAATACATTTGAATAAACGAGTGCGATGCTCCAGAATCAAATAACACGTGAGCTACAACTTTGCATACAAGAAATCACAATACCTTGAAGCTCCTATAATTCTGGTGCAACCTCAGCTTCCGTCTTAACAATAAAAGTTTTCCCCGCACCTTCCCTTGATTGACAGGTTGTCCCCCTTTTCCACTACGGCCTGAACTACCTTCTCCGACCATCAGTATTAATATGTTACCAGGCATATTATTTTCTTGAGATCGTCCGACATCGGACAACATGGGACATTCGACGATTTGATGTCCTATATTCTTATACTTGAAACATATCATCTGACCTACACAATCTCTACCATAATGGTTCTTTCCACAACGGTCACACTTACATTTGGACCTTCCTCCTCTAACGTTTCCAGCCTGCCCTTTAAACTGGGGCGACGTTGACGTTTCCGTCTTCTGTTTCTTGAATCCGCCATCTTTAAATTTTCCTCCATTTCTTCTCCTATTAAATTTTCATTTTTCATTTCAATTCACTCTTGCTCCAGAGCACAATCATATAACTCCTCAAAGGTCAAATAAGACTTAATTCTCTTCCGATACTTAATATTCAATCCCTCAAAGAATGCATGGTTTTCACCCTTTCATTGCGTACAAAATCAGGTGCAAATCGCGACAATTCTAAAAATTAAGCTATGTATTCCAAAACCTTCATTTCGCCTGCTTTAGAAACAGGAATTCACTTTCCTTCATCTCCGGGCTTATTTTACCCTTGACTTTCAAGTATTGCCAATAATCGGGCAGTCATTTCTTTTATCTCTTGCAATTGTTCATCTTTAATACCCTCAGTATATGCAGTGTGAGGTGTAATCCCTTCACTGATCATCTCTCTACACTTATAATAATAATATTTAATTCTAAATATTTTCGGAGTCTTCCCCTTAGAATTTTACCCTACATTTTTACAATTACCTCAACATCCTTAATCATTTGCATACAAGTGTATTCTTAATGTAGTCATACTAGTATAATCACCTTATGTTCACGCAAACACATATTAATGAGATAACTCCTCTTCATACTTAGCTATCAAACACATCATACAAACACGCTCGTCATTATCATACGCAAATTAAAGTACTAAACATAAATTTTAAGAAAAAAACATACACGCGACCAGCTTCTTCCATCTTAACTTCACATTTTCACTTCAAGCTCTCAAGTCATTCCTTAATCAAACCTGCACGGATCGTAGTAGTAGCCACTTCGTCACTGCTAATAAACGGAGTCTCTAGAACATAATCAGGGCCACAAGTCTTACATCCTTCCTCAGAATCAAAAGTAGTACTCGAACTAGAGGCAAAGATGTTACTCGAACTATTTGTTGAGGTTCTTGAACTAGGACGATTCATACCCCTGCTAGACGACTCAGACCTAACTCTATACTTCCTGACCTCTCGCTCCTCCACTTGACGAGTGATTCGCTAATATGTTGCTCTCCAATGAAGATCATGCGGGTAAATCTGACCCTGAATTTGTCGTTCTAGGGTATCCATCTCTTGCCAACCCTTCTCAGCAGTACCTTCCCACCTAAGAAGGCTCTTGTATATATTTTCCATTATTACTTCATATCCTTGTATTGCCCACGTAACCACATATAATCTCAATAAGGCCCAATATACCCTACGAAAACTAGCTCATGGCTCACAAGCTTGTAATATAATGTTTTAATAATGGCGTAGGCCTGAGTTCCGGTTCGCCAATAATGGTTATTACTAATAAGATCCATAACTTCGTTCCATTATTAGATATGACCTAACACCTCATTAGTGTGATCAATAGCGTCTTCCCATCATTTACCTATTGGTGAGTAAGTGTCTGGTTCCTTCAAGTAAGGGACATTCTCACTTACGCTCGCACTGCTTCTACTTGAATTCATCTACACATAATTTCATAATATTTACACAAAAATACATATACAGTATCTTAAACACATCCTTATTCACATACATACACACATACATAACCACACACATATCACAAATAATATATTAGAAATATATGTGTACATAAAAGTAATTTAGTTTCCTTTCTTAAGAAAATATACTTTTCCTTCCCTTAAAATTTCGAAAATATAGTTTGAAAATACTTAGGTTTGCTTTTTGAAAACCTTTGCTCTGAGACCAAGTGTAACAACCCTCTCTAAATAGCATCTTAGTTAAGACCTAATACTGCTAATTACGAAATTAGGCCACTAATCAGAGAGGCTGCTAGGGCAGACTTTCACTCTTCCTCTACTCATAGAAAGATAGGAAACTTGATAGTATCAAGCATAATACGAAAATAAGCTGAATTAAAATTGTTATTACAACATAAGCTAAGTACTTAAGTTAGAAAATACAAATACAAGTTATAACTTATTATACAAGATAATACTACAACAGTGGAACAAAACACAACAATCACACTTCATAAGAACACATGAACTAATCCCAACCTTCTTCACTAATCCTACAAAAATGTATGAATCGCGCCCTCACCAGACAGTTCAAAGAACAAAACAAGTCAGCTTACACTGGTACACAAGCTCCACCAGTTCCAAAATAATAAGGTGGCTAAAATTATGTTAGTTATAAAGCTTTAATTTTAGTCAAAACAGTACACTTGTACAATATCAGAAATATATTTATACTTCTGCTGAAATCCGTTGATATTTTAAATTAAACTTCCATAGAAATACGTTTATATACCGAAATCATATTCTACAAATTCCATCTCAAGATATCAAATACAATTCTCAATACGTATCACAAATATAATTCTCAATACATATCATAAAAGTAATTCTCAATACTTATCACAAAACATTTCACAACTCGGGGAAGGAACAAGAATGGAGAGGGGCTAGGACATGTCTCTAGACTTTTGAGAGACGTTTCTCCACCTTTTCATACTATGCTTGCAATACTTTTAGGTCATGGTCCCACACAAATGAGCTTTCGCTCCATAATCACATAATGAGAAACTCGCTCCAATATAGTTGTTCATCACTACTATTGCAACTACTTCCTCCACAAATAATAATTTATCTTAAATACTTATAACCAAATCATCTTCTTAGAAATACTTAAATACAATTAAAATATTGATCATACTTTTTGAAACATAGTTGACATGCTAAGTTGCCACCTAATTACGGAGTGAACAATTCATGAATTTGAGGGTTATAGTCACTGTTAGTACGATTCTAAAAAACGCAGTTATACTCAACTTGGGTTATTACAAAAGACAGTATTTAAAGTGATTAACAATATGCAAATGGTTGTCCAAAAGGCTTTTAAAAATTATAAATGCAATTGGGTGATTTTAGAAGAATGGGACTATATAAACATAAGGAATACCTAGAGGTGTCACACTGGGTCACTGGGTGGGTTTGAGTTGACCCAACTTGGGTCGGAATGATTTGGGTCGGAATAATCTGGGTGAGAGTGTGCCATGGGTCGGAACTGGGTGGGTCTGGGTGGACTTCGATCGGGTCCAACTGGGTGAGGGAGCTTTCGGAACTGGGTTGGGTCTAACTGAGTCGGCTGGTGGCTAGGTTGGGTGAATTTGGGTCGGAATGGAATAGGGTAAAGTCGGCCCAACTCGGCTCTCGGCTGGACTTGGATCGGAATAAATCGGCTCTCATAATGACTTGGGTCGGAACAAACCGGCTCTCGGAATGACTTGGGTCGGAACAAACCGGCTCTCGGAATGACTTGGGTCGAAACAGATCGGTCTCGGAATGACTTGGGTCGGAATAAATCGGCTCTCAGAAGGACTTGGGTCGGCTCAAGCCGGCGCCTTATTAACTTGGGTCGGAACAAATCGGCTCACGGAATAAATCGGCTCTCGGAATGACTTGGGTCGAAACAAATCGGCTCTCAGAACAAGGCAGCATCGGGTGCGGTTGGGTCGGCTTAAGCTAGCTTTTGGAATAACTTGGGTCGGAACAAATCGGCATCAGGTAGAGTTTGTTTGGCTCGAGCCGTCTTTCGGGTGACCTTGGACTCTTGGAGAGTCTAATTTTTACAATTGTCGTTTTGGCGTTTTCATAGATATTAAGTTACAAAGTCGGAAGTTATAACAATTAACATGTGATTGGTCATTGACTCATTGTGATAATACATTGATACTTATATTACTAATTTAAAAAGTAACTAAACTAAGACTTATATTATTGGCTATTGCCTATTGGGTTATTGCATATTTGCATTATTACATTGTACATACACATTAAAGATTTAAAGTTATTCTGTCAAAAAAAAAAGATTTAAAGTTATTGAATTTAATCATTAAAGTATAATGATCAATTAATCACCAAATCATCACATGATTTAGACTTGGAGTTGGTACTACTAGTTTGGAGTTTGGAGATTCGATAATCGGCACTTAATACTTAGGTTCTTCACTTCTTTGTGACAACTAACATGTAACAACCATAAGTCCATACTGATTATTGATTAGAGTCAATAAACTTTGACATTTAGTTAGTTAGTTAGTTAGTTAGTTAGTTAGTGACTTACTCACTCTGAGTCACTATATAACAACAAAGGAGTTAAAAGATGAGTTGAATTAAAGAATTAGAAATTAAGAAATGAATATATGAGATTATAATATTAGATAAAAATTAATAATATGTAGAGTTTAAGACTAAAGTATGATCATACGAAGATGGAGACATAAAGTGATGAAGTATGATTTATGAACTTATAAAATTATAAATAGGAAAGCATGAACAATATGAAGTTTGTTTAAATTTATGAAATTGTACATTAGTAGTGATTAGTGAATATTGATTAATGATTGATACATTAACGATCAAAACACACATAGGTCGAATGACTCAAATCAACTTGTTCGGTTTCGGTTCTTGCTATAATTCTAATTTGTTACTTTGTTAATCACTATTCACTAACTTCACAAATTTGTTCCTTTGTTAGTTGTTAATTGGTAGTTTGTACTAAGTAATAACTTTGTTAAAATACTCATCATAACATAATAATGATTAAAATGGAAAAATTGACCAAAAATCTAGAATTTTTTTTTCTCTCTCTAGGAAGCTAAGTGGTGCACAATAAGGTTTGTAACTATCGTGCTCTCCTCAGCCTCATGGGGAGGAAGAAGAAGGCTACCGGGACGGTAAGCAGCTTGCCGACACCGGAAAAGTCTTTAGAAGACGAGGCACACAATATAGAACAAGGAAAGAGTCAGGAAAATGTGATTGTCAATGGAACAATAACCCAGACCCAAAATGTTACAAATCCTGCTGAGATTCAAGCGAAAGCAGCTGTCGGAGTTGCGTTTGGAGAGGAAGCCAGGAAGAACTGGAAGAGCTTCACCAGTCAGAGCAAAAATTCTGATAGAGGTATGGGATTAAAGTTTGTTGCTCTTGTAATTGTGGATGGGGTTCTTAAAGCTAAATTGGAGAAATCTGAAATTGAAAAATGAATGAAATCAGGGAAAACTCCATTATAGTTTATGTTGTGGGTCAGAATCCTACCCTTACTGCTTTAAAATCCAATCTAGTTACCCAATGGAACTTAGTTGAAGATCCTAAAATGTACAAACATGAGGAGGGCTATTTTGTGATTAAGTTTCCAACTCGAGATTGTAGAGATGATGTTTTGTACTCAAGGCCTCATTTATTTTATGGCAAACCCTTGATTCTTAAGTAGTGGACTGCTACTTTTAATTTTCATGCTGAAGTGCTGAAAATTGTGCCAATTTGGGTGAAACTTCCTAATCTACCTTTAAATTGCCAAAGTGAGGATTCCTTAAGTAGAATAGGCAGTCTTTTGGGTGTTCCAATGTATGCAGATGAATGCACTACTCAAACTTTGAGGGTTTCTTTTGCTCGCATCCTTGTTGCGATGGATGTTACCAAGGAAATCCCTAAGACAGTGAGCATTGCAGATCCTAATGGGCAGGTTATTGAGCAAAAAATTTTGTATGATTGGTTACCTCATCTTTGTAAAAAGTGTCAACTCATTGGTCACAATTGTGATTTTAAACCTGGGCCCTCCAAAGTTCAGGCAAAACCACAACAGAAATGGGTGAGGAAAGTAACTGTTGAGACTGGTGTTTCCACTTCTCAAGAGAGTAATGGAGTTGCTGGTGGTCCCAGTGTGGTAGTAGATCCTAGCAATGATGTTGGTGGTCCTGTCATGGTGGTAGATCATAGTACTCAAGTTATTCCATCTCAAACACCAGTCCAAACTCCTGAGGGTCACAAAGAGACTGCTACTGAGGAAGAAGGAGCATGGAAGGTTGTAACTAGGAAAACTAAAAACAAAGGCAAGCAAGTAGCTTTTCAGACTGCAAGAATGGTACAATATAGTACAGGACAAGACTCAGGTAGGCCTAGGGGTGCTAAGGGACCAAACCCTTATCTATCATAATGATAGTTGCTTCATAGAATGTTAGGGGCATGAATGACCCCTTCAAAATAAAAGAAATAAAGAATTTCTTGGTTATTCAGAAGATAAGTGTTTGTGTTCTCTTGGAAATAAGAGTTAGAGCTCATAATGTGAGCAAAGTTCAGAGTAAGTTTGGAATTGCTTGGAAGTGGAGCTGCAATTACTCTTCTTCTCCTAGAGGAAGAATATGGGTAGGTTGGTTGTCAAATGAGGTTACTTTATCTATCAAAAGCCTGTCTGAGCAAGTGATGGTTATGGATATTAAGAACTTGACTGATTCTATTCAGTTTAAGCTTTTTACTGTTTATGGTTTGCATACCATTAATGATAGAAGGAGTTTATGTCAGGATTTGCTAGATGCTACAACTGGTTGCTCTTGTCCTTTCATGATCATTGGTGACTTTAATGTAGTTTATAAGTCTAATGATAGATTGAATGGGAACTTAGTTAGTGAAGCTGAAACAAAAGACACGGCTGATTTCATTTTGAATGTTAGTGTCATGGAAGCTCCTAGCACTGGTGTTTATTATTCCTGGACTAATAAGGGTTTAGGTGCTGATAGAATTGCCTCTAGAATTGATAGAGCTTTGGTCAACATTGAGTGGATTGAGAGATTTACTGATGTTAAAGTTAATTACTTATCATATGGAGTGTCTGATCATACTCCACTTGCGGTTAATCTTAACCATGTCTCAATTGAAGGTGGAAGACCCTTGAAATTTCATAACATTCTTTGTGAGCATGCTCAATATCATCACATTGTTAGCGAAGCCTGGGAGAGCATTGATGACAGATTTAAAATGAAGAGTGTTTGGTTGAAATTGAAGAAAGTTAAAATTGCTCTGAAGCAGATTCATAATAAGCACTATTCATAAGCTCATCACAAGGTGGAAGAGCTGCGGAGGAAACTTTCTGCCATTTAGGCACTCCCTGACCTGAATATTAATGAAGAGTTGCAGGGAGAAGAGAAAGATTATTGTGGAAAACTTAGGTATTGGTCAAAAATTGATGATAGCATACTCAGACAGAAATCAAGAATTAGTTGGTTATCCTTGGGTGACTCCAACACAAAATTCTTTTTCACTGTAGTTAAGGTTAGAAAGGCAAGAAATAAGATTGATGTGCTGTATAATAATCAAGATGATATTTTGACAGTACCAGCTGAGATTCAAAATGAACTTCTTGGATTCTACAAGAATCTTCTTGGAAGTTGTGATCACACTCTCCCTGCAATTGACTTAGCAACATTTAGAGCTGGTGCAAAGCTAAGTCAGAATGCCAGTGACATCCTTGCTAGACCTGTGTCAGACAGAGAGATTGAACAAGCCATGTTGTCTATTGATGACTCAAAAGCCCCAGGTTTAGATGGCTTTAATGCAGTCTTTTTTAAGAAGCGATGGGAATACATCAATAAGGATGTTATGGATGCTGTTAAGGAGTTTTTTCAGAATTCCTATATGCATAGACCTGTAAACACTATTGCAGTTACTTTGATCCCTAAGAAGGAAAATGCAAAGTATGCCAAGGATTTCAGACATATAGCATGTTGTACAATCATCTACAAAATCATCTCAAAGGTGATCACTCATAGGCTTCATCAGGTCATTGGTGAGATAGTTAGTCATTCTCAATCAGGGTTCATCCCTGAAAGACATATTGCTGATAACATCATCCTAGCTACTGAGTTGATCAGGGGTTACAATAGAGCTCATATGTCTCCTAGGTGTGTGATTAAGGTAGACATTAAGAAAGCATATGACTCAGTGGAGTGGATTTTCTTGGAAATAATGCTGCAAGAGTTGGGTTTTCCTAGCAACATGCTCAGCTAGATCCTTGCTTGTGTTAAAACTGCTTCTTATTCTCTATTGATTAATGGGATTCCTTCTCAACCTTTTAATGCAAAAAGAGGTTTAAGGCAGGGAGACCCTCTGTCTGCCTTTCTATTTGCTCTGAGCATGGAGTATCTCAGTAGGTGTTTGGAGGAGTTACACATGGATTATGAGTTTAAATTTCACCCTAAGTGTGCAAGATTGAAACTTATACACCTTATGTTTGCAGATGATCTGCTCCTTTTCTCTAGAGCAGACATCAACTCAGTTACCAAAATAATGGAGGTTTTTCAGAAGT
Source organism: Beta corolliflora (assembly GCA_947648045.1). NCBI lineage: Eukaryota > Viridiplantae > Streptophyta > Magnoliopsida > Caryophyllales > Amaranthaceae > Beta > Beta corolliflora. The sequence goes on from CANSZD010003594.1 coordinate 286,273, forward strand.
TTTCCTTAGCTTATGGACTTGAGGCTAGTGTTGAGAAGAGTTGTATCTACATGGTTGGAGTTACAGAAGAGGAAGCTAATACCATAGCTTCTACTATTAATATGCCTATTGGTACTTTACCATTCAAATACTTAGGAGTTCCTTTGACTTCTAAGAAGCTAAACTTTGCTCAATGTAAACCTCTCATTGAGAAAATTACAGAGAAAGCTCAGAGTCGGATGGCTCATCTCTTGTCCTATGCTGGTAGGCTGCAGTTGGTTAAAACCATATTGAGCAGCATGCAAAACTATTGGGGTCACATATTTCCCCTTTCGAAAAAAGTCATCAAGGAGGTGGAAAGTATCTGCAGAAAATTCCTATGAACAGGTAATACTCTTCCCTCTAGGAAAGCTCCTATTGCTTGGTCAAATTTCCATAAACCTAAGTATGCTGGTGGTTGGAATGTAATTGACATGGTACTGTGGAACAAGGCTGCAATTTTGAATCTTCTTTGGGCCTTAGCTCTAAAGAGAGATAAGCTTTGGGTGCGTTGGGTTCATGCTTATTATATTAAGAGAAGGGATATATTCACAGTTGCTATTAGTAGCAACACTTCTTGGCTGCTTAGAAAAATCATTGATTCAAGAAGATTGCTTGAAAACATTGGTGATTGGAGTAATGTCACAGTGAATGGTAAGTTCAGTATTAAGAAAATTAAACTTACTCCATTCTTATGGGTAATCATGACAGAGTGATTTGGAGAAGAGTTTTATGTAACAACAAGGCTTCTCCAAAAAGTAAGTTTTTGGTTTGGCTTGCAGTTCATAACAGGCTTGCTACTGCAGATAGACTTCATCAATGGAATGTTCCTTGCTCCCTTACTTGCTGCTTATGTAACAAAGAACCTGAGAGTTGTGAACACTTGTTTTTTGCTTGTGAGTATGCAGAGACCATTTGGACAGTATTACTGCAGATTCTTAATCTCCAGTATCAGAGGAAGCCCTTTCAGGCTGAGCTAGCTACTGCTGGTGTGAAAGCTCACAGTTCCAAGAGCAAAGATAAAATATATGTTATGCTATTTACTGAAGCTATTTATGCAATTTGGCTTCAAAGGAATAACAAGATTTTTAGAGGTTGTGTGAGTCATCCTACTCAAGTTATTAAGGATATTATTTTTAGAGTAGCTGTTAATTGTAATGAGATAGATAAGAACTTGTTAATCTTGTAATGTTGCTGTTTGGTTTTGGGCTGAGTTCTTCCTAGTTTGGAAGGTTCAGTGCCTTTGCTTGTATAGTGTGTACCTTTTTTGGTAGTCAATAAAAATTTTGAATTGCCAAAAAAAAAAAACTAGTTAGTACAAAAATACTGAAATACAAATACTTATTAACAAATAACTGATAGAGTGATAACATATTAGTGAATATTGATTAATGATTGATACATTAACGATCAAAACACACATAGGTCGAATGACTCAAATCAACTTGTTCGGTTTCGGTTCTTGCTATAATTCTAATTCGTTACTTTGTTAATCACTATTCATCAACTTCACAAACTTGTTACTTTGTTAGTTGTTAATTGGTAGTTTGTACTAAGTAATAACTAGTAAGTACAAAAATACTGAAATACAAATACTTATTAACGAATAACTGATAAAGTGATAGCATATTAATCATAATACAAAGATAACACAATAAGTCAATAACAAGTATTTGGTCAAGCCACGTACAATCTCCACCACGTTAAAAGCTTTAAATGTAACAGAACACAATTTTTCTTAAAGTAGAAAAGAAGCTACAATATTACTTTCTGAAACCGAAAGAATTGACACATTTGTCAACTTGTTGAACACTACGCTATTACAACTTTGCCTTAACAGTTTCACATCATTCATAATCATCTTTACATGAATCTTCCAACTTGTTTAAAATTAATAATACTAATTAAACTTCTAAAGTTTATAATTTTTATTAATTTCTGACAATAATACTAGTTTAGGAAGTTAAGTAGATTACTAAACAAATCAATACTAGAATTACAAATTTAGAATACTTAAGACCATTGATTTGAGAAAGATCAAAATTGAACCATTGATATTTTTCAATCCATGTGTTTGGTCACTCTTAATGCTTATTGGTCCAAAAAAAATGTCATGGATCATGAATTAAGACCATTGATTAGAGAAGAGCAAACCTGAGCCCTTCATTTCTCTACTCTCTTACTCACTAACCTTAAATCTGATCTGAGCCCTTCAATCTTTTCATCCAACAGCCCTAAACCCCCTAAAAACCCCCTCATTTTCCCACGTGAGATACTGAGATTGTGAGAAGTGAGAACCCTAATCTCAGCCCCCCCCTCTCTCTCTCTCTCTCCCTCTCTCTCTCTCAAAGTCTCTCACTGTCCCTCATCCGAAATCACCCCTCGTCGGAAATCACCTCTCGTCGAAAATCACCTCAACTAATATCACTGTGCCCCCCTCGTGGAAATCACCTCACCAAATATCACCGACCATGATTCATCTCAAACCGACACGGAACGCTGCGTTTTAGCAGTGGAAGAAATTCTGCAATACTGGTTCAAAAACAGGAAGCTTCTAGAAGAAGCCTTGACTCACTCGTCGTGCTAACTTTGTGTTCTTGGCGTATCCGACTATTGATCAAGGCATTCTCTCTCTCCTCCGCGCCGCTAATATTAGTACTGAGAAACTCGCTTGTGTTGTCGTGCGCCCCGCTAATATCCGACTCGTCGTGCTAACTTTGTGTTTTTGAGTGGAAATCTGTTTAGTATATTATGAGATATTCTGTGAAGCAATCTAGGATTCAGAGTAAGACTGTGGGCTTCTTTGTTTTTGTGGCTAGTGTGTTGTGTGCATTTAACTTATCTTTCTCTCTCCTAAAATTTTACTCACCCACCAAAAACTACAACAATGAGGTGCAACGACTGTCGTATTCTTCGAAAAGGATGTAGTGCAAGGCCACGCCACCGTCTTGAAGAGGATTAGGATTATCCAAGAGCACAGGTGAATGATTTTCCCCTCTGAAATTTCTCTCTAGTATTTTTGAACTTTTTCTTTTAATTAATTTGCTGTAGCTTCACATAAGTACAATACCTATAGAAGACTAGACAAATTTGATGCTCTGTTTGGTAATTTCCGACTGTAGACGACAAAGAAAAGGAAACAATTGTTTATCCTTGTCTTTTAATTTTCTGCTTTGTTGGTTAATTTCATCTATGTTGGATATATTTTCATGAATTTCGTCCAATTTCTTAATCTTCCCTGTCAATCTTTTGACAGGCTAAAGTCGTATCACCTTATCAAAAATAACCTAAGGTCCACTAACAAGTAGTCAGGGAAGTCAGGATCGAAATCACAGAGAGAAAGTTATACTTATTGTATCTGAATTCTAATATTATACTAACTAAATCAGTTGAAAAAGGGTGTGTGACTAAACTAATAGGCAAATGACAGATTTAAGTATGAAGGTAAGAATCAATTAATAAAGAACTAGGACTATGGATCACTATGCATACAATTCGGGAAATCAGAGACGAATAATAATCACCCAATAAGTCAATTTATCTAGGGCACATGTAATTTCTCTCGAACATTACCTCCCTCAAAGATCACCTAGTCGCTCTCGCATGGTCAAGGATCACTATGCCTAATGATTGAAAGCCTATACGAAATCTCTCCTCTCGAAGCAGATTCAATATTGCGATAATAGAAATACAAATCAGGCCTAATTCATAAATCTAGCATGAACGATTCAATCACAGGAAACAATTGAAATAAAAGGTAATTACACTAATCTATCAATCCTTCATTGCATACATAGGTCCCCACAATCCTAGAAATAAAACTACTCACACATGTTTATGAAAACAATAACAAAATCCATGTAAAAATTCATACTTTGAACTATTGCAAATAATTAAGAAATCAATCCAATCAATAATAGAGAAAGCAATAAAGAAGATTACCAAACTGAAGAACTATATTGAACTTGCGAATAATCCAAAGGTTTAATCTTGAATCCAAAGTGAAAAGCAATAAGCTAGGGTTCTTGAATAACTCTCTAGAGAAAACTATGAAAAATAAGGGCTAAAACAAAGATGAATCCAGATCCTTAATAAAAGTTCTGAATTTCCTATTTATACTAAACAGCCAGACATTCATTAAATGAGCGCGCGGAGTCAATCGCCCGATCGGGCTAAGTCACCCGATGGAATCTGGCTCGAGAAGCAAAGAAAACTCCAAAGGAAACCGCCCGATGATGTCGGGCCATGCCGCCCGATGCTATCGAGCCAGTGAACTTCGCCAAGGATCGGCGCGCACGACACGCACGGCAAAGACACGAGGCATGTAAGCGCGCCCGATGAAGCCGGGCTAGGCCGCCCGATGCTATCGGGCTATGGGACCTCGCAGCACTCGGCACTAGAGCAGGGCGATGGACTTCGCAGCAAGCACTCGAGCACGAACACGCCCGATGATGTCGGGCCAACTCGCCCGATCGGGCCGGACACCGAACAACGACTGGGCGGATCAAGCCCGATCGGGCCCGCAACAAACTATCTTTTGGCCGTGAAGGACGCCCGATCGGGCGTCAGGAGCCCGATGGAGTTGGGCGAGGCACCGTTTAGTCATCCCTTGGCTTCAGACGCCAAGGATTCACTTCTTCTTTTGTCCAAGGCCTCGGAAAATATTCTTGGGACCCCGAAACTCATCAAATATGCCTTCGAACCTCTCCATTCGATTGTGGTAGACGTAAAGCAGTAGAAAATAGGGAAAAAGCTCCCCAATACCTACAAATCATCATAAAACAGAAAACCACAACTAGAAGAAGAAAGTTAGCGTGAAATGGCTCCTAAGAGCACCATTGATGCACATTTTAGCTCAGATATAAGGGGGAAAACTCTATATAAAACTGTAACATCAAACTCCCCCATGCTAAACCTTTGCTTGTCCCCAAGCAAAGCACAACATGAATAAGAATAGGATTGCTTCACCCCTCAGATAAGAAATTTTAAACTCAATTATTTCCAACTCAAAATCGTTCAAGCAAGCAAAATTCAAGTTCGGTTGCTCAGATCACCTGACTACCAATCACTTAAGTAAACCATCAAATGCAGCTGCCCTACATATCATGCAAATCTTGAAAAGGTGCTCACCGAGGTGTCACTCCTCTCAATTTTGTGGCAGGCAAAATGTGTGCCCGATTGCTCACCAACCCAACCATAATAGCCCTTCCCACTCACACTCTCATGTGTTTAGAAAGGTATAATATCGCTCATCCTAATCAGGTCGACTCAAATAACAAACTTAATCTTCAACTTTGGCATATTGACTCAGTATTATTCCAATAAACAATCAAACACATGCTCAAAAGGTCTTTCTCTGGGTTGTAATGGGGCTCGGGTAAAGGTACAGAAATTATTTAGGGAATGTGGTGGAAAAGCCAAGAAAGGGGAGCAAAAAACACTAGTATGACTAGGTGTGATCGAAACAACTCCCATGGCATCAACAACATAACCAAGATAATAACCAACTCTGAAATTTCACGAACCAACCAATAATTGTCTCTTTCAACATAATTTCTAACACTTTGAAAGTTAATGAGTGAAGATCATAGAAATTTTTCAGATTTTTCACTATCATTTTTTTTTCACTTTATTTTTCTATTTCTTTCTTTTCTTTGTACAAACATATCATTATTTTCCAACCACCCTACGGAATCAACCACACAATATAATATCAACTTAACAAATGCTCCCCCAAGCTAGGCTTGGGACAATAGTCATTGTAAAGGCTCAAGGCGTGTAATGTGGCTTAATATAGATCCAAAAAGAAGTCATTAGGCTCAGCGGGGCTAGGGGGGAAAATGATTCATTAAACAACTCTGAGGCTTAAAGATTAAACAATTGAACGCCTCTATCACAGCACATGTCTAAAGTCACCAGAAATCAACGAGTACAATGCCAAAGCCAAGATAAGAATGCTACGAGGAACTAACACACAAGAATAGACCGGATACAGAGATAAATCCGAGGCTAGAATGAATCCTCACAATCTAACCAATTCAAGCATGCAGTTAGAATAGGCACTTTATCATCAAAATTCATTCAAGATCAAGGCAATCAGATATCACATCACAACATCCCAATCACAAATGCCCAGCTATCCAGTATAAATAGTTAAATCGTTTTTTCAGAGCAAAGTTCGGGGCACAGGAAAGCAGTCAATCTATTCATATTCAACTCGTATTTTTGTGTTTTTTTCAGCAATATTTCATTTTTTTGTGATTTTTTCATTTTTTTTTCAAAGCAATTAAACTAACTTGACTAACCTAAAAAGCAGTAAAAACAAAAAGAAAAACAATACTAATACTTACAGAAATCCTCCCCCAAGCTGAACTTGGCAATGGCCTCATTGCAACAAGGGAAAGGAAAGGGACATGGACATCAGCCGCCCATCAGCCTAGATCGAGCAGTTTAGTAGCCACATGTTGTACCACCTCTTGCAACCCACGTTGGACTGTAATGCTAGTGTGGTGGCCCTCATGTAGATGAATGCGGTGCTCATTAAAGTCAGGGCTTATTCCTGTCAAGTCATCAGTGCTATAGCCAATGGTCTTTTTGTGAGTCTGTAAGACCGTTAGAAAATGTTCATCACCTGCAATAGACTCTAAGACAAGCACATCATTTGAAGTAGCATGGGAGGGGGAATGAGGCATGCAGTCATAGATCGGTTCATCTAGAACATCAACACTATAACATGATTCCTCTAGCATTGGGCTTTTAGGGGCATTGTTTAGGCTAAACATAACCTTATCATCCCCCACAGTCAGTGTCAGTTTCCCACTTTTAACATCTATAACTGCCCCAGCAGTATGGAGGAAAGGTCTCCCAAGGATAATGGGTGTTTGAGTGTCTTCTGCCATGTCTAATATAACAAAGTCCACATGGATAAAGAATTTACCGACTCTAACAGGAACGTCCTTTAATATACCTAGGGGGTATTTCACAGAACGGTCAGCCATTTGCAGAGTAATGGTAGTACATTTTAAGTCACCCATGTTCAGTTGCTTACAGATAGAAAGAGGCATGACACTCACACTGGCACCCAAATCACATAAAGTCTGGTCAATAAAAATGGTGCCAATATGACAGGGGATGGAAAAACTTCCTGGATCTTTCAATTTAGGTGGAGACTGGTTTTGTAAAAGAGCGCTGCATTCAGCAGTAAAAGCCACAGTTTCCACCTCATTGAGAGTCCGCTTCCTCATCAACAGTTCTTTTAAAAATTTAGAATAAGCAGGCACTTGATTTAATAATTCAGTAAAAGGAACTGTTACCTGCAGATTCTTTACCACCTCTAAAAACTTACCATACTGGTGGTCGAGCTTCTTCTTGAGCATCCGATTTGGGAATGGTAGCTTGATCACCGGAGGCACAGTTTTCTCCTTAGTCACCTCCATAGTCTTGTCTGCAGGCTCTCCTTTCCGCCCGAGGTTCAAGATCCTCAGGCACTTCTTGTGGTTTCTTAGCAATTGACTATTCCACCTCTAGCATTGCCGGAGCATCGTACTGCACTCCACTGCGAAGGGTGATAGCATTGGCGGTGTCCCTTGGTTGCATTGGTTGCGAAGGCAATGACCCAGATGACCTACTAGCAGAGGAACTAGCCAGCTGAGCTATTTGTGACTCCAGCATCTTATTATGTGTCCCTTGTAGCTTATTCTGAGCATGCGGGCTCTCAAATTGAGAGACTGGTATCCGCTGAAAGGAAATAATACCTTTTCGCATCTACAACATGAGACTTTTGAGTTCAAGCAATAGCCGGTCCGAAGGAGGTGTGTTGTGAAGCTGTTGAAACTGAGTTCTCTGATATCCAGGAGGAGCTTGTGGTTGATATTGTTGTTGTTGTTGAGGATAATGTTGTTGTTACGGATTCATCACATTATTACTCCTATACGAGAGATGTGGATGATCTCGCATCCCAGGATTATATGTATTGGAGTAAGGATCGAACTGGGGCTTGTGTTGGGATTGTAATGCGTGCACTGGCTCACTAGAATGTGAGAGAGCGGGGCACTCTTGAGAGTTATGTCCAGCTATCCCACAAGCGTCACATATAAAAGCATTGTAACCAGAAACAATAGCCATAGCATTGACACTCATGTGAGGGGAGGAATTGTTACCTAGCTTCAAAGAATCAATCTTCTCGGTGAAGAGGCTAGTTGCCCGGCCAAGAAAGAAATGGCTTCAACATCATGTTTGCCTCCCTTTGTCATAGAGGAACGAATAGTAGACGCTTGATTAGACGCGAGTTTCTCCAGAAGTTCATACCCTTCGTCTATGGCTTTATCCATGAAGAACCCACCAGCAGCTCCATCGATTACCCGTCTAGCATCTGCATCAACTCTAGTGTAGAAAATATGGCACAGATACCACTTGTCAAAACCATGATGGGGACAAAGACGTTGCAGATCTTTGAATCGTTCCCAAGCTTCATACAATGACTCTCCAGGATCTTGGGTGAAAGTCACTATCTCATGACGCATATCTGCAGTCTTTTGGTAAGGGTACCACTTGATGAGGAAGATCTTTGGGAGTTCTGCCCAGGTGGTGATGGTGGAAGGCAGCTCATTATACCAAAATAAAGCTTTGTCGCGTAGAGAAAAACCAAATAAGATGAGTTTCATCTCATCAACAGATAACACACCACTTTCGAGTAGCACAACATTGTAAGAACCGCCTGCAGTGCCGATTTGGGTCTTCGGATGGTAACCCAAAGAAAGCGATTATTCCGAACCATATTCGAACATGAGACTTGATTTCAAAGTTTGCAGCAGCAATAGTAGGCAACCGTACCCCAGAGGGCACATTATCAGGAGAGATGGTTGTGCATAATCTCTGAAGGTGGGTTCAGCGTCGTCACCCATTCTAGCAGTAATAGGTGAGGCGAGGAATTCTTGTTGTGGTGAAGATGGTGGAGAAGGTGTCTTTTGGGAAGGTGTCCCTGCAGGCAACTTGGTTTGCTTAGTTGTCTTTTTGAGTCGACGAGCAGTCTTTTCAATCTCCGGGTCAAATGGAATGAGATTTGGGGATTTCAATTTTCTACTCATACATCAAAAACACTAAAACAAACGTGAGATGCTCCAAAGAACAGGTGTTCTTCGGAGTAGAGGTTAGTGTAATACTATAATTCAGACAAAATAAAAATAAACCGTCTCCCCGGCAACGGCGCCAAAATTTGACAGGCTAAAGTCGTATCACCTTATCAAAAATAACCTAAGGTCCACTAACAAGTAGTCAGGGAAGTCAGGATCGAAATCACAGAGAGAAAGTTATACTTATTGTATCTGAATTCTAATATTATACTAACTAAATCAGTTGAAAATGGGTGTGTGACTAAACTAATAGGCAAATGACAGAACTAAGTATGAAGGTAAGAATCAATTAATAAAGAACTAGGACTATGGATCACTATGCATACAATTCGGGAAATCAGAGACGAATAATAATCACCCAATAAGTCAATTTATCTAGGGCACATGTAATTTCTCTCGAACATTACCTCCCTCAAAGATCACCTAGTCGCTCTCGCATGGTCAAGGATCACTATGCCTAATGATTGAAAGCCTATACGAAATCTCTTCTCTCGAAGCAAATTCAATATTGCGATAATAGAAATACAAATCAGGCCTAATTCATAAATCTAGCATGAACGATTCAATCACAGGAAACAATTGAAATAAAAGGTAATTACACTAATCTATCAATCCTTCATTGCATACATAGGTCCCCACAATCCTAGAAATAAAACTACTCACACATGTTTATGAAAACAATAACAAAATCCATGTAAAAATTCATACTTTGAACTATTGCAAATAATTAAGAAATCAATCCAATCAATAATAGAGAAAGCAATAAAGAAGATTACCAAACTGAAGAACTATATTGAACTTGCGAATAATCCAAAGGTTTAATCTTGAATCCAAAGTGAAAAGCAATAAGCTAGGGTTCTTGACTAACTCTCTAGAGAAAACTATGAAAAATAAGGGCTAAAACAAAGATGAATCCAGATCCTTAATAAAAGTTCTGAATTTCCTATTTATACTAAACAGCCCGACATTCATTAAATGAGCACGCGGAGTCAATCGCCCGATCGGGCCAAGTCATCCCGATGGAATCGGGCTCAGAGAAGCAGCAAAACTCCAAAAAGGAAACCGCCCGATGATGTCGGGCCATGCTGCCCGATGCTATCGGGCTAGTGAACTTCGCCAAGGATCAGCGCGCAAGACACGTACGGCAGCACGCGAGGCATGTAAGCGCGCCCGATGAAGCCGGGCTAGGCCGCCCGATGCTATCGGGCTATGGGACCTCGCAGCACTCGGCACTCGAGCAGGGCGATGGACTTCGCAGCAAGCACTCGAGCACGAACACGCCCGATGATGTCGGGCCATCTCGCCCGATCGGGCCGGACACCGAACAACGACTGGGCGGATCATGCCCGATCGGGCCCGCAACAAACTATCTTTTGGCCGTGATGGACGCCCGATCGGGCGTCAGGAGCCCGATGGAGTTGGGCGAGGCACCGTTTAGTCATCCCTTGGCTTCAGACGCCAAGGATTCACTTCTTCTTTTGTCCAAGGCCTCGGAAAATATTCTCGGGACCCCGAAACTCATCCAATATGCCTTCGAACCTCTCCATTCGATTGTGGTAGACGTAAAGCAGTAGAAAATAGGGAAAAAGCTCCCCAATACCTACAAATCATCATAAAACAGAAAACCACAACTAGAAGAAGAAAGTTAGCGTGAAATGGCTCCTAAGAGCACCATTGATGCACATTTTAGCTCAGATATAAGGGGGAAAACTCTATATAAAACCGTAACATCATCTTTATAGTCTTCAAATCTCAATTTGTTTTGGTGATTTCAGGTTGAAGCTATTATGGTGGTCATTACGGGCGGTGATGGCGTGGTTTGCTCCATGAATTGTTATTGGGAGTTTTTCTTGGGAGTTGTTTAAATTTCATACTTAGACTATTAATATTAAGTAATAGTTTGACTTGTAAAATTACTATGAGATTACATTGTTACGATACCGGTTAAGAGGGTTAAGCTATTGTCCAAAGAAGATTTAACATGGGTGCCAATTTACTTATAAGGTTCTCAACTTCATTTGCATGAAAAGCTTACGTTATCGGTACTGAAATTGGGTTTTGCTTAATCGATGATTCGGAGACATAATTTAGGAATCTTTAGGACTAAATCATGGCCTTTGAGAGGTGAAATATATACAAGGTTTATATAAGTTCATAACAACTCAACTTGGTTTTTAGGCATGAAAATGGTATCACAAATTTATACGAATAATTGGTTTTAGTATAGATAACAATCGGTTTACAGAATCTAAGTGGGAACTTGTCATGTAATATACAAAACTTTTAGATTCATTTTAATAGAATTTGCAAAACATAATTCAAAATACACCTAATTTCCATAATCCAAATTTCATAATCAAAGCTTGAAAACCGAGTTTAGGTGATGGTTCTTGTGTACCTTAAACCTTGATCACAACTTAGGCTTTTCTCATCCAAAGCTTAGCTTCTCCTTATTGAATTCCCAACACCTTAAGCATCATATGCATGCATCATTAGCTCAAATATTATCCCAAAAAATGAACTTGGACACGTTTCTTGTAAGAGAATTCCTTCTCTACTCTAAATGACTCAGATACCTATAAACATAAAGAAAAGGAAAATAAATCATAAATTACCAAAAGTATAGAAAAAGACTCTAAAATCACGGCAGGAACTATCATAGAACATAGTAAAAAGAACTAGGAACTATGCCATATCTGACACTTATCAAATACCCCCACACTTTTGATCGTCCTCGAGAAAACCTATACAAAGACACAAAAATGAAAGACTCTAGATATTGCATAAGACTGTCTCTTCCAACGGATCAAGACTATACATATATAAATCAAACACAACTAAAAATTTACTGGATTAACAGAAGTCCACCCCTTAGGTTCCTTAAGTCAATACCTCCTTCAAATCAACTGCAATGCAATTCTAGGAGCCCTCACAAGTTATGTGTTTCACTAAAAAACGCTCATGTGTTTAGGGGTTCAACATGTTCCACTCAAAACTCAATTTCAATGGTAGTGATTTACCGTAAGCTTGCATAGCATCTCATTCTCCACCACTGGGAAACTATTAGTCACATCATGAATCAAAAAGACTTTCAAAGTTTGTAACGAGGCTTGGGAACAAGGTAGAAAATATTTTAGGGATATAGACTAAAAGCTAAGAAAATAGTGGAGCCAAAATAGTGGGAACTCCTCCATTCACACACATGAAAGAGCTTAAAACTCCACAAACATTCTTAATCAAACAATCCGACAACAATAATACTTCAAGAAACAAATATCAAACATTTTTCATAACTCAGTTTCCTTTGCAATTCCACTTGTTATTTAGGAACATGCCTAAAAAACGTACTTTTGCTTTTCTTTTTCTTTTTCTTTCTATTCATTTTTCTGATATTCTTTTTATTCTTTTGAAACTTTCTGGAACAAACTTTTATCATTGAATTAAAGTTCCATGACATCCAAGTTCTTCAAAAGCAACACTCCCACACTTGTTCCTTATTTTCACCACCACACAAACACTGTTAGTTAATGCTCCATAAGTTTCAAAGTTAGGTAGCGCATAGGAACAAGGCTAATAATATGATTAAATATAATAAACAGGCCAAAAAGTTCAAAGGGGCTCATAAAAAGGGATATAGTATTCAAGAAGGCTTTTGGGTATTGTAGCTTAACAAAATAGCAGTGCCTTTAACATTTTCATAACATGAAATAGTCATATGTGACCTTAAAGAGAATTTATGCAAGTCTTAGAGATACATATCCATGGAAGAGTATATCCCACATGAAGAAAAAGAGACTATTATGAACATTCCAGTCTACATAAGACTCAAACGATGACAAGGAATAATGGCTCACAAATTCACACTTCCATCTCATTGAATTTAGCATAAAACTCAAGAATTAAGCAAAAGGAGTATAAAGGATTTATAAGCAGCATATAAGAATCACATAATAGATCTAGTTTAATCACACCCAACTCACATATGCACATTCTTTTCACCAATTGGAACACACCTAAAAGACACAAATCATGACATAGAAATAAAAAAATTAACCAAAAAAGCAAAAAATTTACCAAATTTTATCCTAAGGCAAAAAAGACTCTTTAGATAAGACTTAATATTCTAAAATAACAGCCACTCCAGGAACATCACATGATAGGAACAACACATGAAATGAATAACGTAGGAAAGGAACATAATATAAACCCTCATCCATTATACGCTCAATAAGATATTCCCTCCCCCACACTTAAATTTTACATCGTCCTCAATGTAAACAAAGCATAAAAGAAGAGAAATTCATGAAAGCACATGAGAAGCCATGAAATAATTCATCCTTATTCAACCAAGAAACTAGGAACAGAAGGAACTACTAATGAAATATAATAGATAATGTGAAGAAAATATCCTTAGGTTGCCTCCCAAGCAGCGCCCTAGTTTTAAAGTCATAGGCTTGACCATCCATCTTCTTCAATCAAACTCCAGCACCTTGATAAGCAATCTCAGCTAAGGCCATCTCTTTATCAGTTTTTGGCTTATTGGAACAACAATTTGAAAATCTACAAAAAATTTCATGTTCACACGAGGCTTATAATGCACGTCATATTTAACATAACAAATTTCTTACCAATCAGTTTTATTAAAAAATAGTCCATGTTAACCCACTCATCTTTATTTTCACAAAAAGAAAAGAGGAACATAAGGAACTACTAATGACTCAACCAAAAAACACTAATGTCATGCTTATATGATGAATCAGGAAGTAGAGTACACCACTCAACATGAGTAATATGACAAAGAACAACAGTTGGCAAAACTTCATCTTTAAAGAAATTAATGGGATCAACAATAAACGTCATTATATTTTCACTAGAATCAAATGGATTAACAAGTCCAAATCAAATTGGTCAACTAATGCCTCATGCAAATCAGTAGAACAAGTTTTAATTTCAGTTCTGACAACCTCATAATAATTAAAAGACTGAACCTCAACAAGTTCCTCATCTTATTCCCCCACACTTAACGTGTTCCCACTAGGGTCACTAATTAATATAAATTATAGAATGATCAATCTTATTGGTGCCTAATTGGTACGTGTCATTAGGCGTACAAATTTAAAAACTTATTTCATCCACATTATTATTAGTTAGTTTAGTATAGTGATAAATAAGGGTCGATCCCACAGAGAGGTTTTATTAGTTTCGAAAATCCAAATTCAACTAATTAAGAGTATTCAACTATTATATACATGTTATTTACTAATATGAACATATTCACATTGTTTAGGGGGAGGGGCTTGTAAGATGATACTAAAAATCTAATGATCAACAACTAAAAATAAAATAATCTAATATTTACAAGTGATGGCAACCAACCCAATTTAAACCCATAACGTTTTATAGATTTGTAAACTTCTAACCATGGTTATACTTTTCATTTCAAAAATCCAAGATTGATTAGATAGATTAATTGTAGGAGTTCAAATAGCCAAACTCCCCTATACTTCCGTACTTTTAATCAACATTGAATTTGGCCAAACATCGATTCTAAACTAATCCAATTACTACAAGTATTTTGCAACTTATAATGAATAAAATAGAAGCATTATGAAACTAGAAGTGCATCATCAATCCCTAGCCAATTTAAACACATAGATGTATAACTAACTAATTTAGTCCAAGTTATATTATAGTTTTGAACTTAAAACCATTTTTGTATGCCTAGATTAAACTAGTTGCTACTATTGTTATATAGTGTAGACTAGGCTAAACCATATAACTAGCAAAGATTTCAACTTTATACATAATAAGATAGAAAATTAGGCATAAAATTGAATGTGAAAATGATAAACTAATATAACTTGAGTATCTAAGTATCAAACAATCTTGAATACAAGTAAAATTCAACAATACAATCTAAACCACTTAAACTCAAACAAAATATGAAGCTCAAAAGTATAATCGAGACATATCAAAACCAATATGAAAGTACAAGAGAAAGAGAGAAGAACTTGTGAAATTCGCGCGGAGATTTGTCCTTGAATTTCGAATTTTGCACCTACGTTCGAGCTTGAATCTCACCCTCCTCGGTTGTGTGCTAGGAATCCACCCGAAGGCTGACTTCTTGTCGAACTCGCGCACTCTAGAAATGGTTGGAAGTTCTCACACAAATTTCTCTAACTTTTCTCAAAGTCATATTTGGGAATTGCTTGTATATCATTTTTATAGCCCTCAATTGGATATTCATACCCAATTATGCCGCCCTAGAGGAGATTTTCAAACCAATTAAGGAGAAGAATTGGCCTCCAAGTTTTCAGCCGTAAAAACCGACATTCTTGCTTTTTCTTACTTCCTCTTTGGAGTGCCATAATTTAACCTATTGCTTCTTATTGGAGGATTAAATTGCAACTTGTGTTTATGCTTGTCACTGAACTCTGTTATTGGATGAATGATGTAGAGCTTCTGAAGGAAGAAGCTTTGGTTCTGCTGTTATTTTCATGCCTTTTCATTTTCTTTTCCTCTTCTCTTTTCTTTTCTATTCCTTTTTTTTTTGTTTCTTCTTTCTTTTGCTTTAAATTTTTGGGCTAAAATTTTGAACTAAGAATAATTTGGGCTTGTCTTCTTTAGCTCACCTCTTGGACCAATGTACCTCATTGGACAAAAGTAAAGTAGTAGAGTGCAATTAATATTAAAAGTAAAAACATATATAAGGTATTACATCTATAATTAACAAAAGTATAGAAAATACACCAAATAATTGTAAAAACATAGCTATAATAATAAAATTAGGGGATCTAAATATATTATATTGCGCACTTATCACGAAGTCAGTTACTATTGAAGATAATTGTCCAGCCATCTTTTCTAAGGCATCAATACTTGCATATGTCTGCCTTTAAAATTGTTCCATAAAATCGATTAAGGAAGCACTACAACATGAGTCAGACATATAATCAGGAACATATGAGGAATTTAAATCACATGAAAATTTTTGTGGACAATCATAAGAATATGTAGATGATGAAAAACCATATGAGCATGCATAAGATAAATCATAATCATAATAATGGTAAGATTGCCCAAAATCAAGATTTTCCTCATCGAAATAAGTTTTGGAAGGAACTCCTGAAAATTTCGTTTTTCTTATCTCCTCAACTTCCTTAAACTCTTGAATCTCTCTGAGTCTTGCAAATATGTTTAAGAGAATAGAACAACGAGCTTCTATGGTCTCCTCATCATGTTCAACTTCATTCGTTTGAGAATTAATGTTTTGCGCCATTGCAACAAGGTCCTTATCTTCTTCAAGTAACACATCTATATTATCATACCTGCAAAACTCAAACAAACAAAAGAACAAATTCCTAAATTAAAAAATAAATAATCACATCCCCCTGGAAATGGTGCTAAAATTTGATGTATTGTCGAAGTGCACACAAATTAATACCATAAAACTACTAACTCGTAATTAGAAGAAGTAGGGGTCGTTCCCATGAAGAATGTGTTTGTTTCCAATTAAGAATAAGATTCAAGAAATTAAACAAAAAAAGGCAAATAACGTAAAGATTTGGGAAGGAGAAGGAGAAACCAGATAAGAGACTAACTATGATTAAACTAATGATAATATGAACTAAGACACAAAAGAAGGAAGTAATATAAGAACAATCTAAGACAAGACATACTCAGCAACTTTAGACATCAACCATTCAAATCAGTGTAATCCTTGACACATTCAATTAATATTCCCAAAGAGATTTACTTTAAAAATAAGTTCCCCTATTTTCCTTTATGTTTAGTTAGTGCACGTACGACCTTCACTAACCCTAATCATTGAATAACCTTAATACTACGAGCATGGAATTTAACACATAGAAAAAATTAAGAAACAGGAAGACATCACCAATCCTAGATAACCAACACTACCAAAGGCATGTGTTTTAATCTAGATTATGAACTCCTATAATTGTCAAGTCTAAGATACAACCCCCACCCCCACAATTGGTTGCTACTTGGTCAACTGTCTAAGAAATTATGGACTTAGCATCATCAACTAACATTAGAAACTCGACTCTAAATAAATGATTAGCGACCTACTCATAAGAAATCGTCACTCATGAAATAAAACAGATAATTCATAAATACTTGAAAATAATTATTGCATTTCAATGAAGAGCAAATATGTGTCATAAACATTATTACATGGCTTCAATCTAATAGCTACTGAGCATCACAAACTAACGAATCAAAATACAAAGTAAAACAAAGAAGAAGAAAAGAAGAACTCAATGCGAACAACATATTCAGATCTGCAGTTCCTTTCGCGCTCCAACTCTTCTTCCTTTTTTTTTGGGTAAAAACTAACTCTTCTTCCTTTGCAACTCTGCATCAATCAGTAAAACATGGCTCCTAAACCTTGAGGGGTTTGGAAGGGACGAAAAAGGACTAGAACATGACTATTTTGACAGTAGTTTTGTCGCCTATATATGCTTTAGAGATGAGTTGAAGTCCCACCAGAAATAGGAAAGTAATTAGATGAAATTAGGAAATTATATCACTTTTTTTATCCCAATTATCTTCCAAAAATATTAACCTAAATCAATAAGACTTTATTCCCCAAGAATTCCCTACATCACATTAGTTTGCAATTAATGCAATCAGGAAACAATCTGACGGAATTTCGAGCAATTGTTCCTTTGCGCAGCAGCTAAGCAGTTCATTTGTAAGGAACAAAGTTGTGTTCTTGCATTCAAATATGTGAAGTCTAGTTACTGTTTTTCTTCAGATGGACTGGGAACTTCTCGTCATGAACATGTATTGAGAACATACGCTAGGAACACATATTATAAACTTGAACACGTTTCTTCACTCTAAATGACTCTAATACATATAAAAAAACTAAAGGGAAATAAATCACAAAATACAAAAAATATAGGAAAAGACTCTAAAATCACTAAAGGAACTATCAAAGAACATAGTAAAAATGATTAGGAACTACGCCATATTTGACTCTTATCACTTACGATCTGCCAACTGCATGTTAGTTGGACCTATAAGAGTGACAAGACCAAACATATTTATAGCAGCAAATAGTATATATTTGGGATATTCCCACTGGTATACCTGAGTTTTGGCGAAATCCCACTGGTATACCTGAGTTTTTTTTTTCCCACTAGTATACTTGAGTTTAACCTAATATCCCAATTGTAACTAAAACATCCATTAAACCTTAGTTTAAACCTTAATTTAAATCTTAACCTTAATTTAAACCTTAAACTAAACCTTAAACCTTAATTAAAAAAAAACCCTTAAACTACCCACCACCCCGACCACCCCACCGTACGCCCAACCACCCCCACCCTTTAAACCCCTACCGCCGAACCCCCTCCCCCACCCCCGAAACCCCCATCGCCGAACCCCTCCCCCCCACCCCGAACCCCCCACCCACGAAACCCCCACCCCGAATACCCCACCCCCGAATACCCCACCCCCGAATACCCCCGCCCCACCTCGCCCACAATCGAAACCCCCACCCCCAACCCAAACCCATTTCGACCACCCCCGTCCCTTTCCGACCACTCCCGACTCATCCCCGCCCCTTTCCGACCACCCCCCACCCCATCACCATGACCTACCCCACCCCCCACCCCATCACAGCCCCCACCCGCCCCACCCCACCCTTCCCCTTAATTAATTTCAGCTTTTTTTTAAAAATTTTAATGTTTTAATTAAGGTTTAATGTTTAGTTTAAGGTTTAAATTAAGGTTAAGATTTAATTTAAGGTTTAAACTAAGGTTTAAGGGATGTTTTAGTTACAATTGGGATATTAGGTTAAACTCAAGTATACCAGTGGGGAAAAAAAAAACTCAGGTATACCAGTGGGATTTCGCCAAAACTCAGGTATACCAGTGGGAATATCCCTATATATATATTTAGAATCACAAAACAAATGAAAGGGGTATAAAAGCTTATTAATATCTCCTCCTCATCGCAACTTCATCCTTGAATTTATCCTCGGAAGGAAAACTCACATAATTGCTTACGACCTTTTTTGTGGCAAATTGCTTCCACCCTATAGCATTACCTAAAGAAAATTAATAAAAATCTAACTAGAAGATGAAGAAGATCAATGAAGTAAAATCTAAAAATGCAAGTTGATTTTACTAGACAATGGCGATATTATTAACGTATCGGGAGAAATGAGAAGTAGAAGATGGAAGTTTACAGAGAAGAGACATATATGAAAGGTTTGAGAAGAAGTTGAAATACAAGCAAAAACCATAAAAAATTAAAACTGTTAAAAGGGAAGGGGTGCATAACTTTGTGATATTATATGCTGAATTTTCTGGTTGAATTGAGTGGGAACACTTTGTGTTAGGATTGAGTGTATCTTGACCTTCTTTGGAACGACCTTAATGTACACATGCGCTAGTCTCCTTTGTTGGTCATTTGATGTTAAACTAATCATTAGAATGTGATTCTGAAGAATTTGCTAATTCACATTATGTTAGTACTCGAACCTCATCCCAGTAATATGTCTCTCTTGATAAAATTTGCATAATTATTATTTTCCCCATTTCTTTCTAATTTACTCGTTTTGAATTCTAACACTATTCATTTACTTTGATTTGATTATTTTTTGTGATTTATATTTTGAAACTATCTAGATTTATATTATTTAACATCATAATTTTCCTAACATAATGTGAATTACCATTAATATATTTTTGAAAAAAGTGAGTACATTCCCTTTTTCTTGGAGTTTGAACCAAAACTGAAGATTTTTCTTAACATGACCCAAAGTATGGAATTATAATCCTTTTAGTGAATATATAATTTCCTTATAGATATTACATGATAATCCCTTTTCCTAAAAATGTAAACCTTTTAGAAGATTGGTCTCGCAAGGAGAAAATAGTTATAATTTGGCCAAAATAGATCACATATTGGTTAAAAAGGATTACAAAAAAGTGTTCTCATATATAGGTTGTTCTCATGGGCACATAATTATATATATAAACTTAGATTGAATAGATGAAAAACGGTTGATGCATGAGACAAGTAACGAATTCAAGTGTGATGTGGAAGATGAGATTTGATGCATCACCCGACTAAATAATGCCAAATGCTTTTTAGTTAATTGATGGTTGTTAGTGAATTTCTTTTTCAATGCGGAATTAGTTATTTAAAAGGTTAAAACTTTAAAATAGATGATGAAAGTTTAAGTCATTTTTTATAAACTTTGGGTTGATAAATTTGGTGATGGATAACCGGGTGATAAATGCCTTGGGTGGAGTGAGTGGTTACAGTTTCCGGTAATCGATGTATGGGATGCTTGATCCGATTCGATCCGATCTGAACTCAATCCTTTTTCACCCCTAGACTAGAGTTTGAGTACATCTATAAGTGATTCAAGGATTTTATTTTCTAATAAAGTTTAACTATTAACTCTAGATTGGAAATGTAAGATGAAATAATAATAATAAAAAAGATAACTCATCTTGTTTCCCATGGAACTAGCAAAAGCAATAATAATGATCTTCATGCAACACTTGATATGCTTGTTTGCCTCAAAATTTATCATTTTAAAAAGTATATAAATGTTGGCATTAACAAATACGCAACCTAATGCAACAAAAAATGCAATTCACAAATGGTTAAAAAATTTAATGGTATTGATATGTCAAAAAATAGTGAATATACAAACAATTAAATAGAAAAACATATAGGATTAACATACTTTTCATCTGTAAACTATTTTCAATCGTCACAACTACAAGAAAAAAAAAAGAAGAAAACTTAAATTTAGAGGCATTTGCATAAAAAAGTACTGCATGTAATTGATCTTGTACATGTGAATATTTTAATGTTTACTTTCTATTTATTATTCGCTGGTCATTGAATTATTAAGACGTGCACCCATCATCATCATTGCTTTAAATTCATCAAAATTAATGGTTCCATCACCATCGCTGTCAACCCCATTAATCATTTTCTTGCACTCACCTATAGAGAAATCATCCCCCAAACTCTTCATCACCATTTGCAATTCCTCTGCTGTAATTTTACCATTTCCATCAGCATCATAAATGGAAAACGCTTCTTTCAAATTGTGTAGAACTTCATCAGAGTCTATGCCTTTTGTGTTAAGAGTAATGAACTCATTGAAATCAATGAATCCATCACCATCTGCATCTACTTCTTTTATCATTGTTTGCAATTCTTCCTCTGTAACTTGTTGGCCTAAGCTTCCCATTATTGATCCTAACTCTGATGATGAAATCTTGCCATCACCATTTACATCAAATTTCTTAAAAACTTGTTCAAGTTCTTCAATATTGGTATTTTGTGAGCGGATTGAAGAGGAAAAAGATTCAAATAAAGGATTGTCATGGTGGCCATTTGCATCTCCAGAATTATTTTCACTTTTCTTTTTCTTTTTGAAAAAAGTTTGAGCGAAACCCATCGTTATTCTTGTCAATTGTTTGTGAAAAATATGGTTTTGTAAGAGATAAAATAAATTTAATATGAGAGAAAAAGAGGCAAAGGGAGAGAAGGATAGAAAGGGGAGGAGAGAGATTGTGATCTTAAATTATGAAGCTTTTCAATTTGTTTTGTTTAGGAAATAGAATTCAAAATACATTTTACAGAAACATAGTCATATTGACTTTTTCCACTCATTATGTTTTTTAGGAAAGCTAAATTTAGATTTGATATATGTACTTTAAATTTTTTTTATATGATATGACTTTTATGGTTTTAATTTATAAAGATCTCTATTATATAAGTGAAGGGGGGAGGCATGGTGTCCCCATATTAAATGACTATATTACCCTTACTTTTTTAATTATATCATTTTTGTTTAAATTTTTAAAATAATAATGGGTAATCAATCAATCCCAATATTTGCCATTTTTAAAAACTACAATTAGAATAACTTAAATTAGGTTAAAAAAAGGAAAGACTAAAAAATTTTACAAAAAAAATAAAAGATAAAAAATTCATTTAAGAATATCAAAATCTTGCATCAAAAGGAAAAATTGCCAAAATAAAAAATCAGCAATATACTTCCACAACATTATAGTCATGTAAAGATCATTTCAGTAGGTTTATATAATTTCAATTTGTGTAAGTCAATTACATAAAGGATAATAAGGTCAGATCAAGAAATGATCTAAACTTATTTTTGCTGAAAATAACTTTTAAGAAGTTGAACAAAACAGAGCATTTATTGAAATAACTGTCAACTTAAACTATTATAATTATAAATGTTTGTTCGAATCAAAAATTTTGTAACACTGATGAATAACTAACTGAGAAAAAAGAACGTTAATATGACACGCACGCATAGCGTGCAAAAAATGCTAGTATAATATATGTGATGGTACATCACAAGAGTTGACACCTATTATAAAAATTAAAATTAATTGATTTCAATTATTAACCCCTAATTACTGCAACCTTAGACCCTCCTTTTATAGATTTTATTACTTTATATTATTTATTTGATAAGATATCGAAGTAAATTAAACATAGTTTTGAAAACATAATAAAAAAGAAAACTCTCAATAATAACCCTCTATTTTATACTTTTCTCAATGGTAGCCAAAAATTTTACAAATTATCAACCATGGCCCTATACTTCTCAAATTTATTATGAGCCCGCTAATGCGCACCCAGGGTGCTAGATTAGAAATACAATTTTATATAGTTACCAATATTTTTTAGTGGTCATTAATTATGACCATAATATAAAATATTTAAAATAACGTTCAATTCCAATGCAAATCAGTTCATTCATTTTTCCTATTTCTCTCTAATATCAAGTGGTACATTTAACATTAACATTAACATTATCCATTTGCATTTTCTAGTACTCCATACTTTTCATAGTTCACATGGGGACTCTTAACTTCCCAGCTTTTTTTTTTATATCTTGCGAACTCTTGAGGCAATATCTACAGAAATTCACGTAGAGAACCCAAAAACGTTGAAAGCTAAAGTTGATTTTCACGAATGAACCCGGTAAGGTTACTTGTGTTTTTCACAGCTATCTAATGATCAATAATGACTATCAAATATATATATAGTAACAAATAACCCAGAAATTTAAAAGTGCCCACAAAAGTTCAATAGTTTAGTGGAGTAACCTAATATTTGACTAAAAAAATAGGATTTAAATCTTCACAACATGCATCAATTTTGTTCTTTTTTGTCTCATTCAAAACAGTAGCAATATATTTATCCATCCAATAATTTTTTTGCATAATGTCTAGGTTTCATACACTTAGAACAATCGCTTGTTTGCTTTGCCAATTCTTTTCCACTCTATTGTCGTTTGTTCTTCGGTCGTCCAGTGGGTTTTGACTTTTTAGGGTACAAAATACTGTCGTCATTGATCAATTCAGTAGATTGTATAATTTGTTTACCTAGAATTTGAGTTGAATTAGGGATTTCATCAAGACGCAAGCGAATCGGTAAGTAAATAGATGGAACTTCATGACAGTCCTTTTGAACAAATATTCGCAACATGTGTCGGTAAATTATCCCTAAAAATACATATTGCTCGCAAGAGCATATTGCAATATTCCCATCCCAAAAGACTTTGTTACATTGACTATTTTCATTTGCATAATATCTAACCGTGAAGTTATACTTATCTTCGTAAATGATTGAATATTGATTTGATCTCTAACCTTCTTCCTTGAACTTCTCAAAAGCAAATAAAGTGAGTACTTGACAAGCTTTTTCTTTCAAAGGGGACTTGAATTTTAGAACATTCTCGTTAGTGACTAATCTTTCTAATAGAAACATCAACTCAACGAAACAAGATATATTAGTTTAAGCAATCAAACTAATATAAGTATCTACTAGTTTCACTATTTGAGAGGAAAAAAGTGAGTTTCTACTGATCGATTTGTTTAGCAAGATCTTTAAAAGTTGAATTAGACGACACAAATCTCTTGATAGAACCATTAGTATACTCGAATCTTACATAGTCCTCATTCCTCCAAAGTAGTAGCTTTGAAGGATTGCCGGTGCCTAAATCTTTTTGATGTGATATAAACATTATACATGCTTATTGTAAAGCAAGTTCTCATTTCTAACAACAAGGGGCCATTAGGTCTCAAAATCTTCAATCATCTCCAATTTAAGAGCATACAAAAAGTTTGCACCACTCTTGGTATTTATCACGTAGAATAATTGTGAACCAAACACTAAATTTTGAAGTAATATGTCATAGATGTAATCTCCCGTAAATTTATGAATTTTATAAATATATTTTAATGTATATTTATATATATTTTCGTATGTTTTAGTATTTAAACGACTTATTTCTTGAAAGGTTGACTATTTGAAAGTCAAAGGAATTATTTAAGGATTTAAAGAAGTCAAACATTTTATTTAGTCATACTTTGAAACATGTTTAAATAGCTTAAAATACATTTGGGTTTAACAAAAGGGACTCTAAATTGGGTTAGAGGAACCCAACTACTCAAATCATCAACCATTAAATATTATTGTAGCCCAAACACCTTTTTCCAAAGCCCAAAAGGGGAACCTATATAAACCCCCAAAACTCAATTTTTCACACACTTTATTTTCTCTCTCTTCCCTCACTTTTTCGGCTCTCTCTCTTTCTTTTTCTTCCTCTTTTTCTTTTTCTTTCTTCCTATCTCTTTCCTTCGGTCTTCCTTCTCTCCGTTCACCGGACCACCGCCACAACCGGACCACCACCGACAGCAGTGAAACGCCGGCGGCAGCAGCCCAGTCGACGCCACCTCCTCTCCGGCGTCCTTTCTCCTCCTCTTCTTTGCTTTGGTTATTTCTTCCTCCTCAAGTTATTTTCAATGCAAAGTTTATGTTTTAAAGAATTTATTTTAATATGTTTATGTTTAAAGTTATAATTTAATGATTTAAATATGAATCTTATATTATGTAGTTTATATAATGAAGTAGTTAAATTTCAGATTTAATTATTATGTTTGAATTGAGATTTTAAGTATTAAAGCATGGATTTTTAGGGTTTTATAAGTTGAAAAATCATAGTTGTACATTATAGTTTATGAAATTGAGAATTCTTATGATTTTAATTATGTTTAAGTATGTTTAAAGAGGGTTTTATTATATTATAAGTTGTTGGAAATTTGAAAAGGATGTTGATGATGGAGTTTTAAGATTAAAGTATGAGTTTTAAAGGTTTTTTTTTACGGGAAATAGTGAAAGTTGAGTTTTAAAGGTTTTAAATGACTAGTATAGTAGTACTATACTAGGGAGTATTAATAATTGAAGTTTTAATGATGGGAAAAGTTTTTAAATACTTTTAATAAGGGTTTAAAGTATTTTATTACTGCTGGAAATTTATAGGGTTTTGATTGGTGGATTATATTAGTTATTTTAAGCGGAGAATTCTCTTTAGGCGACTTTTGAGCTTGTGAAAGTGGCCTCTCGATTTGTATACACAAGGTACGTACATACCTATGTGTGGGTTGGATTAGTATCATGTCCTATGGAAGGGATTTATGTAGTATCATGTATAGGGAACTATTTTAGTTCATATGTGATTTATATTCAAATTGAATTTGCATGTTTTATGCTGTTGTGTGAAGCATGTTGGTTATGATGATGATCTTATGTTTGTATTGAATATTGATGCAAGCATATGGGATTTGAGATCTTTAGTTTATTAATTCACGTGAGGGATTAATATTTATGTTGGTATTGGATCATGATTGAATCATATTGTTCCCTTTGGATTATTTAATTACTTTATGAGGACCGAGAGCCTTATTTGGTAAGTTGATTTTATACCTATGAAAGGTTGGTTGGTTGGTGACTTGGTTCAATGAATAAATAAAGGTTATGAATTTTATGTTGGAATTAATCTTGGGTTGTTAAGTTGATGATCACCTCATCTAATCCGAAGATAAAAATGGAAGGTTGATACGCTCATGTTATACGGTGTTTTTATTATATTGTGGGTGCACTTTGCTAAGGGTTTGTTTGTAATTGTTAATGTTTGCATATTAATCAACCTTAGCGGAAGTTCAGAGTTTTGCGAGATAATTTGTGTTAATGTCATGTATTCCGAGCTTTCAAGGTGAAATGGATTTGAATGATGTTTGATTGAAGTTGTCTTTGGAGAGCATGGGAAATTTGGCATCGTAGCATAATGGGCAAACATCGGAAGCAAAGCACCAAGTACGCGAGTAACCTCGACCCCCAGCAACTATGGTCAGCGCCAACAATGCAGCAGCTCACGTCTGCCCAGCAAGCTCAGCATCATCACCAAGTCAAGCCCAGCAGCCAAGCCTGCCCAGCAGCGCGCAGCCAGCGCTCGCACAACCAGCGCTCCATGTAGCTCGCGACTCGCGAAGTAGCTCGCGACTCGCGACTCCCCTGCCCTCGCGACTTGCGAGCCCTGTCGCGACTCGCGACCCCTTTGCGCAGTCAATTTGTGCGGAAAGTTAGTCAGCTCGTCGCGACTCGCGATCAGTATCGCGCCTCGCGACGCTTAAGTCGGTTTGGGGCCACGTTTTGTGCGGGGTTTAAAAGCCTCCTAAAACCTATTTTTCAGAGGAGGAAGGAAGGAGAGAAGGAGCAGAGCTGAAATGGAAGAGAGAGAAAAAACACTAGCTCCTCTCTTAATTCTCCTTCCTCACTTTTGTTATTTTTCTTAGTTTTCTTAGAGATTTCAATGTTGTATTTGGTTTTTGCTATCGGATTGTAGCTTGAACTGTTCTTGAAGAAAATTAACATGAAGCTTCAACCGTTATTGTGAGATCTTTCCTCTCTATCTATTTTCCTTGATTATGGTTCAATTTCGATGCTTGTGATCTATGATTATTGCATAATTATGCTAGGAACGTTACTAGTTTGATTGTGTAATTAATCTAATGCTAGGTTTAAGAATGGAATCGGATTGTTTTATTCTTTTATCAATTGGTAGCAAACTAGGGAGTAACTTAGATGCAGATCGTCTTGGTTATTTCTTGGGGAAATTGAATCAACTGTTGAATGTTTATCGCGTGTATGACATTAGCAGGTCTATTGGTTCTCTGTGTTTATTGCTGCTATTGGATTGAACTTAGACGCTGATCGGACTAGGTTATCCTTTAGTTAGGGTTTTATAGTCATGCTGATCGTGCTATTCAACTAAGAATAAGGAGAATACGAGATTAATTCTCAACAATAGATAATTATGGAAATAATTAGAGTTGAGGTTCAATGATCGATAATGAAATTGAAGTGGGTGTTAATTGGATTCAAGATCTTCCCATATTGATTTCTCATTTTATTTATATGCTAGTTAGTTGTAGTTTATTCATAACTCTTTTGAAACCCCCCCTTGTTATTAGGTTTCTCGGCCCTTAGCTTAATCTAGGTATTGGATCCCACTAAATATAAAACTCGTCCCTGTTTCCCTGTGGATACGATCCCTACTTCCATTATACTTGCTTAGTGTGCATGAGAGTAGGAGAAATTTTATTTTTGGTTAGGTGCACACGACAAATCCGCGCCTACCAAATGTTGGCGCCGTTGCCGGGGGAAACGGTGTTACTTGTTTGTATTTAGCGTGATTTTTGGATGGTATTGCTTGTGCTCTTTGTTTTTGGTTGACACTCATAGCGCTAACAATGCATTGCAAGATTTCTTCCCAATCAATTTTGCAGGTACTTGAAGTGGAGATTGACATGGAACCACCATTGTCACACATGGAGCACAAGCCCAATGATTAAGCTTAAGGTACTAAGTCGAGCTAACGACTTTAAACAACAGCGCTTCTCGGGAGGCAACCCGAGACCCCTCTTATTTTCTTTCTTTTCCTTTATTTCTCATCAAATTTCCACCACCACAACAAATTTTCTTTCACCCCTAAAAAGAACCACAACCAATCTTAATCCACTTGGAGCCAAAATCCACAAAAGAAAACCCGTTGGGAAGAGTTCAACCGCTAGGAGTTGGCGAAATTGGAACAGTGAGATTGTTGTATCTTTTCGATCTCTTAAGCTAGGTGCAAATCTCAAAAATTCAAACAAAATTTGAATTTGTCATTTATTTGAGTGATTCGAGGGAGAGGGTTGTGAGTTGAGTTATGAGATTTGAGTTGGTGTTGTTATGAAATTTGAGTTTGACGGATTGTTTGTCATGAGTTTTGAGCATTCGATTTTCGATTTAGCCGATTTCGATTTTCTCCCCCCATTTTCAGTTTACTTTTTCTTCTAATTGTCGTCACATTGAGGACAATGTGTAGTTTAAGTAGGGGGGAGGGTATTCTCATTCTCATGTATCTATGTTGTATTTATTACTTTCAAAATGAAAAAAAAAATTAAAAAAAAAAGTGATGAAAAGAATCTCGCTGAGTTGAAAACCCACAAGGGGAGGCGACTCGGGCAAAATTGGGGGCTCGGATAGGTCGAAAACCCGAAAGGGCGGCCTATGCAAAAAAGAGCTAGTTGAGCGGGTAAGATGGTGAGATGAAAAAAAATGTGAGAAGCTAGGATGAAAACCCGAAAGGGCTCCTAGGCGAAATGAGAGATTAAGAGAGAATTATGTATTTGGAAAACTCATTTGCCGGAGATGGTGTCATAAGGTGGAAAGCATTTTCGGGTAAGGTTGGTGAATTCATCCTTGATTTTGTGAAGATTTGTTTTGGCTTTCACATTCTTTTGGTTGATTGTTTGTTTTTGGGAGTAAGCATGGAATTTATCCCTTTTTGTCTTTGTTCCATGGCTTGCTTATCTAAGTTAGTTGTAGTAGTAGTAGGTCATCTTTTGAGGTTTGGGAGAGCTGGTAGTTTAGTGTGTCGTGAGCTGACATTTTGATTCTTGTTGGTGTTGCTGGTTAAACTTGTTGGTGTTGCTGGTTATTATTGTTGTCGTGTCTTTGTATTTTTCAGGTGAGCTCGAATCTAAGTGTGGGGGAATCATCGTCCCATACGTTTAGGTTTTGAGCGGATGTTGTTAAGATATGATGATGATGATGTAGTTGATGGAGAGTGTAGGTTGGTGTCGATAGCTTGGGTGATGATTTAATTGGTATTTCTCATTTTTGAGTTTATTCGAGGTCGAGTAAAGTTCAAGTGTGGGGGTATTTGATACGCTCAAGTTATACGATGTTTTTATTATATTGTGGGTGCACTTTGCTAAGGGTTTGTTTGTAATTGTTAATGTTTGCATATAAATCAACCTTAGCGGAAGTTCGGAGTTTTGCGAGATAATTTGTGTTAATGTCATGTATTCCGAGCTTTCAAGGTGAAACGGATTTGAATGATGTTTGATTGAAGTTGTCTTTGGAGAGCATGGGAAATTTGGCATCGTAGCATAATGGGCAAACATCGGAAGCAAAGCACCAAGCACGCGAGTAACCTCGACCCTCAGCAACTATGGTCAGCGCCAACAATGCAGCAGCTCACGTCTGCCCAGCAAGCTCAGCATCATCGCCAAGCCAAGCCCGGCAGCCAAGTCTGCCCAGCAGCGCGCAGCCAGCGCTCGCACAGCCAGCGCTCCATGTAGCTCGCGACTCGCGAAGTAGCTCGCGACTCGCGACTCCCCTGCCCTCGCGACTCGCGAGCCCTGTCGCGACTAGCGACTCCTTTGCCCAGCCAATTTGTGCGGAAAGTCAGTCAGCTCGTCGCAACTCGCGATCAATATCGCGCCTCGCGACGCTTAAGTCGGTTTGGGGCCATGTTTTGTGCGGGGTTTAAAAGCCTCCTAAAACCTATTTTTCAGAGGAGAAAGGAAGGAGAGAAGGAGCAGAGCTGAAATGGAAGAGAGAGAAAAAACACTCCTCTCTTAATTCTCCTTCCTCACTTTTCTTAGTTTTCTTAGTTTTCTTAGAGATTTCAATGTTGGATTTGGTTTTTGCTATCGGATTGTAGCTTGAACTGTTCTTGAAGAAAATTAACATGAAGCTTCAACCGTTATTGTGAGATCTTTCCTCTCTATCTATTTTCCTTGATTATGGTTCAATTTCTATGCTTGTGATCTATGATTATTGCATAATTATGCTAGGAACGTTACTTGTTTGATTGTGTAATTAATCTAATGCTAGGTTTAAGAATGGAATCGGATTGTTTTATTCTTTTATCAATTGGTAGCAAACTAGGGAGTAACTTAGATGCAGATCGTCTTGGTTATTTCTTTGGGAAATTGAATCAACTGTTGAATGTTTATCGCGTGTATGACATTAGCAGGTCTATTGGTTCTCTGTGTTTATTGCTGCTATTGGATTAAACTTAGACGCTGATCGGACTAGGTTATCCTTTAGTTAGGGTTTTATAGTCACGCTGATCGTGCTATTCAACTAAGAATAAGGAGAATACGAGATTAATTCTCAACAATAGATAATTATGGAAATAATTAGAGTTGAGGTTCAATGATCGATAATGAAATTGAAGTGGGTGTTAATTGGATTCAAGATCTTCCCATATTGATTTCTCATTTTATTTATATGCTAGTTAGTTGTAGTTTATTCATAACTCTTTTGAAACCCCCCCTTGTTTTTAGGTTTCTCGGCCCTTAGCTTAATCTAGGTATTGGATCCCGCTAAATATAAAACTCGTCCCTGTTTCCCTGTGGATACGATCCCTACTTCCATTATACTTGCTTAGTGTGCATGAGAGTAGGAGAAATTTATCTTTGGTGACTCTCACGACAAGAGCCTACCAAAGGTTATAGTTCTTTGATGATTATACTATTTGTCTTACTTGTGAGTCATAACAAGTGAATAAATTATTAATTATGTAAAGTGAAACATGGATAGCAATAACTTTGGACTTGTGCACGTCTGAAGTGTTGGACTAGTATGAGTTTGAGTATATGGTGGTAGCCCATGACTTTTCATGGGACCAGATTGATCACCGTGTCCTATTTTTATTTAAAAGGTTCCTCGATATCGTAGGTCAGGGGAGTACGGAGTCGCGCCCGTACTTCATCTTCTAAACTGAAGACTGGTTTGGTTTGGACAACTCTTTCCATTATTGCCTATTCCATCTAAAATAATTAATTTATTAGTTGTGGAGTTAGTTCAGTAAAAGTAGTCTACAATGTTGATATATTATTATTTATCCCTGCTTAATATTTATTAGTATCATGTTAGGTTTTATTTATTTATTTACTATGTAGTACTCAGCTTTGCTGATTACGTGCTTTGTGTGTATGTGTTGATCATGGCTATGCCTTATTGATCCTGTGATGACCCATTTGGTGAGCAGTCTCTCGGGATCAATAGTGCATCGTCATTTATAGGTTTGAAGATGATGCATCATGGGTTCGGGAATTAGAGAGCTTGTGTTGACTTTACATTTTACTTTGACTTTATGCTTTTATAGTTGACTTTGACTATTGTAGTTGACTTTTACTTTTGAGGTTGACTTTTGACTTTATGTTGGTTTGACTTTTAGAGTTGACTCTTTGGGTTGACTAAGTTTTTTTTTCAAAGTTTATTTAATTATTATTTCCGCTGCAAAATTCTAAATAAGTCGATATGTATCACACGGGCAATAATGCGTTGATAATTCTCTAAGTTTTATATTAAAAAGTATTTTGGAAAAGAGAGAATTGTCGGGGTGTTACAAAGTGGTATCTTGGAGCTTTAGGTTTTATTGGTCTTTCGTGCCAACTTTAAATTTTTAGGCGCCTAGCTAGTTAGTTACTTAAAATAAATTTCATAGAAATTGAGCTCCTACTTATTCGTTGTATTCAAATCACTTTTCGAAACATGTTTCAAAATTTTAAAAATAGGTTCGAAAATATTTTTGGTTCAGAATATTTTATTTTATTTGGTTCGAATTATTTTTCTTAAGAGGTCCGGAATTTTTTTATAGTTATTTTATTTATTCAGTTCGATTTTTTTTTTGTTTTGTTAGTCCGAAATTTTATTTTTATTTTTTTCGGTTATTCTTATATTTTTCGAAAATCATTTGTTTAATTATTAGTTGGTTATTTCAGTACTTCTAGTTTATTTTGTTTACTTTATTATTTTGTGAGAGATGGGTAGTATAGGAATGGGCATATAGGATAGAAATATTATATGTCTGCATCAAATAGTTAGTTCAACATGTTATATTTTTCTTCCCTGCTTAACTGTTTTATGTTATTCCTATGCTTTGAGTTGTTTGTTATTCTTGCTTATTGTTTATTTTTGGGAACATACGCTAAGTGAGAGTATCAATTACTTATAGATGTCGTATTTATCTGTTATAGGATCTCTAGTCATGTCTGATAGAGAAGCTACTAGAGTAGGAAGCTACTACAACCCGATTGTGTTGAGTGATGATGAGAGTGATGGAGGATCTGAGTCTGATTCTGATGGGGATGACTACACTAGAGTAGAGTTGGAAATGGGCCGTATTCCGAAGGTTAGCAGTCTAGATAGGGATGATGAGCTCATTCGGGAGTTTGATAGTGCTGGGAGTCAAACTCGGAAGGATATCTACTATGCTGTGATGAGGAGTGTCTTTGGTGAGCCGAGATATGCTGTAGCAGATGAGGATGATGAGGATGATGAAGATGAGACTGATGATGTATCACCCTAGTTTATATATTTATGCTTTAAGAATAAATGTTGGATAATTAGTCAAGCAATGGTTTAAATTTACTTCTTTAGTACCTTTATTTTCTTTTGGGAAAAGTATTGTTATTATGGATTGGAAAAGTGTTACTATCATCATTTGGAGGAATAAAAAGTAAATATTTAGTTATCCAAGTGAGCAAGAAGTTATTTTGGCACGTGAATGAGAATATTTTATTTTATTTTATTGTTGTGATTGAATTTGATCCTCACACGTGTTTATTACTGACATGAATATTATCCATGAATGATTGTATGATTGATGATGATGTACTCTATGGTATTATTATAACTTCATGAGAATTATATGTTGATGCGATCTTTATGGTCAAATCAAGTGTTGCCTTCGTAGAGAATGTCATGTAAGTTGTGTATCGAAACCTAAAGTAGAGTTACGTTAAATTTCAGGTCGCGCAGTAGAATGGCAAACAACGATAACGCCTTAGCTTATGCTATTCGCCTATTAGAGGAAAATTTGACTCGTGAAAGAGCTGAGCGTCCCAATCCTGCTGGGGACATGTTTGAAAGATTAGCTAAAATTAAACCACCATACTTTAAGGGGTAAGCTGACCTTACCTTCTTAGAGAGTTGTATTAGGGAATTTGAAAAGATTTTTGGGACTGTGAATTGTCCTGAGGGTATGAAAGTAGGTCAAGCTGTATTATACCCAAAAGATGAGGCTGACTTATGGTGGAAAGAGAATGGGGCTAGACTGAGTGCTGTTGAGGGGTTTAATTGTGATTCCTTTATTGCTGCTTTAAGAGGAAAATTTTACCCTGCTTTTATGAGAAAACATAAGGCCCAGGAATTCATAAAACTTAGAATGGGGAGCATGACCATCTCGGAGTACTATAGTAAGTTCATAGCATTGTCGAGGTTTGTACCTGAGGTAGTAGCCACTGAGGAGTTAAAAGCTCAAAGGTTTGAGAAAGGTTTGACTGAGGAAATCCAACTGGGTTAGGTGGTGAGACTTTTGCATCCTTAGATGTGGTGTATGGAAGAGCCGCCCATATTTATGTTCTTCAGTCGAGGCGTGATAAGAAGAATGCTGTAGTGGGTGAGAAGAGAAAGGATTTTAATACTAGAGGAAATCAGGGGAACTTTAAGAAGAACGGAAATGGGAATGGGAATTTCTAGGCCAGGGCTATAACAATAAGGGGCAGTCCGAAAGAGTTTACCATTTTAAGAAGTGCAGCAAGAACCACCCTGGTTGTGATTGTAAGGGAGACCTAGTAACCTGTAACTACTGCCAGAAGAAGGGCCATAGGGAGTATGAGTGCTTCACCAAGCAGAAGAAAGAGCAAAATTGTAATGGGAGTGATAATTAGGGAAGGACTGGGTTCAATCGCCGGCGAACCAAGGTTCAAGCCTGTAGGGGCACAGAACAACCAAGGAAGCTTCAGTAAGCCTGCTAGTGAAAGCAACATCAACCAGAATAAGGCTCCTGGTAAATTGTTAGTGATGAGTCGCAATGAAGCTGATCGATCGCCGACGTAGTTTCTGGTACTTTCTCTATTAACTTCGTTCTGGTTAAAGCGTTGTTTGATTCTGGGGTGACTTATTCGTTTGTTTCGTCGTCTGTCATTAAGAGTTTGGGGTTGGTATATTTTGAGGTGATTGATTTACCTATTAGTATACCTACTGGGGAGATTATGAGGTGTACCAAGTTGTTTAAAGGTTTGCCTCTGAAGATAGGAGACTGTGTATTTCCTTCTTATTTAATAGAATTCAATTTGGGAGACCTCGATGTTATTCTTGGGATGAATTGGTTAGGTTTCTACAAGGCCAAAATAGACTGTGAAGCTCAGAGAGTAGTGTTGAGAAGCCCTTTGGGGAAGTTGACTTCGTATCGGCGTTTTGGCAAGCCTAACAGCTTTGGGGTCATTTCTGCAATGCAAGTGAAGAAGTTGATGAAGAAGGAATGTGAGTTGTTATTCTGTAGTGTGCAAGATGTAGGCAAAATTGTGAACGAGTTTGTGGATGTGTTTCCAAGCGAGAAATCTGGCATGCCGCCTGCGAGAGCCATTTACTTCACCATAAACTTAGTTCCTGGCACTGCACCTATTTCTAAAGCACCATATAGAATGGCACCTCCTCAAATGAGTGAGTTCAAGACGCGGTTGCAAGAGCTGTTGGATAAGGGTTATATTAGGCCTAGTGCATCACCTTGGGGAGCTCTTGTGTTGTTTGTGAAGAAGAAAGATGGGAGTATGAGATTGTGCATTGACTATAGGGAGTTAAACAATGTGACTATCAAGAACAAATATCCTTTGCCTAGTATAGATGACCTGTTCGACCAGTTGAATGAAGCGAGCATGTTTTCGAATATTGATTTGCGTTCGGGGTATCACCAGTTGAGGGTAGCTGATAAGGATATACCTAAGATTACGTTTAGGACGTGTTATGATCATTATGAGTTTACCGTGATGCAGTTTGGATTGACCAATGCAACGACAATATTTATGGATTTGATGAATAGGATTTTCCATGAGTTCTTAGATAAATTTGTTGTGGTATTCATTGATGATATTTTGATCTATTCAAAGAATGAAGAAGACCATGATGAGCACTTGAGGATTATATTGGAGACGCTTAGGAAGAATCAATTGTATGCCAAGTTCTCTAAGTGTGAGTTTCGTTTGGAGAAATTAGCATTTTTGGGTCATTATGTGTGAAAAGAAGGAGTTTTCGGGGATCCTGCTAACATTCAAGTTGTTAGTGAGTGGCCTACTCTAAAGAATGTGTCGGATATTAGGAGTTTTATGGGATTAGTTGGCTACCATAGGAGATTTGTGAGAGATTTCTCGAAGATAGCGAGGCCAATGACCAATTTGATGAACAAGGAGTCAAAATTTGAGTGGAATGAGAAATGCGAGGAAGCTTTTCAGATTTTGAAGGAGCGTTTAACCTCTGCACCCATTTTAACCTTGCCTGATGGAAATGAGGGATTTGAGGTGTATAGTGATGCTTCAAAGAATGGGTTGGGATGTGTTCAGTAGCAGAATGGGAAGGTGATCGTGTATGCGTCGCGTCAGTTGAAACTATATGAGGCTAATTACCCTACCCATGATCTAGAGTTAGCTGCGATAGTGTTTGCCTTGAAAATTTAGAGACATTACCTTTATGGGGCAACCTGTAAGATCTTTACCGACCATAAGAGTTTGAAGTACATTTTCACCCATAATGATCTCAATATGAGGAAGAGGAGATGGTTAGAATTGATCAAGGATTATGACCTAGATATCCAGTGTCATGAAGGGAAGGCGAATGTAGTTGCTGATGCTTTGAGTAGGAAGTCGAGCCATAGCATGAATGCGCTGGTAGTTCATGAGGAATTGTGTCGAGATATGCAAAGGCTTAGCCTGGAAATTTTAAATCCTGGGGAAATCGAGGCAAGATTGAGTGCTTTGTCATTGGGGTTGTCAGTTTTCGACGAGATCAAAGAGGGTTAAGTTGGAGATGAGCACGTAGATAAGATTAAGGATAAGATGAAGCAAGGCAAGGAAGTCGACTTTAAGAGAAAGCTCATGATGATGGAAGCTTAAGGTTCAAAGGAAGGTGGTGTGTACCACAAAAATGTGAGGAACTTAAGAGAAAGCTTATGGATCAAGGGCATAATACTCCATATTCTGTGCACCATGGGGGTGACAAGTTGTATAAGGACCTTAAGGAGATTTATTGGTGGCCGAATATGAAGCGTGAAGTCGCCGAGTTCGTGTCGAAGTGTCTAACCTGTCAGAATGTGAAGATAGATCATAAGAGACCAATGGGGAAGGTTCAATCCTTAGAGGTTCCGGAATGGAAGTGGGATTCCATACGGATGGATTTTGTGACCGCTTTGCCGAAGTCGAGGAACGGCAATGATACTATTTGGTTTATTGTGGATCGTCTGACGAAGTCCGCCGTGTTCGTGCCAATCAAAGAGACATGGAAGAAGAAGAAACTTGCGAAGACGTACATCAAGCATGTGGTGCGAGTGCATGGAGTCCCAATAGATATCATTTCAGATCGTGATTCGAGATTCCTCTCGAAATTTTGGCAGAAGGTCCAGTTGAATCTTGGAACAACGTTGAAGATGAGCACTGCTTTTCACCCTGCAACCGATGGTCAGACTGAAAGGACCAATCAGACTATGGAAGATATGTTGAGAGCGTGCGCAATTGACTTCCAAGGTAGTTGGGAAGATCACTTAGACTTAATTGAGTTTTCGTATAACAATAAGTTATCATGCGACCATCAAGATGGCTCCGTTTGAGGCATTGTATGGAAGGAAGTGTAGAAGTCTCATTTGCTGGAATGATTTTAGTGAGTATATAGTATTGGGGACATAATTTATTGAGGAGACTATTAAGAATGTCAAGTTGATTCATGCTAGAATTCAAGATGCTCAAGATAGGCAGAAGAGTTATGCTGATTTGAAGCGAAGAGAAGATGAATTCGCAATAGCTGATAAAGTGTTTTTGAAAGTATCACCAACTAAAGGAGTGATGCGATTTGGGAAAAAGGGTAAATTAAGTGCTAAATATGTTGGCCCATATGAGATTTTGCAAAGAATTGAGAAGGTAGCTTATAAGTTGGTGTTGCCAATGGAATTTGAGAAAATGCATGACGTGTTTCATATTTCCCAACTCAAGAGATATATCCCTGATGAAAGTCATGTTTTGGAGCCTGAGAGAATACAAATCGATAGTAGCCTCACGTATGAGGAAAGGCCTGTGAAAATTTTGGAT
Organism: Beta corolliflora; assembly: GCA_947648045.1. NCBI lineage: Eukaryota > Viridiplantae > Streptophyta > Magnoliopsida > Caryophyllales > Amaranthaceae > Beta > Beta corolliflora. The sequence goes on from CANSZD010003594.1 coordinate 323,720, forward strand.
AAAAAGTGCGTAGTACACGCAATAAGGACGTGAATATTGTAAAAGTGCTTTGGTCTAACCATGAGTCCGAAGAGGCAACGTGGGAAGCCGAAGATGAAATGAAGAAACAGGTATCCAGATTTATTCCTTGAGGTGAGTTACGAGGGCGTAACTCGTTTTCTTTAAGGGGGTAGAATGCAATAGAATTTCGCGCTTTTTACCTTATTTTACGGTATTTTTATGCGATTTTATGCTTATTTTGGCAATTTGCACATGTTGGTACAAAATAAATTGGTTCTCCGCATGGAAAATGTGTTCATGAGTAACACAAATTGTTTTAAAGTTGGTAAAAGTGTGCACATGTGTGAATAGGGATGGGCATGGGTCCAGGACCCTACCCGGACCCTACTGGACCCGACCCTAATTTAAGGGTCTGGGTCCAACTTTTTCAGACCCTAAGGGTCCGAGTCCGGGTCCAAGTGAAATTTTTAGGGTCCGGGTCTAAATATTCTTGACCCAGACCCTACCCAGACCCGACCCTTAGACCCTAAACTTATTTAATATATAAGTTGTATCTTTTTTATTTAAAAAAAATTGATTTCCTAAAGACCTAAACACTAAAACACAACTCCTCATTTTGTAAACCTTATTTTTTACTCAGCAGCCAACTTAGAGAGAGAGAGAGGGGGAGGGGCAGTCGCCAGTCATCTCCTCTCGTCCTTGCCACCATCTCCTCAGTCCTCGCCACCGCGTTTATTGGGATCAAATAATAGTAGTAGGGCTACTTAGCAGACATATGAGGGAGTGAAGGAGTGGAGGTGCAATTATAGTGGAGTAGCAGTGAAGCTTATTTATAATGGAGGAGGTAAATTAATGGAAGATCTGATGATATTATAGGGTGTAGGGCTGTTCATAATGATCCGATCCGGTTGATCCGATCCGCGATCCGATCGATCCGATCCGAAAAATCGGATATCCGATCTGGTTTTTTGGGTTTCGGATATTTCGGATCGGATATCCAAAAAAAATCGGATCGGATACGGATCACAATTTTTTAAATTTCGGGTATCCGAAATATCCGATTTTTAAAGTAATATTTTCTTTTAGTGAAAAGGGTGAATCCCTAAAAATCAATAGTCACGCCGCAATAGAGAAACATCATCTTTTCTCCTCTCCTAGTCTAATCTCAGATTTGTAGTCCTCTCCTCTACTCCGTCGTTCATCAGTTGTTAGGCATCGGTGCCAGGCGAACTGTGGTCGCTCTTTTCACGATTACATCATCTGCTCACAAGGACAGCCGGTAGTCGTTCGTCGATTCTCAGGCAATAGCATCACCAAATGGGTTAACTACTGTAATTTTTGCTGTGGGAGTCTTTAGTCTGTTTGTATTGCAGAAACTTTGCTTAAACATGCAAAATTTCTGCTACTTTACCCCTATTGAAGAATTAATGCTCAAAATTTTGAAATTAAACATACCTTGCTGAACAAAATTAGAGCTCTTGGTCTACTGCTTTGGTGAACGAAAAAGTAATGCAAAGTGCTCAAATTAAACATACTGTAATAGTGTAATTTATCTAGTGGTCTGCTACTTTCTTTAAGAAAGAAAATAAGTAAGTTAAAGTGATTGCAATTTGCAGTGATGAGAAATTGAGAATATGACATGAGATATAGAGATGTCATCGCATAATTATGTGGTTTGCTACTGTATTTTTGTGGTATGCTACTATATTTGAAACTGCTCATACACATTAGCAGCGAGAAAAAAACGAGTTATTAATATTTTGGATCGTATATCCGGTTATCCGATCCGAGATTTTCGGATATCCGAAAATCGGATATCCGATATTTTTCGGATCGGATACGGATCGGACTTTTGGCGATCCGAATTTTTCGGATATCCGAAATGAACAGCCCTAATAGGGTGTGGGTGTGGAACGCACGCGTTTGAGGAGAGAGATTGAATGAATGAAGGAATGGTGGCATCAGAATCAACGGCGCGAGACAGGAATTTGGGGGTTGGAATGTTGGATATTTTTGTCATTTTAAACACTTTCTTAATATATCTTCTAATTCTACCATCTACTATGGTTCTCATTTCCCATGCTAATTATGTTGTTTTTCTATGCCAATTATTTTGCCTTTTTTTATTCACGCCAGTCATCATCATTATACTTAACAAGAATTCTTCAGCTGACTGGCAATTGCTTAGTGAGTCCGTTTTTGGAGAGACGGTCTCACGTTAGTGTTAACGTGAGACCGCTGATGTCATACTGACATCACGCGCGTGCATCAAACCAGTAGTAAATTTAGTTAAGCGCTTGCACCCATTAGTTATGTTAGCCTTAAATTGCTTCTGGGTGAATTAGTTAAGCGCTGAAGTATATTAGTTAAGCGCTGAAATATATTAGTTATATCATAAAAATCAGATTATAATGCATTTTATTGACCATAATTTCACTATCACGCATAAATAATTCTCTCTTTCTTAAATAACTAACGCACTAATTCTCTCTTTCTTGAATAACTATCGCATTTTTGCATTAGTTATGCCAACCTCAAATAACCAATGCAAAAACAATGTTTACTAATGCATACAACAAATAAAACTAATGACCTTAAAATCATAACTATTGACGACCCATACTATCAACCCTCAAAGTATAATTGTTATCCAAATATCAAAACTATAACCATAAAACCATGCATTATTGTTACTCATGAAATTAATAAATAATTATTCATATGCTATAATTATATTCTTTCAGTTATTTTATAGACTAAAACTATTAGCCATAAAACCAGAACTAAAAAACAAAAAGTCATAACTAATGTAAAAAACAATAATAACTAAATACCCAAATATCATAACTATTTATCAGAAAACAATAACTAATAGCCAGAATCACAACTATCAACCATAAAACCATAATTATTAACCACACTTAGTAATAACTAATAACCTAAAAATCATAACTATATATCCGAATTTCATAACTATTAAGCAAAAGCTAACTATGAATCAGAAAACCATAACTAAGAGCCAAAAATATGTAACTAATTATTAAAATTCCTTAACTAATTGGAAAATTATAACTATAACTTAAAAATGACAAAATCAGCCCATCAAAAAAAAAATCAGCCCCTATGAGAAATATGTAACCCATCATCTTTATTCTCTCTCGTGGCTTCATCTAAAAGTGCCACATTAGTGTTTTGTTGTCAAAAGTTTGTCTCATTTCAACAAAATAAATGGAACCCCAAACCCAAACCCCAACCCATTTCTCTCTCTCACTCACCATCCTTCTCCTCCTTCCTCTACTCATGCCGTCCTTTTTGTTGCCGCCTCTGCCGGCGACTTTGTCGTGCTCCGGTGCGCTGCTACCATTGGTGCTGTTGTTGGTTGTTCTTAGTCCCATTTTCTCTCTCCTTTGCTTCTGTGGTGCTGCTGCCACCGTGTTGTCTGTGCTCCTCCTCGTCGCCAGCGTGGGTCTTTTGTGTTGTCGGTGTTCAGGCGAAGCATATGCTTCCGTTCCCCTGCATTTGCTGCCCTCGTTCTCTCTCCTCGGTATGGTGTTGCTACAATTTTTCTATCACTCCTCTTCTCATGTGTTGCTGCTGCCAGATGGTGGTGCATGCCGCGAGGTACGGCGCCACCGTGAGATGGTGCTCCTCCTCCCATGATTGCTGTTACAACGTTCCCCCTCAAATCAGGCATCGTTGAGAAGACGCGTAGCAATTGCTTGTGCTTTTTGCTTCGCAAGTCCTATTTCGTCTTCAATCTTTCTCTTTCCTCCGATTCCGTCATTGTTGGTTCCAAGTGAGTCCATTTTCTCTCTCTCTTAAATTTCTTCAATGGCGGCCTCGATGAAATGAATAATTGACGAACTTCTAAAACTACCAATCGCTGTGTTGTTGTTGTTCTTCAAAGATTGTTAGAGAGAGAAAGCTTCCATAATTTGAGAGGATGGTGGAGGAATTGAAGGCGGAGGTTGAGGATTCAAGGTAAAAGGAACTCGTCTCACGCTAGTGTTAACGTGAGACGGTCTTTTATAAGACTTTGCGTTGCTTAGTAGCAGGAATACGTTTATGCATGACTTGTCTCAATTATCTAATGATCTAATTGGATTGTTAAATTAATAATTGTTGGCAAATGGAGGCAGTGAGGTTATACGGCAAAATCGATTTGTATGTTTTATTTGAAGATGATCTTTTTTTTTATCTCATAATTAGGCTTGGACCCTAGACCCGGACCCTAGACCCTAAAGGTCTGGGTCCGGGTCCAATTTTTCCAGACCCTTAGGGTCCGAGTCTGTAAAAAAATTTAGGGTCCGGGTCTAGGGTCCAGTTGGACCCGACCCAGACCCGACCCTTGCCCATCCCTATGTGTGACACAAGTATTTCTCAAATGGAAGTTGAGTCAAAAACTTTTGAAAATGTGTGAGTTTTCGTGCCAAGTTTCGGGACAAAACTTATTTTAAGAGGGGTAGACTGTTATCCCCCGTAAATTTATGAATTTTATAAATATATTTTAATGTATATTTATATATATTTTTGTATGTTTTAGTATTTAAACGACTTATTTCTTGAAAGGTTGACTATTTGAAAGTCAAAGGAATTATTTATGGATTTAAAGAAGTCAAACATTTTATTTAGTCATACTTTGAAACATATTTAAATAGCTTAAAATACATTTGGGTTTAACAAAAGGGACTTTAAATTGGGTTAGAGGAACCCAACTACTCAAATCATCAACCATTAAATATTATTGTAGCCCAAACACCTTTTTTCTAAGCCCAAAAGGGGGACCTATATAAACCTCCAAAACCCCAATTTTTCACACACTTTATTTTCTCTCTCTTCCCTCCTCACTTTTTCGGCTCTCTCTCTTTCTTTTTCTTTCTTCCTCTCTCTTTCCTTCGGTATTCCTTCTCTCCGTTCGCCGGACCACCGCCACAACCGAACCACCACCGGCAGCAGTGAACCGCAGGCGGCAGCAGCCCAGTCGACGCCACCTCCTCTCCGGCGTCCTTTCTCCTCCTCTTCTTTGCTTTGGTTATTTCTTCCTCCTCAAGTTATTTTCAATGCAAAGTTTATGTTTTTAAGAATTGTTTTAATATGTTTATGTTTAAAGTTATAATTTGATGATTTAAATATGAATCTAAGATTATGTAGTTTATTAATTATTATGTTTGAATTGAGATTTTAAGTATTAAAGCATGGATTTTTAGGGTTTTATAAGTTGGAAAATCATAGTAGTACATTATAGTTTATGAAATTGAGAATTCTTATGATTTTAATTATGTTTAAGTATGTTTAAAAAGGGTTTTATTATATTATAAGTTGTTGGAAATTTGAAAAGGATGTTGATGATGGAGTTTTAAGATTAAAGTATGAGTTTTAAAGGTTTTAAATGACTAGTATAGTAGTACTATACTAGGGAGTATTAATAATTGAAGTTTTATTGATGGGAAAGGTTTTTAAACACTTTTAAAAAGGGTTTAAAGTATTTTATTACTGCTGGAAATTTATAGGGTTTTGATTGGTGGATTATATTGGTTATTTTAGGCGGAGAATTCTCTTTAGGCGACTTTTGAGCTTGTGAAAGTGGCCTCTCGATTTGTCTACACAGGGTACGTACATACCTATGTGTGGGTTGGATTAGTATCATGTCCTAAGGATGGGATTTATGTAGTATCATGTATAGGGAACTATTTTAGTTCATATGTGATTTATATTCAAATTGAATTTGCATGTTTTATGCCGTTGTGTGAAGCATGTTGGTTATGATGATGATCTTATGTTTGTATGGAATATTGATGCAAGCATAAGGGATTTGGGAACTTTAGTTTATTAATTCACATGAGGGATTAATATTTATGTTGGTATTGGATCATGATTGAATCATATTGTTCCCTTTGGATTATTTAATTACTTTATGAGGACCGAGGACCTTATTTGGTAAGTTGATTTTTATACCTATGAAAGGTTGGTTGGTTGGTGACTTGGTTCAACGAATAAATAAAGGTTATGAATTTAATGTTGGAATTAATCTTGGGTTGTTAAGTTGATGATCACCTTATCTAATCCGAAGATAAAAATGGAAGGCTATGGTTCTTTGATGATTATACTATTTGTCTTACTTGTGAGTCATAACAAGTGAATAAATTATTAATTATGTAAAGTGAAACGTGGATAGCAATAGCTTTAGACTTGTTCACGTCTGAAGTGTTGGACTAGTATGAGTTTGAGTACATGGTGGTAGCCCATGACTTTTCTTGGGACCGGATTGATCACCATGTCCTATTTTTAATTAAAATGTTCCTCGATATCGTAGGTCAGGGGAGTACGGAGTCGCGCCCGTACTTCGTCTTCTAAATTGAAGACTGGTTTGGTTTGGACAACTCTTTTCATTGCCTATTCCATCTAAAATAATTAATCTATTAGTTGTGGAGTTAGCTGAGTAAAAGTAGTATGCAATGTTGTTATATTATTATTTATCCCTGCTTAATATTTATTAGTATCATGTTAGGTTTTATTTATTTATTTACTATGTAGTACTTAGCTTTGCTAATTACGTGCTTTATGTGTATGTGTTGATCATGGCTATGCCTTATTGATCCTGTGATGACCCATTTGGTGAGCAGTCTCTCGGGATAATAGTGCATCATCATTTTACAGGTTTGAAGATGATGCATCATGGGTTCGGGAATTGGAGAGCTTGTGTTGACTTTACATTTTACTTTGACTTTATGCTTTCATAGTTTACTTTGACTATTGTAGTTGACTTTTACTTTTGAGGTTGACTTTGACTTTATGTTGGTTTGACTTTTAGAGTTGACTTTTTGGGTTGACTAAGTTTTATTTTCAAAGTTTATTTAATTATTATTTCCGCTGCAAAATTCTGAATAAGCCGATACGTTATCACACGGGAGATAATGCTTTGATAATTCTTTAAGTTTTATATTAAAAGGTATTTTGGAAAAGAGAGAATTGTCGGGGTGTTACAATAGAGGTGTCAAAAAACAGACTCGATCCGTGAATCACCTTGATACCGACTCGACCTAAACATGGTTCGATCAGAGATGGTCAGTCCCCGAACCTGATTGGAACCTGACCCGAGATCAACCAGACCTGACCAGCACCAGGCAAGATCATATTCTGACCTGATCACACAGACCTGTATTCAAACCCGTTAGCGGTTGAGGACAGTAATCCATGACCCGAACCCGATCGTAACCCAACCAGAACCAAAACCTGAGTAGACCCAATAAATACCCGATTCCACTCGACTTGTTTCTGACCGACTCGAATCCAACCCGAATACGGTCCAACCCGATAAAATAAGGTTCGACCCTGTTTTGTCCAATTTTTTCAAACCAACCTATTTCGATGACTAAACCCAACAAATATCTTATTTATACTAAAATTCGATTATTTTTCTATATCTACAAAATTATTTAAATAAGTTAGTTTAATCCTTTACTCTCTCTCTCTATATATATATATATATATATATATATATATATATATATATATATATATATATATATATAGATATCGTTCCATGAAATTTAAGCCATGACTAACAATTATAAATATTATTAAATTTCCCTATAACGTAAATACATACATAAACATAATTCAATTGAATAGTTGATATATTTTTATTCTATAATATTTCCTATACAATTGTTAAATTATTGTTCCTATAAATTAAAATAGACATGACAAATATATATAAATATAATTTAATTTCCCTTTCGACTTAAAAACATGAATCAAGTTGATCATATTGATAAATTTCCACAATATATCACTTACCCATCTTAGTTAGTGATTGTATTCTTAATTTATGAACCCAAACAAAAATATTTTTTGAACATGAATTACAAATAAAACACAATATCATAATTAATGATTCTCAAAACATGATTCTATTGCATTGTATAATGTATTGCATAAATTCAAAGTAGCAAAATACAAAAGCTTCACAGTATAACAAAATTATGTAACATTACAATACCAAAGAATTACTTAAAATTATAACTAAAAGATGACTTTCGATTGTTTTGTGTTTTGTCAACAAAGCAATAGAAATTGAAGCAACAACAGTTGGTTTGATGGTGAAGCAGTAGGAGCAATGGGCAAGGTAGGAGCACAACACAACAACACTAGCAATATAGCGCAAAAAAATCATTTATACAATTTAGTAAAATGAGTGACAATAGCTTTTACTTGTTCATCACGCTCACCATCAGCATATAAACTACTATATAAAATCACTCACAAACTGTTTTTTATAGCGTGGATCAAGCATGACAACATCACAAAGAATCAGAGAATAGTCAGCACAATACTCATAAAATTTTTCAAGACATAGGTTGAATCATATTCCTAAATTAAAGCAATCAGTTTCGTCAGCATGACCATTAACAAGTAAGCTCTCAATTAAGGCAATATTGAAAAAATACAAGTTAGAGGCGGGGTACTCAGAACCATAAAACAACACAGTACTACCATAAAAAGGTTCAAGAAAATGATAAATATTTTGGATCTATTCTTATCCATCAAAAGAAATAGATATTGAAGACCAAGCTCAAATCTGACAAACCTATCAATTGCCTCCCTTCCTTCCAAACAATGACGAAGCATTAGATAAGTGGAGTTCCAACGAGTACAAACATCATCCACCAAAGAATCACAAAATCCAGTATTAACATACTCAACACATTCATCAAATCTCCGAATTCTACCCATATTTAAACTAATATAAGACACAATCTCATGCAACTTTAGAACAGAAGCATCAATCAAAGCAATACCACTTTGTACTTTTAAATTTAAAATATGTGTCATACACCTAATATGAAAATACTTACCACCACAAATCAAAGGACTAACTTTATTTAAACGGTTTTTTCACAGGTACCCCCCAAGTTTTCATGAAATTCACCATATACCCTTGCACTTTTCAAAATTCACCGTATACCCCTCATCAGTTTTACGCAAATAACACAGCATGCCATTAATTTCTAACGATGTTAGACTCCATTAGTCATTAACTCCTATCAAAGTTAATTAGCCCCTTAACTAATCTAATTAGCCCCTAACCAACCTAATTCACCATAAAATGTCTTTTGGATTTTTTAAAGATCTTCTCTCTCCTCCTTTCCTTCTAATTCCTCCACAAAGAACCTTGCTCACCGCCCCAACCACCACCATCTCCACCAACACTACCCCTGCCTCCCAGCACCAACACCATAACCTTACTCTCTATCTCTCGCTCCATTCTTAATCAACTATATTCCTCCCTCGTCGTCCTATTTTTTCCTCAAAATTCAGATTGGGAGTTACCGGTCCTCTATATCTTGCTTCCCTCCATAAACCTCACTTAAGCCAACATCGACATCGAACTCGACCAAATGGAAGTGGAATTCTCGAATTGTAAGAGTAGTTCGAGGGAAGAAAGCCATGTCTAATGATTGAGATTAGGCTTCGAGGGAAGAAAGCCATGTCTAACGACAATGGTCCGGGAGAAAGAGTGCGAGATTAGGGTTCCGAAGGGGTTGTGTGGTTCTCCATCTTCTTGTTCCATTGTTGGTGGAAGTTGCAGCCGTGATTGTGAACACGATTAAAGGAGGAGGATAGAGAGAGAGAGAGAGAGAGAGAGAGAGAGAGAGAGAGAGAGAGAGAGAGATAGAGAAAGAGAGAGAAAGTGCAAGCGAGAAAGAGGAAGGGAGGTTTTAAAGGGGTTGGTTGCCGGAAATATGGCCTACAAGGGGGCGTTGGTGGCCGAAGAGTGGAAGTCGCTGGGTGGTGGTAAAAAGTAGGAGGCCAAGAAAGAGGAAGGGAGGTTTTTGGATGGCTAGTGAGGTGGTGAAAGTGGAAGGTGATGGAGGTGGTAGTGGTGGTAAATTTGGTGGATGGAGATAAGGTTTATGGTGGGTGTATTAACTTTTGGTCTAATGGAGGACTAACAGATGGTTGACAGCAGGGGCAATTGGATATATTACCATGAAACTAGGGGTATTTGGTAAATTTTGAAAAGTTCGAGAGTACCTGGTGATTTTTTTTTTAAAACTCGGGGGGTACCTGGTGTAATCTCCATTATTTGAATCATCCACAATTTCGATAACCATAAAATTATAAGAACCAGCTGTAGGCGTGTTTTTATTTCGCCTATGCGGTGTGAGTGCGTATTAGATTTGACTACCCCATTGTAAATGTTTTACAGAAAAATGTTTTGAAATAAGTCGCCAACAATTCTTTTTAGGGAGAATCATAAACTTAATTGGATATGGAAAAACCGTAGGGACAAATTATCCAATGTAGATTTCCCCGTCCTGACTCCATAGATGGTCAAAATGAACCAAAGATTGAGTTCGGGGGTGAGGGTACGAATATAGTCATAATGAACCACATTCGCCTAGAGTTGACCTCTACTAAATATCGATTCATTGTAAATTTTATGCCAAAGAATAATCATATAATATTTTTATACACCCTAAAAATAATTAGTCTAGGTTGGTTCAGGAAACACATAAAAAGACTAATTTTAGTGACAAGTTATAGGGAACCTAACAGGTTGTCCAAATTAATCTGATTAATGTTAGAACAATTCTTTAGGTCTTGATTAGCAAAAATAACATGTGGGTGATAAAAACAATAATGTAGGACAATCATATAATATGCATAGAATAATCAGGAAAGCATAAAGGCAAGAATAATAATAATATGAATATAAAAGAAAGTATAGAAAAGGGGTTAGAATGTACAGTATAACGATTATTACTTAAAGATCCACATCATGAAATAAATTGTTAGTAACTTCAAGGCAATAAATATAATTGATTATTCAAGGATCCTCAGGGATTATACATATGCGGCTTAGATTGAACAGCACAACGATCTTTAGGTGGAGCAATCGTGGAACCAGGAACGTAGTATGATAAGTGATTGAAATTGATTTGAAAGGATTGAAGTGTTTGACTGTTTGAGTATTTGGAGATTCGAATTGTATTTCGGAGATATTCGTAAGTTTATGTATGCGTAAAATAATAATCAAAAGCCGTTCATAATTCAAGAGATCACGAGTATTTATAGGCAAAAGAGAGCGGGTGTGTAATAGCCCATGTTTTTAAGTATGTTTTAGTTCAAGCTCATTATGTTTATTAGTTCAACTAAACTTTAATATGAATGAGAAATTACTTGAGAGTTATTTTTTTAAAATGGAATTATGTTAGTGTGGGTTTTATTCAAATGAGGTATGGAGTAAATGATTTTAAGCTTAAAAAGGAAAATGAAAAAAAAAACCATTATCTCCTCTCTCTCCTCCTCGTGTCCTAAATTCAAGAAGCCAGATGAATACTCTTCATCTTCGTGTCTTCATAATCAAAAGCTAGATCATATCTCACATTGATCAAAACTTCTCTTCAACATTTCAGTTTAATTACCCCAAGTAATTGAGACTTGGAGAAACCCCAAAATTGAAAACAAAACCCCAAACCATCTTATTTTCTCTCTCTTCTCTCGCGTCTCCCTGTTCTCCTTCTGCCGCGGCTTTGCCGGTGCCGTCGCCGCTCGCTTTTGTTGCTTCGCGGCGCCGCAATTGTTGTTGTCTTGTCACTTTTCTCTCTCCCTCTTCGGTCCGGCTGTGGTTGATTCTCCGGCGAGCCGCGAGTATCGCCGCCGCAAGTTTTTCTCTCCCTCATCTCTGTTCGCCGCCGCTGCTGTAGTGGTTCGACCACCACCGGTGCTGCTGTGCGTTGGTATCGTTATGGGTGCGTTTCCTTCTGTAATTTATTGCTCATATGCTGAAATTATAGGTTTAGTTCAATTCATTCCTTAAGTTTTGATTATAAGAGGGATTGGTATCCAAGTTTTGATCTTTTGATGAATTTTAATTTCTTTGGCAAGTTATTGATTTGGGTTTAAGCTCTTACTTATATATCATCAATGGATATATGATTTACATGAGGTTTTTGGATGTTGGTATTGATTGCAAAATTAGTTTGTGAATTGAAATCTATTTAGTAATTGCTTTAAATGCATATTAACACCACAAAATGATTATTTTAATTGGAAGTATACAATCTCAGTTTTCATATTTCTGAACTCAAATCAGTTGAGCCAGCTAGTTGTTTTGTTCTTTTGGAGTTGCGAATTTCTGTTTTGGTGTATATAATTTTGATGATATTTCATTAGATTTGATTAATGGGTTAATTTGGAGATAGTCTTGAAAATTAAGAAGATGAGTTTTAGAGCTAGTTTCTCGAGTAATTCAAGGATTTGTAGTGATTCATGGAAGAGTTTAGAGGGTATGAGCAAGTTGATTTATTTATTATGATAAGAATGGTTGTTAATTGTTGTAATTATTTTGTGAGGTGATTGTTGGAGGATAGCTATGGAGATATATGATAAGCTAAGATGGAGATCAAGTCTATGATTCCTGGAGTATCAATATTTCTATGAAAGGTACACACATGTCCTTCCACTTTCCAAATATATTGTTGATATTCCGATCAATTATATAAACTATATAAGTTGATTTTGATATGTTTTCATAAGTTAAACTCGGGTTGTATCAAAAGTGGGATTTTGGTACTAAATGGTTTGGGAAATACATGTTTATGAGTTCTAAGACGAAGGTAGAACTAAATTGCATGTTAAGTTCTATTGGCTATAAGTTATGTTGTTTTGAGACTCAATAGTATAAATTTGTTTAATGAACCATGTTTTGTGATATTAATAAGGCATGCACATTTGGTTCTAAATGAGAGTTTCACTCTATTTTCAATATTTATAAGTTTGATTATATGAGTTTAGTGAGTTATATATTATGGGAATGGATAAGGTTATGAAGCTCAATTATGATTTCAGAAAAGAGTTCGTTTATATATGGTTATAAATATATAAACTTTATAAATGTATAAATGTATAAACTTTAAAGAGTTCGTTTATATGGTTATTATGAGAACCTCGGTATCACATCTTGGTAAGATTAATTCTTGTTGGAGTTTCGTGTATGAATTTCTAAGAAATCAATTATGATATTTGATTACCCATTTCGAAATACATGTATTAGAGGTTAGAAAATATGGGTTCGGAGTTGTGGTTGTAATTTCAGAGTACGTTATAACATGAGTTTTGGGGGACTATTATTTGAGTATGAAAATATGCATGTAGTAAACTATGAACGAGTATAGTATGAACTGTTATTATAAAGAGAATAAGTTCAGATTCAAAAGGTGACATTATGTCATAAAAGGATACCAACAAGGACTATTTGAGGAATTTGGGTTTTGTAATATTTGAAAGTTATGTCAAAGTAGTTGTGGGGCGAATTAGTAGATTGAAGAATTATGTTTAAGAATGTTAACTATTATTTGAAAAGTGGAGTTGGGTGATTGTGTAAGTTTTGGAGTGCCAACGTCAATTAATGGGGTAGTAGCCGAGATAAAAATTATATGGGCCTTAAAGATCAGACAACTATAAAAGTATATATTGAGAAGTATATATTGGGAATGGGAGACACTCAATGTTGGGACATAAAAGTTAAATAAATGAGTTCTATAATAGTGATATCGATATAAAGGGGCTGGAGTGATGGTTTAGGGAAGTATCAGACATTAAATTTGAATTGTGTTGTCTAAGTCGAGGGAAGGTGATAACTGAGTTTGGAAACTTCTATTATGGGTATCAATGAGGAGTACAAAAGAGGTTAGGAGTCTTATTTTCTAATTGGAGGAGTAAGGATAGGAAATGGGAAGGTGGGGAAGAGTATAAAATGTTATGTATAGAAGTCAAGTTAGATATCTAAGGATAATTAATTGGAAGTGAATTTTGGAAGTTCAACATTAATCTAAGGGTTAATAGAGTGGTTACAATATGTTTGTGAGTCTAAGAGATGTTATAACCAAAATAAGTATTTGAGACGGGATATTAAATATTGAGAAGTAAGATCTGAAATGTGAAGGTCATATTAGAGAAATAAAGGATCAAGATATGGGTGGTGATTCAAAAGAATATCAAATAGAGAAGTGTAACTTATAGTATTTAAGTTATGAAAGGTCATATCTGGAATTGGATTAAGTAAGAAAGTTTAAAGGTATAATTTTCTAGTAAGATAAGTAAGGTTATGTAAATGAAAGTTAGGGGAAAGGTAAATCTAGTGTAATGGATAGTTTAAGAGTTAATGATGTGTATTGATATTGAAATAATAGAGTATTAAGACTAATATGAACATCAAGTTTAGATATTTGGGGTTATACGGTTATGAGTTATATAATTAGGATTGACTAAGATAATGAGTTTAAGTATCTGTAATTGTAAATTTTTGGATGAATAGTTGAGTCATGAAATATTTGTTTATGACATAGAAATATGGAGTGAGATATCTTGACTTACAATAATAAACGTAGATGATTTATTATGATATAGTATGGTCATGGGAAATATGAGATATTAATGTGATAAGTTGGACATACAAATATCATTCTAGCAATGTTGAGTTCATGTATTGGGGATAAGTAATCCTTCAAGGAACATTCATATCTTGAGAATTCTTGGAGGCTATAGAGAGTTGCTAGAAGTTAAAGATGGAAGTCCAAGGATAAGGGACTAAAACCGTTACAATGAAGGGGAAATTGTCAAAAGGAGTTAGAGGAAATATTATGGTCTATAAGTTAGAAACCATAGGTCATACGTGCCTAGTGTTTGGTCTCGATAATAGTTCACCACCTTGTAAATCTTTGAGAAGCATATGCTACATTTTGATTACGTTATCAGTTCCAATTGTGGAAAAACATTTACTATCAAAATCTGTCAAATGATGTTAAGGAGATGAAGATAATTCGAGATTTCAGATTTTGAATAATACTAAGTAATTTAGAATTGTGTAATGGATTTGGCATATGATTTCTAAGTCAAATCTCTATCATTTCCAAAGTATGTTTCCAAAAATATGAACATGGATTTGTTATCCTATTATAAGATATGAATATATGTTATATGAATTTTCAGAACCATGTATATGAGTTTTGAAAAATATGAGTTTGTGAAATTAATAATTGAGTATTGCGGTTATGTTTTGTTTTAGAAGGGAAGTAGCTGCGAAAGCAGTGACGAACAACATTCGTAGAGCGGGTATTGCTCATTATGTGTTAGAGCGGGTATTGCTCCGGAGCGGGTATTGCTCCGTTATGTAGGGTCATGACCTAAAAGTCTTGCAAGCAGAATATAAGAAAGGTGGGGAGACGTCCCTCAAAAGTCTGGAGACGTGGTTTACCCCTCTCCATTTGTGTTCCTTCCCTGAGTAAATATTTTGATGTTAAAGTATTGAGAAAAATTTAAGTTATGTTTGATAATGATGCTGATATAGCAAGATAATTTATGGAAAGCTTTTGAAAAGTTACTCAGTATGTTCTTTGATATATTACGTTTGCATCCTTGGTATCTATCAAGGAATATCTTTGTATTTTGAGCAAGTATAAAACGTTTAAGAAGTATAAATATATTGGTTATGCGGAATCTTTGATCAGAAAATATATTTATGTGATTTGTTTTAAGTACATTGATCCATGAGATATAAAAGCTCACATGTTAAGGTGATTTCTTTATTACGCATTTATTCTCTATAAAATCACACTCAACAACTCGAATGTGTTTAAGCCACCAAAAAGACTTTCTGGTTGGATAGTGTGTACTCAGTTTCGCTGATTTTGTTCTTGAAACCTGTCCTGGTGGGGGCAGCGTTCAATGCTAATGATTTTTGCAGGGAATGTGGAATCTAGCTCCGGTGTGGTTTAAGGATCATGGTATTATAAGAGATGTTTTTTCGGATGAGCTATGGTGGAGATTATATAGTGTTATAGGAAAGAATATTATGGTGATTTGATGTATTATATCGGAGATTCGATTGATCAATTCATGTAATTGTATTTCTATTTTGGGATATTGTTGTGGGCCCATAACCCACAGGTCCAGGATCGTTTTATAGCTTATGTTTCCGCTGCGAATAAATGTAAAATCCAGGTTTATTAAGTGTTAATTGAGATTTGTGAATGCTAAATGTGTTTAGCTAGCAGCTCGGAAGTGCGGGCTGTTACAGAGTGCCTCACGCACGCCCTGCGCCAGGCGCATGCCTACATGGCAGGCGCAACACCACACGTCAGGCGCACATTAGTGTGCTTGACGCAGCCAACCCAATCAAATTTGCACACGTGTAAACGCGTTTTCGAAAAAGATAGAAAGTACTTTGTGTCTCACACAGGACTTGCGTCAGACGCAGGACTCTGTGTGAGTCACAAGTCCACGTGTCAGGCGCTCATTGGCTCGCCTGACGCCTTCTGGCCAATGCGCGGGACGCACGTGGCGCGCTGAGCGCAACCGCCGCGTCCGACGCATATTCCAGCATATTCGTTTTTGATTCTACCATCTTTCGAAGATACTTTTTTATCCCTAAAATCCGGGGATTGAACTTTACGGATTGAAAAAAATCTGATTTGTATTCAAAATATTTATCAAAGATAATAATAATATTTATAAAAAATATTTATTAAAATAATAAATATTCACTTGGGCTCTTAAGAGGACTTAAAACATTTTATGGGCTTAAAATACAATTAATCATCATGAACAATTAATTGGGCTTTAGAATATCATTTCAAAACACAATTTTGGATTGGTTCTTCAGATTGTTCTTCCGTTGAGTCGCGCCAACTAATACTGCGGTATGTTTCATCATTGAATCCTTAAATGGGGAGACATGATTATGTGTCTACACCAGCATTATCGCACGTCAAAGAAAATACCTTATCACAGAAAGACACATATGACATGTATCATTTTAAAAAATAATAATTTATTAACATGCATTTTAATTCTTCAAATCTAAACATTAACAATAACATTTTACACAAACATAAAAAAAGGAAACAAGTTAACATTTAACGACTACATAAAAGGATTTACAAAAAAAACAATTAACATTAAGCATTTTTTTTTGGATCTAAGCATTTTTATAATAGATTAACATGTATTTTAAAAAAGGATTTTTTACGAATAATTACCTTATAAATTCAATTTTTTGCGGAAAACTACCTAATAAAAAATATTGTGAAAACTACCTAATAAATTATTTTTGTTGTAAAAGACTACCTTGCATCAGAGTTGAGTAGTTGACTCAAATCTCCGGCATTGACCAGTCTCTGAAACAATTAGTTTTTGATGATGTTGAATTTTCTTGATATTGCATTGAAGTACTAATTACACACAAGAAAGTAATGCAATACATAGCTCAATTTGACAAGAAACGAACACTTTCATTTCTCATAAAAGATTAAGATTAGATTAGTACATTAAATCTCCCATTACAAGAGCCGTTGCCATTGAATCTCCCATTACAAGATGAAGATTAGATTAGTACACGTGCAACTCATGTGACCTGGTCAACACCGGAGATCTGAGTCAACTCCTCAACTCCGGTGCAAGGTAGTTGATGCCTTGTTTATTGCTTTACTTTTTGATCTCTTTTAGTTGGTATTATAGTTGTTTTTGAGTTAGTTTAGGCTAGTTTGTTAGCTATCTCCTTAATTTGTGCAATTTTCCTCCTCGTATGCACTTTCTTTGGGCGCTTTGTTTCATTTCAGGACTTAGGAGCATGCTTGGAGGATACTTGCACAACCCCGGATATTAAGATCGAAGACGAAGGTCAAGGAAGCTTCAAGGAAGCATAACCAAGTTCATGGGGACAAATATAAGAAGTTTTGGAAGGATTTGCGCACAAGGGTCAACTTCAAATGGCTATAACTTTCATCACACAAAACATTTTTGAGTGATTCAAGTTGGAGATGAAATTTTGGCTCAATAGCTTTCTAACAAGTGGTCACAAGCTCAATTCCGATGCAAAACAAGTGAGATATGGCCGTTTGAAAATGAACTGACGAAACTGAAAACTGACCCGAGCGCTCGGGTCAACTGACCCGCCCGGGTCAATCTGCGATAAACTCATTTTCGCTCCTGTTGGTCAGGTCACCCGAGGGCTCGGGTCATCTTACCCGCCCGGGTCGGGTCATTTTTCCGGAAACCTTTTTGCGACTTTGTTTGCTTTAATGCGGGGGTTGTTTTGTAATTTTCTGTTTTATTTCTTATGACTATTTATGAGGGACTCCTCTTATTTTAACTTAGACTAATTTACAATATATTTTAATAAAGTGAGATTTGAAATTCTTAGAACCCTAGGAGAGAGAAAATCTCATCTTCTAGAGAGAGAAGTGAGAGAAACTTGTTGAAAACTTGGAATTTGAAGAATCTAAGAAGGAAACTTGAAGATTTTGAAGCTCCTTGCAACTTTAATGAGAATTTCTTACTCTCTCTCATATTTTATTGCTTTATTTTCATATTTCCATGTCATTTTCACTCTATTTACTTGTTCATCCTAGATTATTGTTTTAGTTTATGTTAATAGTTGTTAATGTCTTTTAGTTTATAATTTTTCATGATTTGTGAGTAGCTATTTCTTTGGGAAGGGTTTGAAGCTATTAATGAGTTCATGAACCTCTAAATCCAACATTGGGCTTTGACTTAGGATAATTTTGGTTAATTGATTTGGCATTTTCATGAATGTTTGTGTGATTGGCCATCATAGGAGCATTATTTAGGTACCCTTAGTGAAGGATCGAGAGATGAAGTTAAGGGGTTGCCTCAAATCGATTATTAGGCTTGAAGGACCATGAGAATAGGGACTACCTAGCCTAGGGGATTTAGTTTGCTTGTTTAAGTTCATCATGTTTATGGATATGCTTGGTTGAATGCCTTAGCCATGAGAATAGGTCTTCGGTAAGAGACTAGGCCAATCTAGCTAGCTCGAGAGAGTGGTTAGAGTACCAACGGATGAACAATTCCCCTCAATTGATCCCCATTGTTGATTCCCATTGTGATTGCTTGGTTTGTGAATGAGTTGATTGGTTGATACCCCTTCCCAAAGCCATTTTTCTTATTGTCCTTTCATCTATAAATCTTCAAAAACATAGAGTTTGCTTAGCTTATCATAAATCGATACTTATTGGTGCTTTCCTTAGTCCTTGTGGATTCGACCCTTTACTTGCCCTATATTGGGTAGTTTAGGTATTTTTGACGTGTTTACAACGAGCGCGTCAGTAGTCTTTTACAACAAAAAATAATTTATTAGGTTGTTTTTCACATTTCGCAAAAAAATTAATTTATAAGGTAGTTTTTCGCAAAAAAAATAAATTATGGGTGATTGGTTGGAAAAGTTAGTGTGACCTAATGGGGGTAAATAAAAGGAAGAGAAGTTCAAGTAAGATGAGGTGATAAAGGAGAGAGAAACAAAAAAAAGGGTAAAAAAGAAAAATCAAGTTTCCTCTGCTTCGATGTTCATTCTCTGCCGTCTTTTTATGTCATTCTACATGTCCGTTCGCCCAAAGCCATAGTTCATACCTAAAGCCAGTGGCGGATCCAGGAATTTATGAATAGTTGGTCACTACCGACTAGGTTGCACAGAGACGGATACGGGTACGGGTACGGGTTCGAATACGCGTATCCATATAAGATAATCCATGAGATTAAAAGGTCAACACAATACAATCAAGAACATAATACATGATACATCATTCAAAAATGATTTCTAAAACATTCTAATTTCTAACCTTAGTAACATAATTCCTAAATCACAAATTCACAACACAATCATTTGTCAATTTCGCATCCTAATCTAATTCCTAAATCACAACACAATTGTAATGAAATCCAATTGACAAAAATACACAAATACACAATCATTTGTCAATTTCGCATCCTAATATAACTCCCAAATCACAACACAATCGTTATGAAATCCAATTGACAAAAATACATAAATACACAATCATTTGTCAATTTGGCATCCTAATCTAATTCCCAAATCACAAGTTCACAACACAATCGTAATGAAATCCTAATGAAATCCAATTGACATCCTAGCGATTAAGCGAAGATTAAGAAGGTTGAATTAGAAGAATACCGTCACCTGAAGTTTGGCGCCGCCGCCTCGTCGCTCCGCCCCGCCGCCGCCTCGTCGCTCCGCCCGCGCCGCGCCTCGTCGCTCCGCCCGCCGCCGCCTCGCCGCTCCGCCCGCCGCGCCTGCCGCCTCGCCGCTCCGCCCGTTGCCGCCTGCCGCCTATAATCAGACATGAAGAAGTGAAGATGTAAGACAATCAGACAAACAAGTGAACAACTACCATAGATTCTTTGAGACAAAAAGAATAGATCGAACAAAACCCTCACAAAATCAAACCAAACAATTTCCAGAATAGATTGAACCAAACCCTAACATAATCAAACAAAAAGAATAGATCGAACATTGAACAAAACCCTAACAAAATCTCACCGGCGACTGCTCTGCGAGTCGAACAAAAATGATAAAAAAACTGAAAGAATTACAAACAAAGACGGAAAGAATAATAAACTCACCAGTCACCGGTGAGTCGGCGACGAGTCGCAAGTGTGAAGACTGAAGTGTCGCCTGAAGTGTGAAGTGCTACTGGGTTAGTTCGCGACTTCGCGTGTGAAGAATGAAAATCTCCGTCGAGGCGTCGACCGTCGCGCCGTCGCCTGAAGACTGAAGTTGGATTCCCGTTCGCGAAGGAGAACGAGAGAGAAAGAGGAAACTGGGTGAGGGTTAGTGTTCACGTGTGAGAGAAACAACGCTTCAAATGAATTTTTTTTTTCAGGAATAATAGTTGGTCACGTGACCTATAGGGACCAATAGTACATCCGCCACTGCCCAAAGCCATAGTTCATACTACCTCATAAACCTGATCAAGATTGTGTTGTTCCTTGCACCTTGACCATAATTCATATTGTTGAGGCTAATTTTATCTTTAATTTTCTATAATTACTTTGTTCAACCAAAAAAATACACAATTGTGCTTCCTCTGTTTCTCAATAAGTGACACATTTTGATTTATGCATTATTCATACATCTTACTTAGATCGTGTTTTTTTACTAATTAATATATTAACACAAAAATGATAATGTAAAATGTTATTCTATTTGTTTCAATGCATATTTTCATAATATCAACTTTTAATAATTTTTACAACTACATATCTAAAGTCATTAATGGTGAAAGTTGTGCATTGACAATTATGAAAGTAGAAGTGTGGGACTTTATCAACAAAAAACGAAGTAGTTTTTAGTAAAACACCAAATCAACTAAACTTTGTTATCCACTTCCTGTGGCCATGGACAACTCTGTATTTGCTCTCTCTAGACCTGGTTATTGGGCGGGGCGGGTCGGGGGTCGGTGCGGGTCGGAAGCGGGTCGGGTCATAAGAGGGTCGCTTCATAAAGGGTCGGTAGAGGGTCGGGCCAAACGGGTAGCGGCCGATACGGGTCGATAATGGACGGGGTCGGTAAGCGAGCAAGAAAAAAAAGCGAACAAAAAGAAAGCTAAAAGTGAGTATAAATGAATGCGAATCCGAATATGCATTGTTTTTACAAAACCTATTTTATTTTTCAAAATAATTGGGTTTCTTTTTGGCCCTATAACCCCCTGTCCAATAATGACCCCGTCCAATAAAAGCTCGTCCAATAAAAGCTCTATAAATTTGCCCCTAACCCTTTAGCCATTGGACTACCCTGTCCAATAACCAGGTCTAGCTCTCTCTTTCCAACCTCTCTTCCCAACTCTCCCTCCTCCATCTCCCACCTCTTCTTCCCTTCTTCACCATCCTTTCTCTCAGCTTCCATGGCTGCCACCACTACTACACCCCTCAAATCCATCTCCACTCTCCTCTCTCTCTCCTCCAAACGATCTCTTCCCAAGCCCTCCCCCAACATACATACTCAATTTCCCACGTCCAAATTTTCCATTTCCACCCGGAATTTGATCAGTTTTAGGAGAACTATCGGATGCAAGGCAGCGGAAGTGTCGTTGGCTGAAGAATCTCCAGCGTCGGATGGTGGAGGGAAGAACTGGGTGCCTGTTGTGCCTTTGTCAGCGTTGCCTAGAGGAGAGAGACGGGTGATCATACAAGATGGGGAGAGCATTTTGTTGCTGTGGTATAAGGATGTTGTTTTTGCTATTGAGAATAGGTCCCCTGCTGAAGGTGCTTATTCTGAGGGTTTGATCAATGCCAAACTTACTCAGGTGAGTATATAGTTTCGGCAAATGAGATTGTCTCACTATTTATCTTAATGGATCGCTTTTTGCTTACACTACTTTTTGATAGTTAGATAAGACGATCTTTTTGTAGACCAACTAATTTTGGTTCGATTCTTTGGTAGTCCAATCTGTTTTATTATGGGTTGAGTTAGTGTGATGTTGTAGTTGCTGTGTTTTCTCAGCTGGTAGAGTTGACATTAGTTTGTTATCAGTTTTAGGTCTAAGATTTTACTTATGTATGCTTTGCATTTGAGTGTACATCTGTGTTATCCATAAAGTAATTTACATAGAACCATAATTTTAGACTATGATCCCGGAAGAACAAAATTGAGTACATATCATTGGCCCAGGTAGGATCATCCAGATTCCAGAGTGTGGTTTGTGTTTGATATGTATATAGACTCAACGACGTGATCATGATTAAAAATGAAAACTGAGGACTGTTGAGAACTCATAGAATTAGTAAGTCTGATCAATGTGATTGTGATCACTGATTAGGATGCAACCTTTTGACCATTGAATACTTGTTGATCGATATTCAGCTTGTATGGGTGGACTTACATGGTGGTTTGATTATCACAAAATTCATACTCCCTGGCTCAAATAGATATCCTGTTAGGTTTGGGCACACATTTTAATGATTTTTATTAAGGAGTGTTGTCGTTTTTGGTAGAAGGTGTGGAAGACTGGAAGTAAGTATTAGAAAATCGACTGAGAGAGAGATGTAGTGGAGGATCCTACATCACATGAGGTATGGAAAAGGCGGTATATGAGAGACAGGAAGCTTAGTGCGGACTACCAAAAACAAATGAATGAAGTTTACTCGATTATAGAGGGTTTATGCAGATATATCCTCTGCTTTCGTTTCCCATGCTTCAGTTAAAACTATCATGGTGTTGGAACTTGGATGTATACTTGTAGGAAAGTTTAGGAAGGACCATGACAAGGAAAGGAAGGTGCAGGGGATCTGATCTGAAATTTTCTCGAAATGATATTTGGAACTACTCTACTTGTCTTCATTATTTGTTCATAGCATCATTGTAGAGAAAAGATGGCAGAAGTTACCATCATTCATATGACAGAATTAGCTGTGGAACAATGTTGATCATAAAGATTTTTTAGCATGTCCACAGTGACTATTTCAGTGCACTGCTACTGTGTGTTCAAACTAAAACCTGGGGCTAACATCTGAAAAAGATTAAAATGCTGGGATGATCTGCTTGCAATAGTTTTAGCTTCCCAGTAATTTGGAGAGTATGTGCGATGCAGTACGTTGATTGGAATTTTAAAACTTGCTTTCAGTTTCTTTTTGATCATGATTCCAGTATAAGTTTGATTGTTAGTTGGTAAGAAGTTGCGAAAAACGGATACATGTGGAGACTTTGGTGGCAATTAAAGACAAGATTATTAGACCATGGGAATGTAGTACGTGAAAATGCAATTAGAAGTCTGTTTGAGCACTTCTCCCAGAATATTTGGTTTACGTTTTGATCCATTATTAATAAGCTGAGATGACAGCATTAGTCTATATTGTTTTCTGTTAATTTAGTTTGCTAGTTGGAATGCTCAGGTTCTTTAGAATATGATGTTGCAAGGCAGTGGAGGGAGGATTTCTTACTTTGGTTCAATTTAGGCGAGTTCCATAACATATTTATGTCCTAAAAGCATTTGATGTTAAATTCTTTATGCTTCTATATTCCATGATCACTCAAGTCCTTTTAGTTATGCTGCTAGACTGTTTCTTCCTGTTGTTTCTGGGAGACGTTGCTGGGCTGTTGTGCTAGATGGTGATTGGGATGGTCCACGTCTCTTGCTGCTTGGACAGTTATCCAATGTCCAAGCCCGGAGCAGAACATGCCTCAATGCCTTACAGGGCTGACTCACAGAGTCACAGGCCATCGCATGGCATGTCCATTTTTAAGAACTTTTTCTTTTCCATTTATATATAAATTAGTATCTTTGCTGCTTTATTTTTTCTGTATTAGGCTCAGCTGCTTTGTCTACGAAATATCAATGTAAAAATTCAATGATAATAATCAACATTATTGAAGAAAATAGAATTAATAACTATTTAGTTTAATAAAAGAGCAATATAATACTCCCTCTGTTTGTAAATTGAAGTAAAACATCTTTTTCAAGCTCACAACTTGTATGCTTTTACTATATAAGTCATAAACATTAAAATATATTCTTACATGGGGTGTTGCTAGATTGGTTTCGAGTTTTATTTTCGGAAGATCAAACTCTTGTAATTTTTGCTAATACATAACTAGATGTATATATGGTCAAAGTTATGGATCGGAGAGTTCAAAAAGAAGTGATGAAACTATTTGCAAACAGGAGTGTATCATAAATTCTAGGTGAACAGTACTGTTAGAAAATATAAAATTTTCATGTAATATTTGTAAAAAATGATTAGTACAGAGCAAAGACAACAACACAGAAGAGAAAATGAAATTGAAGCCCTAGTTATAACCTTATTCTGAATTGCTCACATACAAGGCCTACTTGATGTCCCTGGCCTGTGAATCACGAGCTTGTGACAAAGGGCAGGTTTTCTGCTGCCAACCCAAAACCAAAGACTAGGCACGGCCTACATCTGACCTTTTGGGATTGGAGTTTCGACAGAACTGGTAACCCTTGTTCTGCCTTCGTGCTGCGCTGTTCTCGGATATTCCAATGCCAAGTGCCTATATATCTAATACCTTAATAACAAAAGGCTGAGTGCCCATCCTGTGCATAAGATGAGATTGATGATTAAGTTGAATTTCTCGTATTTCGATGTGGATTGTATCTCGGCTAATTTGGAAGTGTTCTTCTAGAACAACAACATGATGTGAAAATTAAGTTTGTAGAACTGCAAGGTATAACATCTTATGCATCTTACCTATCATCTATCTCAACACCTGTAGAAAATTATGTGATTGAGTGTCTTGTACTGACACTCTGACAGGTTCTTATTTTTTTTCACACAGTTCCTATTCAACATATTTATATCATAGCAACCTGGTCTCAGAGAAAATGCCTTATCTTGTTACTGTATGGTCTCTAACCTGTCTCATTGTACATTTGTGGTTGCTAGCCTGAATCTATGAATAGGGCCAGCCAGCAATGTTGTTTCATCGACAAGTAAATTTTGGGGAAGCATGTTAAGCATATAGCTTTGCAGAATGCAATTTCATTTTGTTTGCCAGCTGACTGGTACATGCATAGGAGTGCTTAACCATTGCTTAGCTTTATTATTAGCCTGTTAGTCCGATATTTTGCTAGATCCTTGACATGGGGGAGATCACCAGAATATTAGATCTGTAGTTTCTGAAAACTGAGTGACGGCTCACTTAGAAACCTGCATGTATGTTGAGCTGTTGAAACTGCGTTCAAATGTCCGAACTCATCTTACATTTTTATTGTCTTGTTCACTCAATGTATTGTTTCGTACTTATGTGATCATTTTTTCCCCCATTCCATGCCAGGATGGCTGCATAGTCTGTCCTACAACTGACAGTACATTTGATCTTCGAACTGGAGAAATCAAGGAATGGTATCCAAATAACCCAGTGTTGAGAGTTCTTACCCCGGCTCTAAGGACATTGTATGTCTATCCTGTAAAAATTGATGATCAAAACATCTATATCAGCATGGGTGATAGTTCATATAAAGATGCCTCTGCAGAGATTGTCTTCAGTGGAAAGGCTCAACCTGGTATAACAGCTTCAGATGTCAACGTGGAGGAGGTAAACTCTACTGTTTTACATACAAGCAATACACAAAATGGATACACTAGGAAACTAAGGCTGTGTGTAGTTTGGAGGAAAACACTTTTAACCCAAGAAAATTATTTCCTTCCCTTACTAACCAAAAAGGGATATTGGACAAATCAGTTTTTCTTGGAAACGTGTTCCTTTAAACCAAACAATAGCCCAAGATTAATCCATAATCACCTATCTTGGTCCAGTATCTTCCTTGAATACACAAAATCGGATAACTTTACTATAAACATGAGTTTATTCTCTCGAAAAAAAAGAAGTGGCTTGATCACTCTGGGCCTCTCTGGTGTCCCTTCTGCTACATTTCTGTCTTATTGTTCCAATGCAATTTTTAATATGACTGCAGGTGAAAATGGTGGTTGATGAAAGTTCAGGAGGATTTGGTTTCACGCCGAAGAACGAAGGGATCAATGGAAAGGCTGCTGTCATTGGGTTTCTATTGTTACTAGATTTTGAACTTCTCACCGGTAAAGGCCTTCTCAAGGGGACTGGATTCTTGGATTTCCTTTATTCTGTTACTGATGCTTTTAATTAAAACAGTACATAGCAAACTTTCTTTATCTATCTTTCTGATTACCTCAAGTCTGTTTTCTTTTTTTATGTAATATATACAAGTTTTAAGTTCTTTTTACTTGTAATACTATGCTGGTTTAGTTGTCACCAGCAATATAATGTAGGGAACTTGTACTCTTGATGCCTCTGTAATTCTTCTTTTTGACTTATACATGATTCTTTGGCTATACCATCTTCATAATGCTGTACCCTTCAAAAAAAAAAATTCTTCATAATGCTGTATATGACAACTAAACTCCAACAAAATCGTGTGTATATATATCATCTTTTTTTTTGTTTTTTTAGGGAAGTGTATATAATCTTTGGGTATATCATCTTAAGCATCATTCTAATATGACTAGGGATGGCAATCCAGTCCGGATCTGACCCTAGTTCGCTCCGATCCAAAGGAAAAAATCCGAGCCGACTCCGACAAAAAAATAATCCGAATTCCACTCCGTTTAAAAAGTGTTTCGAGTCGGAGGAGGGTCGGAGTCGGAACTCATAAAATAACCCGACATCCGAATCCGACTTTAAGTCAATTAATACACATGTTTATAATCTCAATATAAAAAAAACAATGTGTAGTTACTAGGATTCGAACACATGACCTTTGAAATGAAATATGAGAGTTTAACCACTAATCCACTACAATATCAATGTTTAATATTTCAATGTAAAAAATAATAAAGTCTTATAATTATATGTAATAATAAAAACATGTAGACAAGCTTTTTGATCTTTAATCCTTTTATTAAATAATAACATTCTTTTACCCAAATTTCATTGAAATTATTATTATTATCCCCAATTCCTTAGAAGTTTTTTTTGAACAACTTATCATGCCATAACGTCCATTTTTGAATCTCGCAATCGACAAAACGTATTTACGAAAAGTTACTAGTATCAATTATGAAATTTATGAATAATAATACATTTGATAAAATAAAACTGACCCGAGGCATCGCCCGGGCCAAAATGCTAGTTATTTATGTATAACCTGACTTCAACTTTCAGCCTATTGTATTATATAAGATTTTCCCATTAAAGAAATAATTGTTAAAAATAATAGTAATATTTAGATTATTTGTACTATATAAGATTTCCATATGATTATTAAAATAAATTGTAATGATTAGATTATTGTATTATAGAAGACTTTTCTATTATAGAAAATGGGCGGAAAATAAGTCAGATCGGGTTCGGATTTTAACTCGGATCGGATTCGGTGTCGGATGTTCGGATTTTAAGTCGGGTCGGAGTCGGATGTTGGGAGTCAAATGTCGGAGTCGGAGTCGGACTCGGATTTAAAATCCGACTTCTTGTAGGGTCGGAGTTGGATTATGCATAATCCGGTCCAAGTCCGACCCGTTGCCATCCCTAGTTATGACTTGGGAGGTTGAGGTAAATAAAATCTTACCATCAAATTTGTTGAAGAATACATCAAATTATAATTTGATTGTAATCTATATATACATATATATAGATTTAAGGTTCAATGAGAAAGTTCCTAGAGTGAGAAACTATTTTGCATACTTTTTAAAACTGAATATGCATATTTTATTTTTACTAAATATGCAATTTTTCATCATGAGCATTTTTCTTGACATAATATGCATCTTTTTGTGTTCCCAAAAAATCTATTTATAGTTCGATAATTAAAAAATTCTGTTCAAAAGATATGCACATTTAGTTCAAAGAATATGCACATGTATCTTTTTGGTTTTAATAAAACCCTTTATTGGATTTATCGTGCATTTACCCATTTCAGATTCGTAATCGATTACAAATATATATCACTCACTCATATTAGCCCTTTATGCCATTATGGTGGTTTTCTTTTTAGAGAAACATAAATTTTATTATTGTAAATCAACTTCCACAAAAAAAAAATCATACTCTTGGAAAAGGAGTCCGTACAAACAATTTGAGAATTAATCTCCATCTTCCAACGTGCAACAAGATGAGCTACATAGTTGGCTTGACCTTCTAACAACTGACATGCCTACAAACACGCACATTAAACGAATTACTAAACGGATCTCATCATACACCAGATAAGTAGGAGCAGCACCCTGAAACTTATGGTGGTTAGTGATCGTTTTATCAGACATAAATGGTCTATTGCAACTTCAAACTTATTCCTAAGTTATTTTTTAGCCATAAACTAAGATTGTCCTTGAACGATATGCCTTGATTATTTACCAACGCGCATTTGAAGTCATCATAAATAGAAATATTATCTTGTCTTTAAATCATTTTCCCCCACAAAACACCAACATGAGATTGTCAGAAATGTAGTTGGTTAGTGCGTTAAGATATCAAATGAGAGGCCATGTGTTGAGTCTTGAAACACACTTTTGTTTGTCTTGGGTTTTAGATATATATGGATTCTTAAATTCTGTTGATGCTAATTGCTTTTTTTTTTTTGAGAGATTAGGCTAACTCCTTTATTTTGAGAGATGATACTAGATGCTTTCTGCATAGAATATTTAATTCTTCTTGTCAGCTAGTAACTGCTAAAATGCGAAACCAATAAAGAACTTATTTGTCCAAAGTTCGGACTTATTTGGTGTAAATCAATGCATGAAGATATAATCTACATGATAGCTAGGCAATGACAAAAGAATTAATCCTTAGAAAGCAGTATATGTTGCCTGATCATAAAGAAAACTAACATAAATCAATGAAGCTACCAAATTTATAGATGTAGTCTTATGCTGTACTTCCTGTCAAATAAGGCTTTGAATCTTTCAACACCGAGGCATGTCTGGAGGTGGAGGTAAATACGTGATTCGGGTGTTATACCACTCAACACGATGAACGCCATCTCCATGCCCCACGAAGCATGTCGCTCCAAGTGACAATGCATCAATCAAACTCCTACAGTGTCAATTAAGGATCACAAAGGTTTTGATATAGAATATATATGCTAGCACTATTCAGTTTTCATAAAAATAATGTGAATTAAGTATACTTGGATTATCGGCTCTAAATCTGATAGCAGTCCAACCATTATAAGGAACCGCAATTGTGCTCTGATAAGGAGGATCGATCAGATTATAATTCAAAGGATCCTTATCCTTGTTAAAGTTGCCTAATTCGGACCCAACAACATAGAATCTGTAACCATGAAGGTGCATAGGATGATCTGCTTCAGCCACTATGTTTGTTCCTTGAAATACAAGCTCAACTGTCGCATTGTAATCCAATACCTTCACCTTTGTTCCACGCTTTGGTATTTGGAACTCCAATGGTAGGGTAGGAGCCGTGTAATTAAATTCCAAGGGTGGATTATTTGGAAAATTAGTTGTAAATAGGCCACCATTAACCATATGGTAATAAGCTTCAAGTAAATCGAAGGGTGGATTAACAAAACTTTTGTTGTTTACGCTAGAAGCTAGGCGGGTATTGCTGGGTCCTTCACATTGTAATAGCCCTATTTTTAAAAAGCGTTTATTAAATGCTAATCATATTTATTAAGTTAATTATATTTCGAATATTCTTATTTTATTTGGGTTGGAGTATGAATATTTATTTTTGTCGTATTTGTAATATATCTATTTGTTTAACTTTATGAAGTTATTTTTATTATATATTTTGGATTTTAGTTATTTAAAATTATTTGAGTGGTATTTGTTCGGAAAATGGGAAACTAGAGTCGGTTTCCATCCTTGTCTCACCTTCGTCGATTATTTTTTTTTGAAAGATAAGACCAAACCCATTATATTCTCCATCTCTCTCGTCCTTTTATAACATTAAAACCTTAAAACCCAAATCACCCCCCTTTTGTCGGTCAAATTGGAAAACCAAAACCCCAAAAGAAAATCTCCAGTGAAACCCTCTCCTTCTCGCATCCTCCCTTCGCCTACTGTCTGCTTACCTCTGTCGGAGTTTCTCCCTCCTCCTTACACCGGCTCGGAGCTTCCTTTTTTTGCCCGCCGCTCCTCTCGTTCTCTTCGTCTTATTGTTGTGCGTGCGGTCTGCTTTGGGTTGCCGCTAACCGTCGTCGTGCTGCCTGCTCGGTCTTCGCAGTTATTCGGCGGCGGCCGCGTGCCGCCGCGGTGTTGTTGTTGTGCCACCGCTTCGCGGGTTGCTGTTGTTCTTTGCTCGTGTTTTCCTTCCCTCTCGTCGTCGTTGCTGGTGTGTCACGCGTGGTTCTGCCGCCGTGCGATGGTTTTTCCGGTGAATTACCAAAGGTACTTTTCCTTATGTTGTGAAATGATGATGATGATGTTGTAGTAGTTGTGTGGTTATGTGTTATTGTTGTTGATAGGAGTGTCGCGCACCTAACAAAAATAAATAACCTAACTAATCCTTCTAATAATGTAGTAGGAAAGTCAGGGTCGAACCCACAGAGAGAAAATTGTTCTATGATTAGCCCTTAAATAATTGTAAGACTAAAGGAGATTAATATCAAGAATAATGGTGGAATAAACTATACTAATCAATATCAAAATAAAAGACTCTAGAGTTAAGTATCCCCTCTAGCATGAATTAATACAATAATAATTCCTACCCCAGACTAATCATTTAAATGCTCACAAGGAAAAGTACACCCTATAAAATACCATAAACCTCTCCCGAGTATCTATGACTTCTCTAATATGCACTCAAGCCTACTCCCGTGGAATCATGCAAATTAAAGACATTAAATGCGGCACTCTAACTTCCTAACAATCCATTCTACCTACTCCCGTGGAGAATTTCATATCCTTAATTGAAATACCCAAATCCGTCAAAACCCAACTCCCGTTGTGATCAAGTCAATGGAATAATAACAATACTAATTATCCCTAATCTAGTATTGGAATATGCACAATCAATTAAGCAAGAACAATTAAATAATTGATTTGGGAATTTAAAGGCATAATCATGAATTAATTCATTCTAGGGTTCAACTTAACAATAGATAAAAGAACTACTCAAGCATAATTGAAATAAATAAAGAAACTAGAGAAGAATAATTACAATTCATAATAATTAACAAAGAGAAAAGAAAGAGAAAATAAATACTTGAATTAATGGAAGAAAGGTAGAGTCTTGGAAAACAATGAAGATCCACAAGTTTCTCTCTCTAAAAACCCTAAAAAGTGTATACAATAAAACTCTCCTGTCATTAAACAAATAAAAGAGTATTTATAACTTCCTAAAATAATAAAACCGACTTCGCAACACGCGTCATGGAGCAGACCAACACGGACGTGTCAATAATGACACAGACGTGTTGACCTGTAACCATAAAAAGTAATACACGAAAATAAGCTACTGCCTTGAAGAAATCAGAGTGACACGGACGTGTCAAAAGGGACACGGACGTGTTTCCCTGTAATCGTCAGATTCCCCAACTCAACTTCGAACAGCTATAACTTTTGATACGTAGCTCCGTTTGGCGCATGTAATATATCGTTGGAAAGATCTTCAAGTCTAGTTTCCATCCCAGTTGGAATCATCTCATTATCATGTTTGTGTCAAAAGTTATGAGTAAAATGGTGCAGAGGTGTCATATTTCGCACAAGTACACAAAGTCCTTTGTATCTTCTTCAATTTCAATCCGTTTTGGGCACATGATATGTCGTTTTGAAGGTCATACAAGTGCCTTAATCATCATGTCCTTATAAAGGAGTCCAAAGTACCTGATATTACATCAAAAGACCAAACAACCCGTGAAAGCACCGTAGCTTATAAAAGGGACCTAAATATGCATAAATGCAATGTAAATGCACCCTAATATGCAACTAAATGATGTTATAATATGCACTTATCAAACTCCCCCAAGCTAAACATTTGCTTGTCCTCAAGCAAACCAAACCAATTTACAAGGGAAGAGTAAAATGAACTTTTGTACAAGGACTTATACGTTCAATCATTCAACCTCCAAGACATAAAATTCGGGCATATGAAAGATATTATAATTATAAGATTAGACTAAGATAGACCACAAATCACACCTCATATAAATTCATGTAATCGCAACTTGACTCACCATGGCAAACCACAAACCTTCCCCCCAAGCTAGACTCAATTAAACTCGATAAACCTCACTTTAGTCGAGCACACTTTCTCTCATGTGTTTATGGGTAATGATTTTTTCACTCAAACATATACCAAGTCGACTCGAATGAAGTATTTTTCTTCAAACTTGACTATCATCTCATTCTCCACTTAAAAATGGCAAAAACATGCATATAAATCATGAGGACTTACAAAGGGTTGTAGTGTGGCTAAGGTAAGGGTAGGAAAATATTTGGGAATGTGGTGCTAAAAGCCAACTAGTGGAGAAAATAACACTTTAACATCTATGGCCATTAGATGCAAATGCCACAAAAACTTCTACTAGAAGATCAACAACACATTGCCAATAAATCAAGATAATACCCAACCTTATCAACTCCAACAAACATTATTTCACCTTTTATTCAATCTTTTTCCACTTCTTTCTTTTTTTTCTTCTATTTTTCAGAATTATTCTTCACAACTTTTTCATCATTCTTTTCATTTTGCACTTTCACACTATAATTTTAAGCATTTTTTCTTTCAACATATTTTCTTCCAATAATGACCGAAAAATCACAAACACAAGCTCAAAACATGAACTTTAATGCTACTCCACTTAGCAAGGCTTTGGTAGAGAAATCATAAAAGGTTAGAGGCTTGTAATGTAGGTTGATCAAGAGAATGAGATATCAAAAGCTCAACATGGGTTGATTAAAGGGAATAATATATATGAAAAGAAAAATGTCTGAAGGCTCAAAACAATGAAAAGAACGCCTCAATCATATCAACACATGCATATGCCACATAAATCTCAAAGAGTGTCAAGTCAAGTTCAAGAATCACACTTCATGAGGAACTATCACACAACAAAAAATAGAAGACTGATGTAGATGTGTCAGTCTATAAGGCTTGAAAAATCCTCACTAGGCTTATGCTTACCGAGTAAAATCAAGTCTTTCTTGGGGAATGTCAACCAATCTTACCACAAATCCATTCAAGTTGCAAAACAATCGTACCATGAAGCGATCAATGCAGTCTAACTGAATCTTGTAAAATTTAATTATAATATCGAAGATATGCCCAAAACTCATGAATTATCAATCTCATGAATTAAAACATATATTTCCTGTAATCATGAAATAATTTCTTAAATTATATGCCATGCATGAATGCAACTAATATGCTCATAATACTAAGAAAGCAATAAATCCTAACTCACTTTCGTAGGAATCACGATTTCACTTAGCATGTGCAACAAGCCCTATAAACCCCTAGGTTGCCCTAGTGGACGAGTAAGGTCTCGTGAAGGTTTTCAAAAGGCATACCCACAAAGCCAAAATATGCAAAAATACAGAAGAAATCAAATATATAATGAACCTAAACTATAATATGTGCAAAGTTATGACCCAAAAAGTAAATCCTCTCCCAAGCTAAATAACACATTGTCCTCAATGTGACAAATAATTATAGGAAGGGGAAGGGAAAGGGAAACATCCACAACCACATAACAGGATCAACTTCCTCAATCACACAATCAAGTTAAACCAAAATAAATGGCAAAAAGAGATATGACTCTCAAAAACTTGAAGAGGAAGAAAGGAAAGAGTATACCAAAGGTGTAGTGGATGGAAACCCAAAGTTGAACCTCCTCACGCATCATAAGATCAAATACCTAGATATTAATCTCAATGAATAATAGGAACTCAACCCCTGGATCACAATTTACACAAATTCTATAGGTTAGTAATCAAATAAAAAAAATTAGAATTTCCTAAATCTAAAATTAAAAAGAAAAAAAAGGTTAGAAAACTTGGATTGCCTCCCAGGAATAGCTCATCAAAGCCCTTAGTAGTTTGTCGAATGCATCTGCATGCATCTCACAAAAAAACAAATAATATACAAAATAAAATGTAAAATAAATTAGTTCTAATTCTCTACAAGACCTGCAAAAAAGGAAAATCAAAGAAAAAGTTATATCCACAAGAGAAGGAAGAAAAAGAAAAATTATTAGTCTTTTTACATGACCCAATAGGTTGGGAAGAAACCGAATGTACATTAATTACGTGATCACAGAAGTCATTGAAAGAGGGAGAAATTAGGAATGATGGAGGATATAATATAGGGAAAGAAGGAATGAGGTCAAGTTTCTGAGAGAATGAAACATGAGACTCAAAAACAATAGGTGGAACCGACAAAGACTCATGAATCACATCACTCTCATCTATAGACTTCTCCAAGAAAGGTTTTTCAACCAAGGGTTCTTCCTCCTTTAAAATATCCATCACATTGATTTTTCCTATACTTTGAACATCAATCCCATAACACTCATTTTCTATCCAACCCACATCATCATCATCATAAATATACGGTTGGGGATGAGAATTTTGAGTACAATAATCAAATTCATATTGGGGTGAGGGGGTGAAATCATTCACTAAAATCACATCACAAGACAAAATGTCATGAGAACTAGAGTGACAATTAGAACAATAAGGAGGTGGAGTAATGTAAGTTTGGGGTGAAGGAATTACAAGTTTGGGGTGAAGGAATTACTCTAGCAGATAAAGACATCTCCCACTCATAAACGGCGCCAAAATTTGATAGGAGTGTCGCGCACCTAACAAAAATAAATAACCTAACTAATCCTTCTAATAATGTAGTAGGAAAGTCAGGGTCGAACCCACAGAGAGAAAATTGTTCTATGATTAGCCCTTAAATAATTGTAAGACTAAAGGAGATTAATATCAAGAATAATGGTGGAATAAACTATACTAATCAATATCAAAATAAAAGACTCTAGAGTTAAGTATCCCCTCTAGCATGAATTAATACAATAATAATTCCTACCCCCGGACTAATCATTTAAATGCTCACAAGGAAAAGTACACCCTATAAAATACCATAAACCTCTCCCGAGTATCTATGGCTTCTCTAATATGCACTCAAGCCTACTCCCGTGGAATCATGCAAATTAAAGACATTAAATGCGGCACTCTAACTTCCTAACAATCCATTCTACCTACTCCCGTGGAGAATTTCATATCCTTAATTGAAATACCCAAATCCGTCAAAACCCAACTCCCGTTGTGATCAAGTCAATGGAATAATAACAATACTAATTATCCCTAATCTAGTATTGGAATATGCACAATCAATTAAGCAAGAACAATTAAATAATTGATTTGGGAATTTAAAGGCATAATCATGAATTAATTCATTCTAGGGTTCAACTTAACAATAGATAAAAGAACTACTCAAGCATAATTGAAATAAATAAAGAAACTAGAGAAGAATAATTACAATTCATAATAATTAACAAAGAGAAAAGAAAGAGAAAATAAATACTTGAATTAATGGAAGAAAGGTAGAGTCTTGGAAAACAATGAAGATCCACAAGTTTCTCTCTCTAAAAACCCTAAAAAGTGTATACAATAAAACTCTCCTGTCATTAAACAAATAAAAGAGTATTTATAACTTCCTAAAATAATAAAACCGACTTCGCAACACGCGTCATGGAGCGGAGACCAACACGGACGTGTCAATAATGACACGGGCGTGTTGACCTCGTAACCATAAAAAGTAATACACGAAAATAAGCTACTGCCTTGAAGAAATCAGAGTGACACGGACGTGTCAAAAGGGACACGGACGTGTTTCCCTGTAATCGTCAGATTCCCCAACTCAACTTCGAACAGCTATAACTTTTGATACGTAGCTCCGTTTGGCGCATGTAATATATCGTTGGAAAGATCTTCAAGTCTAGTTTCCATCCCAGTTGGAATCATCTCATTATCATGTTTGTGTCAAAAGTTATGAGTAAAATGGTGCAGAGGTGTCATATTTCGCACAAGTACACAAAGTCCTTTGTATCTTCTTCAATTTCAATCCGTTTTGGGCACATGATATGTCGTTTTGAAGGTCATACAAGTGCCTTAATCATCATGTCCTTATAAAGGAGTCCAAAGTACCTGATATTACATCAAAAGACCAAACAACCCGTGAAAGCACCGTAGCTTATAAAAGGGACCTAAATATGCATAAATGCAATGTAAATGCACCCTAATATGCAACTAAATGATGTTATAATATGCACTTATCAAACTCCCCCAAGCTAAACATTTGCTTGTCCTCAAGCAAACCAAACCAATTTACAAGGGAAGAGTAAAATGAACTTTTGTACAGGACTTATACGTTCAATCATTCAACCTCCAAGACATAAAATTCGGGCATATGAAAGATATTATAATTATAAGATTAGACTAAGATAGACCACAAATCACACCTCATATAAATTCATGTAATCGCAACTTGACTCACCATGGCAAACCACAAACCTTCCCCCAAGCTAGACTCAATTAAACTCGATAAACCTCACTTTAGTCGAGCACACTTTCTCTCATGTGTTTATGGGTAATGATTTTTTCACTCAAACATATACCAAGTCGACTCGAATGAAGTATTTTTCTTCAAACTTGACTATCATCTCATTCTCCACTTAAAAATGGCAAAAACATGCATATAAATCATGAGGACTTACAAAGGGTTGTAGTGTGGCTAAGGTAAGGGTAGGAAAATATTTGGGAATGTGGTGCTAAAAGCCAACTAGTGGAGGAAATAACACTTTAACATCTATGGCCATTAGATGCAAATGCCACAAAAACTTCTACTAGAAGATCAACAACACATTGCCAATAAATCAAGATAATACCCAACCTTATCAACTCCAACAAACATTATTTCACCTTTTATTCAATCTTTTTCCACTTCTTTCTTTTTTTTCTTCTATTTTTCAGAATTATTCTTCACAACTTTTTCATCATTCTTTTCATTTTGCACTTTCACACTATAATTTTAAGCATTTTTTCTTTCAACATATTTTCTTCCAATAATGACCAAAAAATCACAAACACAAGCTCAAAACATGAACTTTAATGCTACTCCACTTAGCAAGGCTTTGGTAGAGAAATCATAAAAGGTTAGAGGCTTGTAATGTAGGTTGATCAAGAGAATGAGATATCAAAAGCTCAACATGGGTTAATTAAAGGGAATAATATATATGAAAAGAAAAATGTCTGAAGGCTCAAAACAATGAAAAGAACGCCTCAATCATATCAACACATGCATATGCCACATAAATCTCAAAGAGTGTCAAGTCAAGTTCAAGAATCACACTTCATGAGGAACTATCACACAACAAAAAATAGAAGACTGATGTAGATGTGTCAGTCTATAAGGCTTGAAAAATCCTCACTAGGCTTATGCTTACCGAGTAAAATCAAGTCTTTCTTGGGGAATGTCAACCAATCTTACCACAAATCCATTCAAGTTGCAAAACAATCGTACCATGAAGCGATCAATGCAGTCTAACTGAATCTTGTAAAATTTAATTATAATATCGAAGATATGCCCAAAACTCATGAATTATCAATCTCATGAATTA
This sequence comes from Beta corolliflora, assembly GCA_947648045.1. Lineage (NCBI taxonomy): Eukaryota > Viridiplantae > Streptophyta > Magnoliopsida > Caryophyllales > Amaranthaceae > Beta > Beta corolliflora. The sequence goes on from CANSZD010003594.1 coordinate 361,621, forward strand.
AAACATATATTTCCTGTAATCATGAAATAATTTCTTAAATTATATGCCATGCATGAATGCAACTAATATGCTCATAATACTAAGAAAGCAATAAATCCTAACTCACTTTCGTAGGAATCACGATTTCACTTAGCATGTGCAACAAGCCCTATAAACCCCTAGGTTGCCCTAGTGGACGAGTAAGGTCTCGTGAAGGTTTTCAAAAGGCATACCCACAAAGCCAAAATATGCAAAAATACAGAAGAAATCAAATATATAATGAACCTAAACTATAATATGTGCAAAGTTATGACCCAAAAAGTAAATCCTCTCCCAAGCTAAATAACACATTGTCCTCAATGTGACAAATAATTATAGGAAGGGGAAGGGAAAGGGAAACATCCACAACCACATAACAGGATCAACTTCCTCAATCACACAATCAAGTTAAACCAAAATAAATGGCAAAAAGAGATATGACTCTCAAAAACTTGAAGAGGAAGAAAGGAAAGAGTATACCAAAGGTGTAGTGGATGGAAACCCAAAGTTGAACCTCCTCACGCATCATAAGATCAAATACCTAGATATTAATCTCAATGAATAATAGGAACTCAACCCCTGGATCACAATTTACACAAATTCTATAGGTTAGTAATCAAATAAAAAAAATTAGAATTTCCTAAATCTAAAATTAAAAAGAAAAAAAAAGGTTAGAAAACTTGGATTGCCTCCCAGGAATAGCTCATCAAAGCCCTTAGTAGTTTGTCGAATGCATCTGCATGCATCTCACAAAAAAACAAATAATATACAAAATAAAATGTAAAATAAATTAGTTCTAATTCTCTACAAGACTGGCAAAAAGGAAAATCAAAGAAAAAGTTATATCCACAAGAGAAGGAAGAAAAAGAAAAATTATTAGTCTTTTTACATGACCCAATAGGTTGGGAAGAAACCGAATGTACATTAATTACGTGATCACAGAAGTCATTGAAAGAAGGAGAAATTAGGAATGATGGAGGATATAATATAGGGAAAGAAGGAATGAGGTCAAGTTTCTGAGAGAATGAAACATGAGACTCAAAAACAATAGGTGGAACCGACAAAGACTCATGAATCACATCACTCTCATCTATAGACTTCTCCAAGAAAGGTTTTTCAACCAAGGGTTCTTCCTCCTTTAAAATATCCATCACATTGATTTTTCCTATACTTTGAACATCAATCCCATAACACTCATTTTCTATCCAACCCACATCATCATCATCATAAATATACGGTTGGGGATGAGAATTTTGAGTACAATAATCAAATTCATATTGGGGTGAGGGGGTGAAATCATTCACTAAAATCACATCACAAGACAAAATGTCATGAGAAGTAGAGTGACAATTAGAACAATAAGGAGGTGGAGTAATGTAAGTTTGGGGTGAAGGAATTACAAGTTTGGGGTGAAGGAATTACTCTAGCAGATAAAGACATCTCCCACTCATAAACGGCGCCAAAATTTGATAGGAGTGTCGTGCACCTAACAAAAATAAATAACCTAACTAATCCTTCTAATAATGTAGTAGGAAAGTCAGGGTCGAACCCACAGAGAGAAAGTTGGTCTATGATTAGCCCTTAAATAATGGTAAGACTAAAGGAGATTAATATCAAGAATAATGGTGGAATAAACTATACTAATCAATATCAAAATAAAAGACTCTAGAGTTAAGTATCCCCTCTAGCATGAATTAATACAATAATAATTCCTACCCCAGACTAATCATTTAAATGCTCACAAGGAAAAGTACACCCTATAAAATACCATAAACCTCTCCCGAGTATCTATGGCTTCTCTAATATGCACTCAAGCCTACTCCCGTGGAATCATGCAAATTAAAGACATTAAATGCGGCACTCTAACTTCCTAACAATCCATTCTACCTACTCCCGTGGAGAATTTCATATCCTTAATTGAAATACCCAAATCCGTCAAAACCCAACTCCCGTTGTGATCAAGTCAATGGAATAATAACAATACTAATTATCCCTAATCTAGTAATGGAATATGCACAATCAATTAAGCAAGAACAATTAAATAATTAATTTGGGAATTTAAAGGCATAATCATGAATTAATTCATTCTAGGGTTCAACTTAACAATAGATAAAAGAACTACTCAAGCATAATTGAAATAAATAAAGAAACTAGAGAAGAATAATTACAATTCATAATAATTAACAAAGAGAAAAGAAAGAGAAAATAAATACTTGAATTAATGGAAGAAAGGTAGAGTCTTGGAAAACAATGAAGATCCACAAGTTTCTCTCTCTAAAAACCCTAAACAGTGTATACAATAAAACTCTCCTGTCATTAAACAAATAAAAGAGTATTTATAACTTCCTAAAATAATAAAACCGACTTCGCAACACGCGTCATGGAGCAGACCAACACGGACGTGTCAATAATGACACGGACGTGTTGACCTGTAACAATAAAAAGTAATATACGAAAATAAGCTACTGCCTTGAAGAAATCAGAGTGACACGGACGTGTCAAAAGAGACACGGACGTGTTTCCCTGTAATCGTCAGATTCCCCAACTCAACTTCGAACAGCTATAACTTTTGATACGTAGCTCCGTTTGACGCATGTAATATATCGTTGGAAAGCTCTTCAAGTCTAGTTTCCAACGCAGTTGGAATCACCTCATTATAATGTTTTTGTCAAAAGTTATGAGTAAAATGGTGCAGAGGTGTCATATTTCGCACAAGTACACAAAGTCCTTTGTATCTTCTTCAATTTCAATCCGTTTTGGGCACATGATATGTCGTTTTGAAGGTCATACAAGTGCCTTAATCATCATGTCCTTATAAAGGAGTCCAAAGTACCTGATATTACATCAAAAGACCAAACAACCCGTGAAAGCACCGTAGCTTATAAAAAGGGACCTAAATATGCATAAATGCAATGTAAATGCTCTAATACTACATGGAAATGCACCCTAATATGCAACTAAATGATGTTATAATATGCACTTATCAGTTGTGGGTTTCGATTTTAACACTGCCCATGATTAAATCTGATTATTGTTCTGTTTAGTTAAATTACAATTGAAATAAGTTAATGAGTTGAGCTTCACCCTCTAAGTTGAGTTATGTCTTTTAGTTTACAACACAGTTTATCTACAACCCATGGTCTCCAACTTAACTTTCAGAAGGAAATAAGTATGCGAATTGAAACTCTTGTCGTAATTGTGTGACGTTAGTTTGCGGATATTGACTGATGAATTGGTGCTAGTATCAATAGACTTAGGGCATGTTCTCCCCAACTTATTTTCAGTTCAATTCAGTTCAGTTGCAATCAGTTCAGTTCCTAAATTATTATCATTACTATTAGTTATAATTTAATTCAGTTCAATTCAATTCAATTCAGTTCAATTGCAATCAGTTCAGTTCAGTTGCAATCAGTTCAGTTCAGTTGCAATCAGTTCAGTTCAATTCAGTTCAGTTGTTTTATGCCGAAGAGAACAGGCCCTTAGGCTTATATGTATCGAATGATTTATTCCATTAATAGTTGGAATCTAGTTTATATATGAAGAAAGTTAGATGAATTAGTCTCTTTAAATACATATGTAGATTAAAAAAGTGAATTCTTTTTATGGGAGTGATTGGTTTAATTCATCGTTGCTAATTTGAGCATGAAGTGAATCGGGTTGCTAATCTTATTATGCTTCCAAAGGATGAAATAAAATTATAAAGAGTTCTTATAAAGTATCGTGAGGAATTCTGCTTGTGTTCTTATTGTTGTGATTTAAGTAGGTGGAAACGATTATGAAATTGAGAATATAGATTAGTTAACACTATACGAACAAGGTTTCTAGTTGATATAATGACAAGTTTAGACTCTTAAGAGAGAATGATTGTGAGTTTCCAGTTCATTTAACTTACTCGTCCTAGTTAAGTAAATCATGTATGTTGGAAAGATTTAGTTCAACTAGTTTTGTTATTTGAATTGAGTGGAGATGTTTATTGATTATTATTATTGATTGGTGAATTATATTGGAGTTTGACTAGATTTGTGATGATATGGTATTAAGCGTAGAGGTTTCTAATTAAGAAGGTTATAACTCTTATATGTTTATTTGGTTAACAAAGAGATTAGGTAACTGTTGATGATTATATAGAGGTCACAATGAGTAATTAATAGTTCCTCATGACCATTGGTGATGTCTGGCCATAAAATTGATTGAGTTAACATGGTGAGAGCATAACCTTATAAATGGATTAATATAGTAAACACTAGTAGAAAAATGATAATTTGTGTTACCCTATTTGCGTCGAACAGAAGAAAGACTGACGCAAATGTTCAGAAACAGATGATTTGCATTGGATGTTAACAAAGGTCCGACGCAAATAACCACAACAAATGAGTAAAAAGAAGATTTGCGTCGGAGGTTCAGGAGCACGCGACGTAGATGATTAAAACTATTTGCGTCGGACGGGTCCAAGGTGCGATGCAGATGTTTAAGGTTGTAAATTTGCGTCGGATGGGCTTTATGATCCGACACAAATCACCAAGCCTAACCCGCTTTTCCCCCCTTGTATATTTCGGACTTTGCTCCACATCCTCAAACCTAATCTCATTCCCTCATTCACCTGCAACCGTCAAACTTATCTCCCCTCACTCCTCTCTCTCTCTCTTCAACGAATATCTCTCTCCCACTCCGGCGAAGCAACCACCTATCGAGTTCCCAACAAGATGCACTTGCTCACCCACGACTTCAATAATGAAGTCGCGCAACAATTCAGCCCACATGAGTTCCCAACAAGATGCACTTGCTCACCCACGACTTCAATAATGAAGTCGCGCAACAATTCAGCCCACATGAGTTCCCAACAAGATGCGCTTCTCAGACTGACCAAAGTCTAAAAGAGTAAGAGCCCAAATTCCACAACCTCCATCAGCTATATCACTTAACTTGTCGCAGTAATGCTCCAAAAAAGCCCCAAATCCATGGACAAGATTAGGTTTGAGGATCACTTATATTCTCACATCCTCCCCACTTTTCTATTTATGTTCGAAGTTTTCTCGCCGGCGTCCTCGAAGTTAAATTGAAGTTTTCTCGCCGGCATCAAAACAAATTCAAGCGAAATCCAATTGAAAATGAAGATCTGGTACTTTCATTATTTTTTATGTGATTTTTTTATAAAAAAATTAGGCTTTATAATTTCTGTAACTATGTTATTGAATTTTTTTCCTCTTGTTGATATTCTTATTTTTGATTTTTTGTAATTTTTGTATTTTTTTGTAATTAGGTTTTGTTAAAAATACCAGTTCTACTCAATGTATAAATTCAACCTCTTTTGCAGTTTAGTTTCTCAATGAATTGCAGATTTGAATTTCATTATTTTTTGTATTTCTGTTTATGGTTGTGGATGAATTATGCTGATGGTTGTGGATGAATTATGCAGATGGTTGTTGATGATTTTACCAATAGAATTTTTTTTAATAAAAAAGTAACTATTTGCGTCGTTTATGGCAACCCATCTGACGCAAATAACTCAGCCATTTGGGCCTTTTGCGTCAGATGTGGTGTCATATACGACGCAAATAGCACGACTTTGGACAAGCTTTATTTAACATTTGCGTCGGATGGTCTACGGTCCGACGCAAATAGCAACACTTTTGCGTCCAACATCTATCCGACGTAGATTAGTTCTGCACAATTTGCGTCGAGAGCTCTCGCGTCGGACCCAGATCCGACGCAAATGGTGGTATGGGATCCGACGCAAATTGATGTTTCCGTACTAGTGAAAGTTAGGTAATTGGTAAGAGTTCACTAATAGGAAAGTTAAATAAGTTTATTTCATTTAGTAATACTTAATAAGTAAGCTAATAGTATAGTAAACAACTTTCATATCGGCTAAATGTTTTAAAGCGTGATATCATCCACCTCATCGTCAAATGATTAAGTAGTAACAGTTGAACTAATCATAGTTAACTTATGAGATTTCAATCTAGTTGGCTCTTAAATGAAGGATGGAGTTTGATTGACTCTTAAATGAAGGATGTGAGTTGGTTGGTGCTAGAAATAGTTTAAAAAGGATTGACTAATCATTGTTGATTATATGGAAATTATTGGAGATAGTTTAATTGATTAAGGACTGACTTATTGAGATTGTGTTAAAAAGAGATTTCAGTTCAATATATGTAACATAATAGAGTTACATTGGTTAATTGGTCTTCACTAAGCTAAGTTGATTAATGAATCTGGAGTGTGGTGTTTAAGCTAACTCTCCTTTATTAATTCTAAGAGAGAGACCTATTGTAATTGTTGTTGGTGCTTGATAACTATTGTTATTATCATTGAGATAAATGTGGATTGACAAGCATGAAGGGTAAAAGAGTATACGATATTTATATGCAAGAGTATAGGTTGTGCGTAAGTGGTTTAGTAACTCTCGTTAGTTAATTCTAACTGAGAGACCTTTTGTCATTGCTGCTGAATTAGTTGATTAGTTCCTTTGATGAGAAGAATTAATTAAGGGATTTTTCCTAGCTTGTTGTGGGTGGGTTGTTATCATTTGCTAGGATTGTTTATGAGTTTAGTTGGGAATAGTTATTAATTATTGTTATTGAAGAAGAAATCGGAGATAGCTTATAATTAGCTTCTATTTGGAGAATGATATTTGAAAGAGATTATATTAGGAAGAGTTAGTTAGATTGGTTTCCATGTATAACGATCCATGAGTGGGTTCCGATTCATATTGTTATTGTTGTGAGGTGAATCTTTGTGGAGTTCAAGTTAGAGTTGGCAACCAAATGTCGATGATATTCTTGGTGGTATATTGTTAAGGAATTAGTTCGCGTAAAAAACGTGGGATTAACTGTAGTGCTCAAGAGGAACTAGTGGTTGTGTTTGGACGGCCGCGAGATACGATGTGTAGAGTTAAAGTTGACGGCGCTTGGAAGAAAGATGTCAGAAAGGACTGCCCATCGGCAGGGATTGGATGGATGGGAATGTTAGAGGATGGCCAGATGTTCAAGGGCAATGAAAGAGTTAAAGCTACTTCAGCGCTTCAGTGCGAAGGATTGGCGGTGCTAAGGGGATTAAAGGAGGGCTTACAACGAGGAAACACATCCGTCAGTATCCAGACTGATTCGAGTATGTTAGTATGTATGATAAGGAATAATCAGTACCCGTTTTAGTTAACTAGCTTAGGTTACGATCTTCATGTGGTTTGTAATATGTTTATGTTTTGTGAGATTAGGAAAGTTGCTAGAGAAGTGGTTCAAGATAGTCATGAGTTAGCGGTGGCAGCTAGGAATGGTAAGCTTGTGTAATGAAGCTGTATGTGAATATGTTTGATCTTGTTGTCAACAAAAAAAAAATATTTAGTTCGCGTATGAGGTAACTCCCATCACCTCTACCTCTTTTTTCTCAATGAAAATTTACCCATTATCTTCAATCATATCTACCTTTCTCCCTCTCCTCACTATAATATACTTCAAATGGCCCAACCTATACTCCCTCGTAAAACTTTATGCCTAAGGCAAATGAGCAATGTAATATGACATGGATGGAGTACATTCTTTCTCAAGGACTCTACATGGGTATTTTGGTATAGAGTTGCATGATACTTAGGAGAGTGTGTTTTCAAAGGGAAAGTCTTGCATGTTGGATATTTGTGAGAGACTTTTCCCTCGATCAATGTTGTTTCGTGATTGTTAGAGAGATGACATGATTATATTTTGTAAATGTATTACTTATGCTCATGTGTGTGTGGAGTGTTCTATTTTCGTATATGAGTTCGTACTATGGCCATAGTTATGAATGTGTTGATTGTGGAAACGTTATTGGATAATTAAGAATATGCAATTGTTTTGCTGGCTTAGTTTATGAACTGAAGATAGAAAGTGGGCAAGGTATGGGTGGAGGATGGTTACTCTTTTGACCTGATATGGTCGGCTACGCTCCATAACGAACCTTGGGGGTAGTATTGCTGTGCTCCATAACGAACCTTGGAGGCGGCGTTTGTCCGAATCTTGTACTTGCCACTGATTTGTTTAAGAGAATAAGCTATGCCAGCGTTGTAACGGAAATAAATGATTTGTTAAATAAAATGTTTATAACAGGCTGAAGTAAAGGTTACGAGTTTTCCACTCATTTTGGAATTTTGTTTGTTTCGTATTTCTTCTTTGAATTTGCATGTTCGGAATTATGAGTTCGGAATTGGAAGTGGAGCAAAAATATATAGGATTTCGTTTATTATAGATCGAGTTTGTATTTTAGATAGCTGATTTGAGAATAGTTTTCAATAATATTTCGTTGTATATAATACTTGGGCAATTAGTCGAGATATTGGTGTAATTAAGGTGATTTTCCGCTGCGATTTTATCTAATTAAGAGTAAAGTCCTAGTTCATGGTTGTTGAGTGTGTTTCATTAGCATCTCGGAAGGGCGGGTTGTTACACACATGTATTCCAATTTCACAAGGGAAAGTGTTGATAGACAACGTATAAAACAAAAACGTCTAAAGGGACTTGGATAGGGTGATCCTTACTAGCTAGACGGGGAGAATGGGCAAATGAAGAAGAGGTGTTTGGAGGTTTAGGATGTCATCAATGGAGGATGATGGGAGAAGAGATGAAGAAGATGAAGAATGAGAGGAGAGAGAGAGACAAAAACCTAACGACGTTAGGGTTCCGTCTTTTGTAAGGGTATTTTGAGCACAAAGTCGAAGTTCAGGGGTATCTGAGAAATTCTCCAAATGTGAGGGGCAATTTGAGAATTACGTCAAACCTCAGGGGTACCTGAGGAAATTTCCCTTATTTTTTCAACTTATGAAATTCATGTTTTTATCCATACCAAATTATAATTATTATTTTAGGTATTTCATATTATTACTTAGTAAAATATATATATATATATATATATATATATATATATATATATATATATATATATATATATATATATATATATATATATATATATATATATATATACTTGAATTATTACTTTGTGTTGGAAATCTGAATTTCAAAAAAAATTAAAAATAAAAGAAAAAAAATTATGTTTTGAAGCAAACATCAACTGGGACAGTAAATCAAATATTCATAAAACTATATAATTTTTTAACTTAGTAAACAATCAACATATTTGGCAGTCAATAAATAATTAACGCATACGAATAATATTATTTCTGGTACAATAATTTCACATACTAATAATATTATTTTTGGTACAGTAACTACACATTGATTCACGATTTTTTTTTGGGGGAAAGATATATTTCATTAATCAAATGTCATACAACATATACAATCAATATTAAAGAAAAATGCCACACAACCTAACTTGATGAAATAAAATTCCTATACAATATAAATATTGATATATGATCTTCAAAAGACTGCAAAAACACTTATTTAGAAGAAATGAAAAAATCTATCTAATATTCTGATAATGAAATTTATCTATTTCAGTTCAAATGGATTCAATTGATTCACTTGATCATGTTTAATAGGTATGTATATAATGACACACGCACACGATTAATACCGAAGTGACATAAGCAGAGGAGTCCTAAATTCTTACACCTGGTAGTGGCGTTTGTGAGAATGGTTTGAAATGGCGACATTTGGCAAAATCATTCTTAGCTTGACACGTAAACCAATTTTTATAGCTTTATATATACATATAAAAATTATTCTTAGCTTGTGTAGACACATAATCGTGTCTCCCCATTTAAGGGTCCAATGATGAAATATACCGCGGTCTTAGTTGGCATGGCCCGATGGAGGAGCAGTCCGAATAACCAGGCAATGTGTGTTTTAAAATAATATGAAAGCCGAATTAATCATTCATGATGATTAATTGTAAGTTCAACCCGTGAAGTACAGTCTAAAGTCCATTTTAAAACCCAACCGTATATTTATTATTCATAAATATTTTTATTTCTAATATTTATTGTTTAGATAAATATTTTCCTAAAAGCTTTTATTATTATCTTTTACCCATAAAACAGATGTTTTAACCCGGAAAATTCGATCTACGGATTTTTAGGGATAAAAAAGGCATCTTGAAAGCACGCGTATCATTAAAAAGGAATATTCTGGAATATTCCGGATTTTGCGCCGGACGCGGCGGCCGTGCTCAGCGCGCCACTTGCGTCCAGCACATTGGCTATATCGCGTCAGGCACTCCAATGAGCGCCTGACACGTAGACTTGTGACTCACACAGAGTCCTGCGCCTAGCGCAAGTCTTGTGTGAGACGCAAGATAAAAATTTATCTTTTCGAAAACGCGTTTCCATGTGCAAAGTTTTAATTGGACGGACCACGTCAGGCAGGCCAACCTGCGCCTGACGCGTGTCCTCGCGCCTGCCACGTAGGCTTGCGCCAGGCGCAGTGTGTGCGTCAGACGCACGGGCTTGCTAGATTATAGATACGGGCTGATTTCCCGAATCATGGACGGCTTCGAATTATTATTTTTATGCAAGCAAATACTCTCAAAAAACTCCGCAACACACTTCGAATACAAAACATACAAAACACTTGTGATTTTCCACATTAATTCTTGTTCCTGATTCTACTATATTCCTGGTTCCAAGATTTCTTCAACTGAAAGTCACTACGCTCTTCGATCTAAACCGCATAGGTATAATCCTGAGGGCTCTTGAATAATCATATTTATTTTATTGAAGTTACTAACTCTTTTCTTGTCATGATGTAGATTTTTGATTAATAACCGTGGTCTTTTTGTAAATTCTAACCTCTTTTCTTATATTTTTTGTATATAATATTCATATTATTATTGTCTTGCATGCTTGCTTATCACCCACATGTTATTATGCTAAAACAAGACCTAAAGAACTGTTCTAATTAATTCAGATAATTTGGACAACCTGTTAGGAACCTTGATTGTATAATAACTGATCATTAAATAATTAGTCTTTTATGTGTTTCCTGAACCCATCTAGATTAACTATTTTAGGGTTTATTAAAACGTTATATGATTATTCTATTGTATAAAATCTGCTGTGAATTGGTATTTAGTAGAGGCCAGCAATGGGCAAGTATGGTTCATTATGACCATATTTGTACCCTCACCCCCGAACTCACTTTTTGGTTCTTGACCATCTATGGAGTCATGACGGGGAAATCTACATTGGATAAGTCCCTAAGATGTTCCTTCCGTTTCAATCCAATTAGGTTTATGATTCTTCCTCTAAAGAATTGTTGGCGACTTCAAAACGTATTTTTAATAAAACCTTAACAATGGGGTAGTCAAATAAACGCGCTCACAACGCGTGTAGGCATTAAAGGAATCCAAAAATCCTACGCCTACAATTTGGCGACTCCACTGGGGAGGATTTTAAAAAATTAATTTTTTTAAATGAGTGGGTGAAACTTGAAAAATACGATTCATTCTTATTTTTATGCCTTAGAATAATATATTGTTTTGAATGTGCATGGCTATTGTTTAGCCACCATAAGGATAATCTACCTTGCCTCATTAGCACATGTTTTATGTGTGAGTTGACCCCCGGGGGGTTTGCGCTTTATCCTTCCAAAAAGTTTCCTGAGCTATAGTTTTGGATCTGAGTCATAAGCAAACCTACCCAACCATGGCATTGTTCTCTTGTTCCTGACTTGAGACTGGAGTGCGTCTTACACTTGGCCACCTCTTTAAGCAGAGGTACGAAGCGTGGGATCAATCTCTTAGTCATGGACCTTTTTCAGCCTTAACCTAAACCTGACCATAGTTGAACATAGAACTTGACTTTTAAGTTGGAACTTTGCATATTATTATCCTATATGTGCATATTTGCGTGTGCTTGTATCTAATTATTTTGGTACTACGCGAGTTTCGAGTCAAAACTACCGAATGCATTTACGCGTCGAGCAAAAAGTTAAAAGAGCATGTCTCGCTTAAGCCGCGTTTAGCGCACATTGTCCGCGTCTAACGCCTTTTTTCCGCGTCCCGCGTAAACAATCATGCGTGAAGCGCTTTACATCGCGTCGCACGCTACACTCTCAGCGTCCCACGCGATGACCTGCTGTCCGCGCAGCTCGTCTTGCGTCTCGCGCAGCTCGTCCTGCGTCTCGCGCAGCTCGTCCTGCGTCTCGCGCAGCTCGCCATGTCGTGCGCCAATTTCATTTCGTGTGTCTTACTTGCGCTGGATATTGTGCGTAATCAATTTCAGCATCCCTTGTTGAGCTTAGTGTCCAGCTTTATCGATGCCTTCCCCTTACCTAGGATAATTAGATTTTTTTTTCCTATAACCATTTTTCATCATAAAATAAAAAAATCTCTCCACCTTTTTTCCTATCTATTTCAAAATTTCTATCTTCATCTTTTTCCAGATACTATATCTCCCATACTTTTTTAAAAAATGATCTCTCATCTTTTTTAAAAAAATTCATCCGCATCTTTTTTTCAAAAATTATTCTCCTATCTTTTTCAAAATTCCATCCCATCTTCGATCTCCTATCTACTTCAAAAATTCTATCTTCACCTTTTTTTCACAAAAAAAAAATCTCCAACTTTCACATATCTTTTTTCGAAACTTCATCCTTTTTCTCTATCCATCCTTTCATGTATATTATCCATCTTTTCATGTGTATATCAATTAGGTTTTCTTTTTTTTAGTGTCCATCTTGTTGTAAAAGTTTCACCCGCTTAGGAATTCTAAATCTCCGTCTGACCCAAATGTCTAGATTCATCCAGTTTCACTCCATTTAGAGTTCTTAACCTCGTCTAACTCTATTCATGTCAGGAGTCTTAATTCGCTTGAATCCCATCCATCTTAGGAGTCTAAATCCATTAGAATTACGTCCATCTTAGGAGTCTAAATCCATTAGAATTCCGTCCATTTTAGGAGTCTAGGTCCACTAGAGTTTCATCCATTTTAGGAGTCTAGGTCCACTAGAGTTTCATTCACTTTAGGAGTCTAGGTCCACTAGAGTTTCATGCACATTTGGGGTCTAGCATCCTTGAAAGTCCGTCAAATCTAGAAGTCTAACGTCATTAGAAGTCTATCAAGTCTAGGATTCTGAAGTCATTACAATTTCATATCAATTAGGATTGCATTCATACAAGAGTCAACCTGCATTGCATAGTCCGTCGTTCACACATTTCATGCATAACTAGAGTTATTAGATATTTAGGAGTCTTATTGCATCCATCTCTCCATTTCATTTCATGCATTCCGCATTTAGTAGTCCTGAACTACAAGCGATCTGATTCCCTCTTTTGGGATATGTAGGCAGCCTTACAGGTTCGAACGCATAGATTGAGTCATGCATACATGCATTAGGTCTAGGTGCATCCAAAAAAAAGCCATTCATACATGCATTAGGTCTAGGTGCATCCAAAAAAAAAATTCAAAAAAAATATATCATTCATTTAGGATATTCAGATTCTTTCCTAGAAGCTCAACTTTTTTAAACAAACATACATTCTTTCATTCCATTTCTCTCTCTCCATCATCATTCTACTTCTAAATCTCCTTTGATGATCTATGTAGAAATCAAGCGACATTAAAATGGGCAGTCCATCGAATAACAAGCAACAAGTCGCTGAAATGGCTAGAGATTTAGCCAAGCTGTAATTATAAGACTTGAGAAGATCGAGTCCGGTGAATCTCCTGGATTCCACAAGAAATTGGAGAGTGTTGTTCATAGGGTAACCAATACAAATTCCTATTGTGAGCCTATTGATAACACCCAACTGAAAGGGAAACTTCCTAAAAATTTCTCTACAATTGACATCCCTAGATTGCGAATGATTTGCTAAAAAAAATGCCGAAGATAATGACCACAATGCCATAGAAGCAGACACCTCTTTGAGCTCAATTGCTCATTAAGACATTTGGACTCGCTTAGGTCCAATCAACACAAAAAAACATATGCACCTCATCTCTTTTCACTTAGAAAGAGACCTCATGAAGATCGAAGCAAAGAAGCCGTCTTGTCACGTGACGTAGGGATCTAGACTTGAGATTTCATTTTCTGTTTCATTTCTCTTATTCTCCCAGTCTAATATAGGATTTCCCTTTCATTGCATGTACTCATAATTTTCAATCAATAAATGAGTATTTCTTATCTAACCTTGCACTAATGAGCATCAATGGAAATCACGATTGTCGCCTTAAAGGAAATGAACTTCTAATTCTCATGACTATTCTAATAAAGGCAATGAACAATTGGCATAAAAGAGGCATTCCTCCCTTCACTACAAATATTCCTCCATCTCAACCTAATTGCATAACACCCCCTACCTTTAACCTACCTCATAGGAAGTACACTTGACAACAATTCAATGTAAAGGGCAAGTGAAAAAAGAAAGAGCAATAAAACAAAAATCAAAGCAAAAAAATAAAGAAGTAAAATATGAAAAAAAAAAATGTGTTGCAAATAAGCCCATCAATAGCTTTGTCAAATGTACTTTCTTTTCAAAACCTTCAACCTTCGATTCTAAACCTCCAGCTTCAAATCTCTGTGATAAACTTTCTTAACAACCATGCACATTGCGTCCCAATAAGCCATAAAAGACAAACCAAAGCCCGCTAGGTCGAAAACCCATAAGGGCGACTTAGGCAAAAGTCAGGGCATCTTCTCATTCATCAGCCTGAACTACGAATGGTCTGATTCTGCTAAAGATAAGTAGGAAACCTCACCCTGAGGTCCGACTGCTTTAAACCAAATCAAATCAACATCACTATCCACCCTTGCCAAAGACCTCTTCCAAATCAATGATTAATTCAATGCTTAATTCATTGCAAATGCTTAATTAAAATGTTAAGAGCTACGACTGGCCTGATTCCATCAAGGATACGTAGGCAACCTCTTTTGAGGCCCGACCATTTTAATTCAAAACATATATTTTAAAGGCTCGCCTAGGCCCATGAGAAAAGCGTGATCTCCTAAATCATGAATTTTCAATGCTCATCCCCTACCCTTAGAACTAGACTGGGATTTAAACCTGCATCATAAGCCTACCTTATTGCGTGAGTCAAGTCATTATGACTCCGCCTTCTTCACATTATCGCTTCTAAACCAACCTTAGCATAACCATTCAACACTCAGCGCTATGACCGCGCCTTATCTTTTGAGTGTTCTTTTCTTTGGCCTTTCTTCTCTTCTCACCTTAGGAACCCTATATGGAATCTTCCGTCGAAACTTCCGCTAAGCGTGACGAGATATCTTCAAAAATTCAAGCAATCAAGCTGAATACTTCATAAACTCCATCTTACTGAGGGGCTTCATCATGGTTCCACGCAAAAAATCATAGGCTCCGAGTATAGGCCTATAAGGACTTCATCACGAGTCCATACATGAAATATCGGCGGTTTTAAAACCCACACTGATGCAAGATTGAACTAATTGTATGGGCTCACTTAGGCCTTGACATACGAAACTCGAAGCGCATACAATTCAAGCATTACGAGGACTACAATGCATTTCAAATCCAACAGATCATCCTTCATAGGCTCCATGTGTACCTTGATAAGGACTTCGTTACGAGTCCATACAAAATATTGTGGGCTCCAGACCCATACGAGATCCTAACTGTTTTATGAGCTCACATAGGCCCATAACAACTACAACACATTTCGAATCAAACATAACCTATGTGGATCATCCTTGGGGGCTTCCCATTTCTCCTCTTTCAAAAATTATTTTTCTAAACAAAAAAAATTAAGCTTAGAGGAACAAAAAAAAATCATATCATATGCATTAGTGTCATATCTCTACATTAGTGTCATATCATCTGCATTTGCATTACATATTTGCATCGTCCAAACACTATGTCAATCATTGCATGCTTCCTTCATCCTTAGCCATAGGATCCTAGCATCAATCATCGAGTCACACATACACACACGTATTATGCACATTCTACAGTCTAGTGTCACACAGTTGCACACTTACACTATATCCTCATAGTTTAGGTCATTAGTATGTCCTATCCCTTCTCACTTTTCAGCGAATGAACTTTTCGTAAGTTATATTTCTCGTTTTTTAGCGAATGAACTTTTCGTAAGTTATATCTTTCGCTTTTTAGCGAATGAACTTTTCGTAAGTTATATCTCTCGCTTTTTAGCGAATGAACTTTTCGTAAGTTATATCTCTCGCTTTTGAGAGAATGAACTTTTCGTAAGTTATATCTCTCGCTTTTTTGCGAATGAACTTTTCGTAAGTTATATTTCTCACTGTTTAGCGAATGAACTTTTCGCAAGTTATATTTCTCGCTGTTGAGAGAATGAACTTTTCGCAAGTTATTCCTTCTCGCTTTGAACGAATGAACTTTTCGCAAGTTATTCCTATTCCAATTGCTTTTAACCCAAATCAATCTACCTCGAATAATCCCTTTCATGCGAATAAACTTTTTGTAAGTTGTTCTTTTCTCCCTCGAATTTAAGCGAATGAACTTTTCGTAAGTTATACAATTTTTTCTCGCTTTTAAGCGAGTGAACTTTTCGGAAGTTACTCCTTTCTGTTTGCATGCTTGTGTTCATTGCATTTAACATGTATCAAACCGTCAATAACGGCACACAACCCGTTAGGTCTGCAGACCACTTTCAATCAACTACACATACAACCTTAGAGCGGGACAATAGCTCATTACAACAGCCTTGGAGCGGGACAATAGCTCATTACAATCAGCCTTGGAGCGGGACAATAGCTCATTACAACAGCCTTGGAGCGGGACAATAGCTCATTACAATCAGCCTTGGAGCGGGACCATAGCTCATTACAACAGCCTTGGAGCGGGACAATAGCTCATTACAATCGGCCTTGGAGCGGGACAATAACTCATTACAACAGCCTTGGAGCGGGACAATAGCTCATTACAACAGCCTTGGAGCGGGACAATAGCTCATGATTCTTTTTCCCGTATATCATTTCATTTTTGCAAATTTACAATTACTTTGCAAATATGTTCCACCCATGCCTGTTCCTGATGCTTTTGCTTGTTTTGCAGGTACTGGCGCAAAAGAATGATTTTGGATTGCAGAGCATCTAGAATCATTCTCCGTCCCGACACGTATACTTTGACTTTCGGTTTTACAAACCTCGGTCAAAGTGGGGGCTTCTGTAGACACATAATCGTGTCTCTCCATTTAAGGGTCCAATGATGAAATATACCGCGGTCTTAGTTGGCATGGCCCGATGGAGGAGCAGTCCGAATAACCAGGCAATGTGTGTTTTAAAATAATATAAAAGCCCAATTAATCATTCATGATGATTAATTGTAAGTTCAACCCGTGAAGTACTTTCTAAAGTCCATTTTAAAAGCCCAACCGAATATTTATTATTCATAAATATTTTTATTTCTAATATTTATTGTTTTGATAAATATTTTCCTAAAAGCTTTTATTATTATCTTTTACCCATAAAACAAATTTTTTAACCCGGAAAATTCGATCTCCGGATTTTTAGGGATAAAAAAGGCATCTTGAAAGCACGCGTATCATTAAAAAGGAATATTCTGGAATATTCCGAATTTTGCGCCGGACGTGAATGCCACGCTCAGCGCGCCACTTGCGTCCAGCACATTGGCTATATCGCGTCAGGCACTCCAATGAGCGCCTGACACGTAGACTTGTGACTCACACAGAGTCCTACGCCAAGCGCAAGTCTTGTGTGAGACGCAAGATAAAAATTTATCTTTTCAAAAACGCGTTTCCATGTACAAAGTTTTAATTGGACGGACCACGTCAGACAGGCCAACCTGCGCCTGACGCGTGTCCTCGCGCCTGCCACGTAGGCTTGCGCCAGGCGCAGTGTGTGCGTCAGACGCACGCGCTTGTTAGCCTATAAATACGGGCAGATTTCCTGAATCAAAGACAGCTTCGAATTATTATTTTTACGCACGCAAATACTCTCAAAAAAACTCCGAAACACACTTCGAATACAAAACATACAAAATACTTGTGATTTTCCATATTAATTCTTGTTCCTGATTCTACTATATTCCTGGTTCCAAGATTGCTTCAACTGAAAGTCACTACGCTCTTCGATCTAAACCGCATAGGTATAATCCTGAGGGCTCTTGAATAATCATATTTATTTTATCGAAGTTACGAACTCTTTTCTTGTCATGATGTAGATTTTTGACTAATAACCGTGGTCTTTTTGTAAATTCTAACCTCTTTTCTTATATTTTCTGTATATAATATTCATATTATTATTGTCTTGCATGCTTGCTTATCACCCACATGTTATTATGCTAAAACAAGACCTAAAGAACTGTTCTAATTAATTCAGATAATTTGGACAACCTGTTAGGAACCTCGTAAAATGATTGTATAATAACTGATCATTAAATAATTAGTCTTTTATGTGTTTCCTGAAACCATCTAGATTAACTATTTTAGGGTGTATTAAAACGTTATATGATTATTCTATTGTATAAAATCTGCTGTGAATTGGTATTTAGTAGAGGCCAGCAATGGGCAAATATGGTTCATTATGACCATATTTGTACCCTCACCCCCGAACTCAATTTTTTGGTTCCTGACCATCTATGGAGTCAGGACGGGGAAATCTACATTGGATAAGTCCCTAAGATGTCCCTTCCGTTTCAATCCAATTTGGTTTATGATTCTTCCTCTAAAGAATTGTTGGCGACTTCAAAACGTATTTTTAATAAAACCTTAACAATGGGGCAGTCAAATAAACGCGCTCACACCGCGTGTAGGCATTAAAGGGATTCAAAAATCCTACGCCTACAGCTTGGTTATTTAAGTTCAACTTATCTTTAAAATATTTTGAAGATTTTATCTTTTAGTTTCCATTAAATAACGCTTTTTATAAAGAACAAAACTCGATAGGATGGATACCTAATGGTTGTTTTTATCACATTCAATTTATACCTTTATAGAGTTGATTTTGAAATGGGAATGGGGAGATAATAAAGTAACACAACATGAAACGCTGACAGAAAAAATTTATTTCTCCTGTAAATTTATGAGCTAAATCGATGTTAATGATTATTTCACTAGTACAGAATTGACAATTTGCGTCGGACCTGGGACCCCCATTTGCGTCGGACATTGGTCCGACGGCACAGGTCTCGTCGCAGATGGGAAGAAAGGATCTGCGTCGGATAAGACACGACACAGTTAACAGTACATTTGCGTCGAACCCACCAAACGTGCGACGCACATGACTCATCCCCCATGCACCCACAGCAGCCCAGCAAAGCACCATCTGCGTCGCATGAAGAGCTATATGCGACGCAGATGACACGCCATTTGCGTCGCATATAGCTCTTCATGCGACGCAGATGGTGCTTTGCTGGGCTGCTGCTGGGCTGTTGCGCACTTACATCTGCGTCGCATGTAGTGCCATATGCGACACAAAAGGCGTGTCATCTGCGTCGCATATAGCTCTTCATGCGACGCAGATAAATGTTTTTTTGGTTCTTTTTTTACAGCTTTTTTTTTGTTTTTTTTTCAGCCTTTTTTTTATTTTCAAAACTAAACAAACATTATGTTAATAATTATGAGCAGAAAATTCGGCAGAGTCTCCTTTGTAATTTGGACAACCCAAGAAATCGTTGGGAAAATTTTGCATATATATAACCAAAACCTGTTTCAGTACATCTCAATGAAGCAACCAATGTTGCAATCAATCAACCAACAAGGTTCAAGCAACAAAATATTATTCTAACCTACAAATACATACACTAACCATCAAGCTTAGTTTTCTTCGTTAACGACCCGTACAAAGTATTCCGCAAAAAGTTCTTTGAGGTTGTTGATCTCATATATGGAGTATGGCTCAAGACTTGACGGAAAAGCCTAGAAATATATTAAATTAGTTAATATACTTTAAAATTCTATAAGTATAAATAACGAATTTACAACATACATATACCTCATACAAATTCTTTGAATCATAGTAGAAGCGGATGATTAGAAACATGTATCTCATCACGAAATAGCCGCATTCCACTCCTCCCGATTGTTGAGCACACTACACCAAATTTAAGATATATATTAGAATCGAAAAAAATCCTAAATAGAATTATAAAGTATCAAATACAAAACCATAAGAGTTTTACCCGCATATATGTCCAAGACAATTTAGTTCCTTTATTGGATCCTTCAAGGCGCGTGTATTTTGTATATGCACTAAGTATTGACATTTTGTAACAATTAATTACTATAAACATTTATAAATTATTTAAAATATCATAAAATGCATGTAAACTTATTAACATGTATAAATTATTCTTGATCTTTCTTAGAATCGAAAACCAAACATTCATTCACATCCTAAGTGAGATAAGAAACTCAAAGGCAGTCCCAAACCGGGGACTATTCGAGACTTACTCCTAATGAGTAAGCCTCGAATGGGTATCTAGGCCAATGATGCACACATTGCAATTAAACAGCAAATACCAATCCATTCCTTAGATTTCCCTCCCCACCGCATAAAGGTATGTCCATATATGTTTGGTCATAATTCAACATATACTTTCCCAATCACATAACCAAACAATTCACATATACTTTCCCAATCACATAATTCAACATTATAGGGACAAATAAAACAAATAAACATAAAGCAAAAGCTATAATATATACCTCTGCTCTCAAGGAGCAGTGAAGACAAGCACAACGAGGTGAGCTTGGAGCACCGACAAGCCGACAAGTAGAAGATGGAATGTGGCAACTGCATTAGGGCATTGACCAACCCACAAATTAAATAGTGATTAAGTCATAACTCATAAACATCAACTATCTAATATTAAGACATTACCAAATTAGATATTAAGAAACAACATTAAGATTAAAGTAGAATTGTTAAGATCAATGGTAAAAAAAACAAGAATGACTTGTGAATATAATTATATAGTAGCAAGGAAATATTTTAGAGCACTACAAACTATATAAATTCATGAGCACTACAAACTACAAACATCCTAAATTCAATCTTAAAATTCAATCTTAAACTACAAACTACAATCACTCTACTAATACAATCACAAACTCCTTGATTAACATCTAGAAAAAATAAGACAAAAATTCAAAAAAAAAAGACAGAAATTGAAAATAAAAAGACAGAAAATTGAAAAAAGAACAGACTTACATTGCCGGAGACGGGGAGACGGAACGCAGCGGCGGTACGACGAGACGGAACGCAGCGCGGCGAGACGGAGTGCAACGGCGGCGCGGCGAGACGGAGTGCAGCGGCGGTGCGACGGAGTGCAGCGGTGGGAAGCGTCAGAGAAAATAAGGAGTGCACCGGAGTGTAGCGGCGGCGAGAAAGCCGCAAGGAGTCACCGGCAAAGTTGGCGGCAGCAAGGAGCCGAAACCCGAGAGAGAATAACCCGCTGTCGAGTGAAGCAAGGATGAGCCGGCGAGAGGAGATGCCGGAGAAGTCGACGGCGAGAGGAAATGCCGGAGAAGTCGTCGGTGAGAGGAGGTGCCGGAGAATTTACGGTCGCCGTCGACAGTTAGGGCACTGAATTCGCATGAGAGAGAGAGAAGTGATGCGAGTGAGAGAGCGTTTGTGGGAACTGGCCCAACTGGGGCAAGGATACGAAAAAAATAACTAGGAGTCATCTGCGTCGAACGGGACGTGGGATCCGACGCAGATGACTATTTGTGTCGCACAATGGCTTGATGCGACGCAGATGTTCTGTGGATCTTGGGCATAGGACGTAGCATCTGCGTCACATTAGAACTTGATGCGACGCACATAGGGTAATCATTTGTGTCGTTTGCAAAGTTATGTGCGACACAAAAAGGCCTGTATACATTTTCTTAGGCTATTTGCATCGGATGTCCTGTAATATCCGACGCACATACATCATTTGTGTCAGTTTCTCTCACGTGCGACGCAAATAAACAGACACAAATCGTGAATTCTGTACTAGTGTTTCTTTCTATAACAAATTCCTTGATTGTTTAATTTGATTATGATTATCAATCACATATATTTACCCTTAAAATCTAACCTAACACATTGGAGAGCTACCCGCATCTAATAATCTTTTAACACATGCGTATTTGTTTTGAAGAACTATATCCTCATTGATCCTTAAATTTCCAAAAGAAGACAACTATTAGAATTTCAAACCATTATACTCCGAGTAAGTTTAATTTTTAGAATTTCAAAAAGTTTTATGGACAGACATATTAGCATCATTTGCAGAAAGCTTAATGATACCTGCCACTATAAACGTAGGCTACATGACAAAAGACCCCTCATCTCTTAAAATGTATGCTTGCCTTCTTGTTAAAATTTGACGTAATTAGTGAATTTATACCATGGTCCTCAATCTTAAATCAACCACCAAAAAAGATAGTATCTATATCCAAGCTTTAAAGAGAGTGGTCCTAAGAGAGAGTATATTAGTATGGCATCCGTATTTAAAATGATAATTACAATTATATCAACCAATTTTTGGCTACTATTATTTATTTATAGACCATCGAAATTTATAAGAAATCAATTATCTGAACGAATTAGCTGCCATGCATACTAATATATTTTATCGTTTATATCTATACAATGACTAAAAGTTACGCAAAATGATAGAAGCTGTGTAATAGCCCAAAAATTAGTATCTTGATTAGCGCATTCCAAAAAAAGTTCCCAAATGTATTGTTTGTAAAATGAGTTCAACATTGTGAAATAGTATGTGAGGATATTTATGACTTTAATAGAAGTAGTCAAATATTGTGAAATATTGTACTATGAGAAGAGAGATTGGTAAGCATATTGGAATAGTTTTGGGTAGGCCCATTTGTTGTGTGATAAAGTTAGTAGTCCAAAATAAAAAAGTCTCCTCTCTAGGAAAACTAGGGTTTGAGTGATAGTGTTAGTTTTCCAATCTTTAGTCTCGTTCCTTGAGCCTTCAATCCCTCTTGGGATCCTCATTAGCTGCTATGGCTGATGAAATTACAAGCAAGTGCGCAAATTTAAAGATCATGACCGATGAAAACTCGGTTATTTCTTTCGAAGAAGTGCCGGATGAAAAAGATGACTCGGGTATCGATTTATCATTGGTAGGTAAGGTTTTAACGATTCGCCCTTACAACTTTGAGGCTATGAAGAAGACCATGAACCAGATATGGTCGATCTCCAAAGGTGCCCTATTCAGGACTATAGAAAACGGACTCTTCGTTGTTCAGTTTGCCAATTTACGAGACAAGACGAAAGTCATGGTTGGGAGGCCATGGACCTTTGATTAGAATCTCATGCTGTTAAACGAGATCGAGGGTAACGCTCAACCCTCAAATATTTCCCTAACTCACTGCCCGTTTTGGATTAGACTATATAATTTGCCCATGGATAGTCGAACTGAAAACCGAATAAAGATGATTGGAAGTGGTTTAGGCATGGTTCTTGAAGTGGATTTCGATTGTATAGTTTGGGACAAATCCGCTCGTGTTAAGGTTCTTGTGGATGTGTCGAAGCCTTTGCGACGCATCCAGCAGATTTGATGTAAGGGGGGTGTTGTAGCCATAGTAGAGGTGAAGTACGAGCGGCTTCCGAATTTCTGCTACGAGTGTGGGGTTTTGGGTCACATCGAACGCGATTGTCTTCGAGTTCCAGAAGAAGATTGAACCGAAGAGAAGATGTGGGGCTCGTGGTTGAGAGCCTCCCCTCGCCGTGGCCGCATCAAGATGCTGGAGGAGGCAAAGCAGTTCCGTAGTTGTGCTCGTAATCTAAGCTTTTCTCCTTCCAGCACTGCTGAGAAGGAGGGAGGTAATGTTGTATCTCCTACTGATCATCAGATTACTTCGCCAATTGTGCATAGGGAGGATATAACTTTGCATGAGACGCCTCCTGTGCATGAGGAAGTCACTTTTCAACATGTGGTAGTACCCACACCTAGTGGGTCACCCCCTATTAAAGTGGCAGTAAGTGTTCCTACCCCTTTAACATTTACAACTGGCTTTGTTTCACCTAAAAAAAGCCGCAAGCCTAAAATTCAGCCATGCAAGAAAGTAAATGAAATAAAACTTCCTGATTTGGTTGAAAACTGTTGCTTGAATGCTGAAATAAATTATAACTCAGACCTTAAAAGAAAACATTCTGATGATATGGTACTTGATGACTCTGTGGATGTGAATTTGGGTCAAAAGAAGACAAAAATGAACAGTGATTTGATTATTGATGGCAGTAACTTGATGTCTGTCGAGGCGGAGGTTGGCGAGCTCCAACCCCGCCTGGCATTATGAATCTCTTGTGTTGGAACTGTAGGGGCTTGGGCAAACCCTGGTCAGTTCGTAGGCTCCGTCGTTGGAGCTTGGTGTCGAATTTTAGCCTTGCTTTTGTTTCTGAAACTATGATACTGTAATAGCCCTCATTTCTAAGCTGTCTTATTTAATGTTAATTATAATTTTTAGCTAAATCATATATTAAATACTCTTATTTTATTTGAGTTGAAATATGATATTATATTTACTAACAATATTCGGTTATTCTATTGGTGCTAATGTTATATTTTATTCTTGCTGATAATATTTATTATATGTAGCAAGTAATATTTTAATGTGCGTTTAAGCAAGGCTAATTATTTTAGTAGCTTAATTGTAATATTATATTTCCGAAAGACTTTTGAGTAGTTTGAAGTGTAATTAAATATAGTTTTATATTTTGATTATCCTATTTGCAAGAAAGTTTACATAAAGAAATTACTAAGTTGTATTATTAACATAATTTGGGTTTTAAGAGAAAAATAAAAAGGAGACCCATTTACTTATTCTCTCTCCTCCTTCATGTCTTTTGGTTCGTGGCTGCACAAGGAGAAGCCAGAGCTTCCTCCTTCATGTTCGTGTCTTCAATTGCTAGTGCCAGGGAATTGCTTCACTTTATTCATCACCAAACTACTCAAATTATGGCAATATTCATCTTCTAATTCTTAATCTCTTTCCTCCTCGTGGCTGCTATCTATCTCACCCAAGAACCCCAAAATTGAAAACCCCAAACCCCAACTTGTTTCTCTCTCCTGATTCCTCTATTCCTCTCAGCTTGTCGGCCCTCTTTCACGGCACGCCGGAGCTGTTTCGCGTGCGCCGTTGCTCGGCTGTCTTCATCTCGTTGAGGTTATGTGTGTGTGTGTGTGGTGCTCGTTCTCTCTCTCCCTTTCTTCGTTGCGCTTAGGTTGTCTGCTCGTGGTGAAGCAGCAGTTGTGCTGCTGCTGCACCGTCTCCCCTTCGGTTCGTCGTGGTGGTGTTGCCGCTGTTGTTGTTGCTCGTGTGTTCCCCTCCCCCATTCTTTCGTTATGCTGCTGTGTTGTTGTTGTGTTGCTGCTGCTTTTGGTTGTTGCAGCTGTTGTGGCGTCGTTGGCGCCACCGTGGGCTGCTGCTACCAGTGCCTTGCTGTTGGTGGTGGTGGTTGTCGCCGCTGCTTCTTGTGTTGTTGGTGGTGCGTGTCTTTACCTCTTAACTATGAATATAATTTGCTCCTTCAACTATTACGTTTAATGAGTTTCTTGAAACTGGATTTTATTTTCTTTTTAAGCTTTGAATATGGTTTGCAAATGGATTAAGGAGTATTAGTCTAATTGAGAGGAGTTATGGTGGTTCATTGTGAATGGGTTATTGAATTGTTGTACTGGTTATTGTTGTGTTGCTGTTGGTAATACTACTGTTGTTATTCTCAAAAGGGGTAATGTTTTAACAAGTCTCTTATTTGTTTAGTTAAGTTTGGTTGATTCAGCTCAATGATTTTAGAGTTGTTATGAAGTGAGGATTAAGAGAATGTTAAAGGTAGATAATTTATGTATTGGGAATTGGTTATTGTTTTGCTTCCTAGTTTAGATTAGTTAGAGAATATTGTTATTGTTGGAGGATGACTATGGAGTTGAAGTATTATAGTTGTAAATTTAGAAGAGGTTAATTAGATTAGTTCATGTATAGTGAGGAATCTATTAATTCTTGTTATTGTGGTTGAGGTGAATCATTATGAAATTCAAGTATCATTTGAAGATCAAGAACAATAAAGGTGGTGTGTTGTTGGAGTTCAGATAAGCGAATGAGGTAACTTTTATGTTCAGTAAAATCATTTACTCATGCCCTTCTGTGTGTGGATCTCTCTGTTTTTTTTTTTTTTGATAATTAAGTTCGTACTATGGCCATAGATATGAATGTGATGATGAACTGTCATTGATTAATTATGAATACGTAAATGTTTTGCTGGCTTAGTTTATGAACTGAAAATAGAAAGTGGGCAAGGTACGGGTGGAGGATGGTTACTTCTTTTGACCTGATATGGTCGGCTACGCTCCATAACGAACCTTGGGGGTAGTATTGCCGGGCTCCATAACAAACCTTGGAGGCAGCGTTTGTCCAAAGCTTGTACTTGGCACTGATTTGTTTAGGAGAGTGAGCTATGCCAGCGTTGTAACGAGATGAAAATGATTTGATAAATAAAATGTTTATAACGGGCTGAAGTAAAGGTTACGAGTTTTCCACTCATTTTGGAATTTTGTTGTTTCGTATTTCTTCTCTGAATTTACAGGTTTGGTGTTGTGAGCTCGGAATTGGAAGTGGAGCAAGATAAAGATGTCTTGTGGGTTAAGGATTGTGTTTGTATTTTAGATAGTTGATTCAGGAATAGTTACTGATAATCCGAGAATAGTTGATGTTATTTTATTGTATATAATTTTGGGATTTTAGTCAAGATACTAGTGTAATTAAAGGATTTTGTTTTGTGGGCCCATAAACCACAGGTCCAGGATCGTATATTTCAGGTTGTTTCCGCTACGAGTATTATCTAATTTATAAGTGATTATTATTGTTTTGGTGTTAATTGGGATTTGTGATTGTTAAGGGAGTTAAGCTAGCAGCTCGGGAATCGGGCTGTTACAAATGGTATCAGAGCAACCCTGCGACCGTGTGCTGAGTTAGCCACATAGCGGGGGTAAAAGATCGTTGGGAATGTGTGTCTGTTACTTGGGTAATTAGATTTCAAGTTTTGAGCTATAGAATAAGAATAAGAGTGTAGATTTGTGCAATACTTTGGGAATATAAATATGGAATTCGAAGTTGTAATTTGAGGATATTTGAAATATATTTGTTGGGAATATTGAGAACTTTCTCATAGAAATTTAGAAAGGACTATCGGAGACTGTAGTGCTTGATACCAGGATACTTAAGGTTGATCAATGAGTTTATGTTTTGAAGTTTCGAGGACGAAACTTATTTTAAGGGTGGTAGAGTGTAATAGCCCTCATTTCTAAGCTGTCTTATTTAATGTTAATTATATTTTTTAGCTAAATCATATATTAAATACTCTTATTTTATTTGAGTTGAAATATGATATTATATTTACTAACGATATTCGGTTATTCTATTGGTGCTAATGTTATATTTTATTCTTGCTGATAATATTTATTATATGTAGCAAGTAATATTTTAATGTGCGTTTAAGCAAGGCTAATTATTTTAGTAGCTTAATTGTAATATTATATTTTCGAAAGACTTTTGAGTAGTTTGAAGTGTAATTAAATATAGTTTTATATTTTGATTATCCTATTTGCAAGAAAGTTTACATAAAGAAATTACTAAGTTGTATTATTAACATAATTTGGGTTTTAAAAGAAAAATAAAAAGGAGACCCATTTACTTATTCTCTCTCCTCCCTCATGTCTTTTGGTTCGTGGCTGCACAAGGAGAAGCCAGAGCTTCCTCCTTCATGTTCGTGTCTTCAATTGCTAGTGCCGGGGAATTGCTTCACTTTATTCATCACCAAACTACTCAAATTATGGCAATATTCATCTTCTAATTCTTAATCTATTTCCTCCTCGTGGCTGCTATCTATCTCACCCAAGAACCCCAACATTGAAAACCCCAAACCCCAACTTGTTTCTCTCTCCTGATTCCTCTATTCCTCTCAGCTTGTCGTCCCTCTTTCACGGCACGCCGGAGCTGTTTCGCGTGCGCCGTTGCTCGGCTGTCTTCATCTCGTTGAGGTTATGTGTGTGTGTGTGTGGTGCTCGTTCTCTCTCTCCCTTTCTTCGTTGCGCTTAGGTTGTCTGCTCGTGGTGAAGCGGCGGTTGTCTTCTTCTTGCCGCACCGTCTCCCTTCCGGTTCGTCGTGGTGGTGTTGCCGTTGTTGTTGTTGCTCGTGTGTTCCCCTCCCCCATTCTTTCGTTATCTTTCTTGTGTTGTTGTTGTGTTCTTCGCTGCTTTTGGTTGTTCTTCTTGTTGTGGCGTCGTTGGCGCCACCGTGGGCCGCTTGCTACCCAGTGCCTTCTTGTTGGTGGTGGTGGTTGTCGCCGCTTGCTTCTTGTGTTGTTGGTGGTGCGTGTCTTTACCTCTTAACTATGAATATAATTTGCTCCTTCAACTATTACGTTTAATGAGTTTCTTGAAACTGGATTTTATTTTCTTTTTAAGCTTTGAATATGGTTTGCAATTGGATTAAGGAGTATTAGTCTAATTGAGAGGAGTTGTGGTGGTTCATTGTGAATGGGTTATTGAATTGTTGTCTTGGTTATTGTTGTGTTCTTTGTTGGTAATACTACCGTTGTTATTCTCAAAAGGGGTAATGTTTTAACAAGTCTCTTATTTGTTTAGTTAAGTTTGGTTGATTCAGCTCAATGATTTTAGAGTTGTTATGAAGTGAGGATTAAGAGAATGTTAAAGGTAGATAATTTATGTATTGGGAATTGGTTATTGTTTTGCTTCCTAGTTTAGATTAGTTAGAGAATATTGTTATTGTTGGAGGATGACTATGGAGTTGAAGTATTATAGTTGTAAATTAGAAGAGGTTAATTAGATTAGTTCATGTATAGTGAGGAATCTATTAATTCTTGTTATTGTGGTTGAGGTGAATCATTATGAAATTCAAGTATCATTTGAAGATCAAGAACAATAAAGGTGGTGTGTTGTTGGAGTTCAGATAAGCGAATGAGGTAACTTTTATGTTCAGTAAAATCATTTACTCATGCCCTTACGTGTGTGGATCTCTCTTTTTTTTTGATAATTAAGTTCGTACTATGGCCATAGATATGAATGTGATGATGAACTGTCATTGATTAATTATGAATACGCAAATGTTTTACTGGCTTAGTTTATGAACTGAAAATAGAAAGTGGGTAAGGTACGGGTGGAGGATGGTTATTTCTTTTGACCTGATATGGTCGGCTACGCTCCATAACGAACCTTGGGGGTAGTATTGCTGGGCTCCATAACAAACCTTGGAGGCAGCGTTTGTCCAAAGCTTGTACTTGACACTGATTTGTTTAGGAGAGTGAGCTATGCCAGCTTTGTAACGAGATGAAAATGATTTGATAAATAAAATGTTTATAACGGGCTGAAGTAAAGGTTACGAGTTTTCCACTCATTTTGGAATTTTGTTGTTTCGTATTTCTTCTCTGAATTTACAGGTTTGGTGTTGTGAGCTCGGAATTGGAAGTGGAGCAAGATAAAGATGTCTTGTGGGTTAAGGATTGTGTTTGTATTTTAGATAGTTGATTCGAGAATAGTTCTTGATAATCCGAGAATAGTTGATGTTATTTCATTGTATATAATTTTGGGATTTTAGTCAAGATACTAGTGTAATTAAAGGATTTTGTTTTGTGGGCCCATAACCCACAGGTCCAGGATCGTATATTTCAGGTTGTTTCCGCTACGAGTATTATCTAATTTATAAGTGATTATTATTGTTTTGGTGTTAATTGGGATTTGTGATTGTTAAGCGAGTTAAGCAAGCAGCTTGGGAATCGAGTCATTACGAATCTGGAGTACTATTGCGGAGAATTTGAAAACTAGATTGGGTTACGATTGTGCTTTTGGTGTTGACAGTAGTGGTAGGTCGGGTGGTCTGTGTATTTATTGGAAGTCCGCTATGTTGGATTTTAGTTTGATCTCTTTTTCTAATAATCATATTTGTGGCGATGTGATTGTTGAGAATGGAGTCAAATGGCGTTTTGTGGGTGTTTATGGGTGGCCGGAGACAGGAAACAAGCATAAAACTTGGGATTTGATGAGATCTCTTGGTGACTACGAGGGTCCGATTCTTTTTGGGGGTGATTTTAACGAAGTGCTAAGCAAGTCTGAAGTTGAAGAGGGTCGTGTCGATGATCGTCTAGCTATGCATGATTTCCGAGAGGTTTTAGACGAGCTTCACCTTCGTGACTTGGGTTTCTCTGGTTTATGGTACACTTGTGAGAGAGGAAAGAACCCCACCACTCGGATTCGGGAAAGATTGGATCGTTATTTAGCTTCTCCACAGTGGTTTGATTGCTTCCCTCAAGTGCTAGTTGAACATATGACCCGTTATAAGTCGGACCATACCCCAATAATGGTCCAGCTTTTTGGGGGCAAGCGAAGGAGAAAAAAGAAGAAAAAGAAGAGATTTCGGTTTGAAACTGCGTGGTTGTTGGAGGAGTCTTGTGAGCCTTTGGTCCGAGCTGCTTGGGAGAACTCTTTGGGCATTCCTTTTGAGGCTCGAATTGGTGTAGTTGCGCAGGAATTAGTTGTGTGGAGCAAG
The DNA here is from genome assembly GCA_947648045.1 of Beta corolliflora. Lineage (NCBI taxonomy): Eukaryota > Viridiplantae > Streptophyta > Magnoliopsida > Caryophyllales > Amaranthaceae > Beta > Beta corolliflora. Next base: position 392,063 of record CANSZD010003594.1, read on the forward strand.
GATACTTTAGACAATGCGGGGCGTGCAATTTGTGCGGTTGAGGAGAACATAAAACGGCTGCGGCGCTATTCTCTTCTTTGCGGCCCGTAAATTTGTAATGGAGTGTCATGGTCAGCTTGATGATTTACTCGAGAAACAGGAGGCATATTGGTATTTGAGATCGCGTGTTGCAGAGATAAAAGATGGCGATAAAAATACTAAGTATTTTCATCACAAGGCAAGTCAACGTAAGCGGAGAAATTATATTCATGGGCTTTTTTATGAGAGGGGCGTGTGGAGAGATGATGCAGATGACATTGAACGTGTGGTTGAGACATATTATAAAAATCATGTTCACTTCTAGTTGTCAGTCGGATGATGCGTTGTCATTGTGCTTGATCTTTGTTGTCCCCACTATTTCTGATGAGATGAATGTAGCGCTATGTAGGCGTGTTGTTAAAGAGGAAGTGTGGGAGGCTCTTCGTCAGATGCATCCTAGCAAGGCTCCGGGGCCTGATGGGATGCATGCTGTTTTTTATCATATTGTGGGCGATGATGTCACCTCTGTCGTTGCAGGTATTATCCATGGTACTAGACCCCCAGATGATTTGAATAATACTAATATTGCTCTCATTCCGAAGGTGAAGTCTTCAACTCTTGTTTCTGAGTTCAGGCCAATAAGTTTGTGTAATGTTATTTTCAAACTTGTTACAAAAGTTCTAGCTAACAGGTTGAAAATAATTTTGCCTGGTGTTGTATCTGAAAATCAGAGTGCCTTTGTTCCTGGTAGGCTTATTACGATAATGCTTTAATTGCCCTTGAATTATTTCATTCTATGAAGTATAGATGTAAGGGAATTGAGGGTTTGTTGCAATAAAGCTTGACATGAGTAAAGCATATGATAGGGTGGAGTGGAGTTTTCTTCGGAGTTTGTTGCAAAAAATGGGGTTTGCGGATTCTGGGTAAAATGTGTTATGGATTGTGTGTCGTCCGTGAGATACTCTTTCGTGGTGAACGGGGATGTGTGTGGCTCTGTTATTCCTTCCGGGGGCTTAGAAACGGGGGTGATCCTATATCTCCGTACTTGTTTATTCTTGTTGCAGATGCCTTTTCAACTCTTGTTAGAAAGGCTATTGCAGATAAGTCTATTCATGGCATGAAAGTGAGTCGTAGTGGCCCGGAGATTTCTCATCTTCTCTTTGCTGATGACAGTTTGCTCTTTGCACATGCTTGTAGACTGGAATGCTCAGTTATAGTTGATATTCTCAACAAATATGAAGCAGCATCTGGTCAAAAAATTAATATTGATAAGTCGGAAGTTTCGTTCAGCAAAGGTGTCGGTTACGTGCGTAAAGAGGAGTTGGTGGATTTTTTAGGCATGAGACGGAGTTGACGAGCACTCCAAGTACACGGGTATCCCTACTCTTGCAAGCCGATCTAAACAGCATCTTTTTTCAGGAATCATGGATAGAGTGTGGAAGAAATTGCAAGGATGGAAGGAAAAGTTGCTTTCTCGAGCTGGTAAAGAAGTGCTTTTGAAGGCTGTGATTCAGGCGATTCCAACTTATGTGATGGGTGCTTACAGGTTCCCTGTGGCTATTGTAAAATCTATTCACGCGGCGATGGCTAAGTTTTGGTGGGGTTCTAAGGGTGATAGGAGATCGATGCATTGGAAGAGTTGGGAGTCGTTGTGTAATCCTAAGTGCCGGGAGGCATGGGTTTTCGAGACCTTTACGTTTTTAATGAGGCTCTTCTTCGTCGACAAGCTTGGCGTTTGATTCAATGTGAGGAATCTCTTCTTAGCAAGGTGTTGAAAGCCAAGTATTATCCAAGTTCTAGCTTTCTCGATGCATCTTTGGGCCATGTGGGTAGCTATTCGTGGAGAAGCATATGGGGTTCGAAGTCTTTGGTTAAGGAGGGTGTTCTTTGGCGTGTAGGGGATGGAGCTACTATCAAGATTTGGGAAGATCCTTGGGTGAGTAAAGGAGATAGCCGTTTCATTTCTAGTAGGAGGGTCGAGGAGCTGAACTATGTATGTGATTTGATTGATTTCGGGTCGATGGAATGGGATGCAAACGTTGTGAATGAAAATTTTAATGCGTAAGATGGTCAAGCTATAATGGCGGTTCCTCTAAGTGAACGTCTCCCTCATGATCGGGTGGCATGGGCTTTTACTAAAGATGGTTCCTATTCGGTTAAAACAGCTTATATGGTAGGTAAGTCCGGAAACCTTGATTTTTTTCATCGAGCTTGGGTCACAATATGGGGATTGCAAGTCTCTCCAAAGGTGAGACATTTTTTGTGGAAAATTTGTTCCAATTCTTTTGCCGGTGCGTGCCACTTTAAAGCACGGACATGTAATCAATGATGATTCTTGTCCTTTGTGCTTAGAGGGCCCGAAAGCGCTTTTCATGCTTTGTTTGCTTGCTCAAAGGTGAGAGAAGTTTGGGTGGGGGCTGGTTTGAGTAGTAAAGTGCCGTAAGAGGAGGTTGACAACCGGTTGCATTTGTGGGATGATTGGCGGGGAGGTGGAGAATGATGTGTTGATTACTATGAGTTACATGGCTTACTACGTGTGGCACGGGAGAAATAAGGTGGTGTTTGAGCAATGGTGTAGACCGAATGATCAAGTTGCGGCTCTAGCAATGAAAGCAAGCGCGAGATTATGGCGATTACTCAAGGTGTATTTATGGAAGTATGGTGCGCGTGAGTCGGGGAGTGCTAAGGCGTGGCAGCCCCCCCTGCTGGGTGTGTCAAAATAAATGCAGATGCCTCGCTTAGTGATGATGGATGCAAAGTTGTTAAAATCGAGATTCTAGTTTGAATCGGAAACGACCTTTAGAATCGAATCGTAAAATCGAATCGTATAATCGTAAGATTCTACAAGCACGTATAATCAATATATTGTACTCAATCTTCATTGAATGTGCTAAAATTATAAGTTAAAAGACCTAAAAATTGGAAAAAATTATTGTTTACCCACTATATTGGCAATAACTAACAATATATATCTATTATTTGCTTTGTTAGCATGATTTAAATTTGCGAGGTTTTCGCTAGTCAAAAGAATTGTATAGAATCGTCTAGAATCGTGAATCGAATCGTCTACCATATTTTGAATCGTAAAATCGTAAGATTTTAAGATTTGAATCGCGATTTTAATAACTTTGGATGGATGGGTTGGTATGGGTGTTGTGGCTCGAAATGAAGTGGGAGATGTACTGTTTGCAGCGACTCGTAGGGTGAGAGCTTGGTGGCCCGTTGAAGTTGCGGAGGGGAAAGCGTTATGCCTTGCAATCAAGTTGGCTCGAAGCCATGAGTTACAAAATGTTATATTTGAAACTGATTGCCTTACCATTGCTAATAGGTTGTCGAGGGGTGCTATCTATTTTTCTGATTTAGATGCTGTTTTAGAGGATGCTTTATTTTTTAGCAAGGATTTTGTTTCTGTGAAGTGGTCTCATGTGCTACGGGATGGTAATTGTGTTGCCCATCACCTAGCTAGACTTATCCCATTTGGTGTCGAACAACGTTGGGAGTCTCATTGTCCAGCGGAGGTGTCTCCTTATGTTCTTATGGACACTTTGTCCATTGATTAATATATTGCACCTACTGTTTTCAAAAAAAAAAAGTATATAAACTTATTTTGGATTTTGTAAACCAAATTCACTCACTCAGAAGTCATATTTGTAGTAACAGAAAAGGACCCATTTATTTAAGGGTTAATTGGCTAGAACAGCACAACCTTGGGCTCTGGTGCAAGAAACAGCACAACCTTTAACGGGTGCAATGCGTAGCACAACCCATTTATTCTGTGCACCGTGGGCTGCTGCTACCAGCGCCTTGCTGTTGGTGGTGGTGGTTGTCGCCGCTGCTTCTTGTGTTGTTGGTGGTGCGTGTCTTTACCTCTTAACTATGAATATAATTTGCTCCTTCAACTATTACGTTTAATGAGTTTCTTGAAACTGGATTTTATTTTCTTTTTAAGCTTTGAATATGGTTTGCAAATGGATTAAGGAGTATTAGTCTAATTGAGAGGAGTTATGGTGGTTCATTGTGAATGGGTTATTGAATTGTTGTACTGGTTATTGTTGTGTTCTTTGTTGGTAATACTACCGTTGTTATTCTCAAAAGGGGTAATGTTTTAACAAGTCTCTTATTTGTTTAGTTAAGTTTGGTTGATTCGACTCCAATGATTTTAGAGTTGTTATGAAGTGAGGATTAAGAGAATGTTAAAGGTAGATAATTTATGTATTGGGAATTGGTTATTGTTTTGCTTCCTAGTTTAGATTAGTTAGAGAATATTGTTATTGTTGGAGGATGACTATGGAGTTGAAGTATTATAGTTGTAAATTTAGAAGAGGTTAATTAGATTAGTTCATGTATAGTGAGGAATCTATTAATTCTTGTTATTGTGGTTGAGGTGAATCATTATGAAATTCAAGTATCATTTGAAGATCAAGAACAATAAAGGTGGTGTGTTGTTGGAGTTCGGATAAGCGAATGAGGTAACTTTTATGTTCAAGTAAAATCATTTACTCATGCCCTTCGTGTGTGGATCTCTCTTTTTTTTTTTTTTTGATAATTAAGTTCGTACTATGGCCATAGATATGAATGTGATGATGAACTTCATTGATTAATTATGAATACGTAAATGTTTTCTTTGGCTTAGTTTATGAACCGAAAATAGAAAGTGGGCAAGGTACGGGTGGAGGATGGTTACTTCTTTTGACCTCGATATGGTCGGCTACGCTCCATAACGAACTTGGGGGTAGTATTCTTTGGGCTCCATAACAAACCTTGGAGGCGGCGTTTGTCCAAAGCTTGTACTTGGCACTGATTTGTTTAGGAGAGTGAGCTATGCCAGCGTTGTAACGAGATGAAAATGATTTGATAAATAAAATGTTTATAACGGGCTGAAGTAAAGGTTACGAGTTTTCCACACATTTTGGAATTTTGTTGTTTCGTATTTCTTCTCCGAATTTACGGGTTTGGTGTTGTGAGCTCGGAATTGGAAGTGGAGCAAGATAAAGATGTCTTGTGGGTTAAGGATTGTGTTTGTATTTTAGATAGTTGATTCAGGAATAGTTACTGATAATCCGAGAATAGTTGATGTTATTTTATTGTATATAATTTTGGGATTTTAGTCAAGATACTAGTGTAATTAAAGGATTTTGTTTTGTGGGCCCATAAACCACAGGTCCAGGATCGTATATTTCAGGTTGTTTCCGCTACGAGTATTATCTAATTTATAAGTGATTATTATTGTTTTGGTGTTAATTGGGATTTGTGATTGTTAAGGGAGTTAAGCTAGCAGCTCGGGAATCGGGCTGTTACAAATGGTATCAGAGCAACCCTGCGACCGTGTGCTGAGTTAGCCACATAGCGGGGGTAAAAGATCGTTGGGAATGTGTGTCTGTTACTTGGGTAATTAGATTTCAAGTTTTGAGCTATAGAATAAGAATAAGAGTGTAGATTTGTGCAATACTTTGGGAATATAAATATGGAATTCGAAGTTGTAATTTGAGGATATTTGAAATCTATTTGTTGGGAATATTGAGAACTTTCTCATAGAAATTTAGAAAGGACTATCGGAGACTGTAGTGCTTGATACCAGGATACTTAAGGTTGATCAATGAGTTTATGTTTTGAAGTTTCGAGGACGAAACTTATTTTAAGGGTGGTAGAGTGTAATAGCCCTCATTTCTAAGCTGTCTTATTTAATGTTAATTATATTTTTTAGCTAAATCATATATTAAATACTCTTATTTTATTTGAGTTGAAATATGATATTATATTTACTAACGATATTCGGTTATTCTATTGGTGCTAATGTTATATTTTATTCTTGCTGATAATATTTATTATATGTAGCAAGTAATATTTTAATGTGCGTTTAAGCAAGGCTAATTATTTTAGTAGCTTAATTGTAATATTATATTTTCGAAAGACTTTTGAGTAGTTTGAAGTGTAATTAAATATAGTTTTATATTTTGATTATCCTATTTGCAAGAAAGTTTACATAAAGAAATTACTAAGTTGTATTATTAACATAATTTGGGTTTTAAAAGAAAAATAAAAAGGAGACCCATTTACTTATTCTCTCTCCTCCCTCATGTCTTTTGGTTCGTGGCTGCACAAGGAGAAGCCAGAGCTTCCTCCTTCATGTTCGTGTCTTCAATTGCTAGTGCCAGGGAATTGCTTCACTTTATTCATCACCAAACTACTCAAATTATGGCAATATTCATCTTCTAATTCTTAATCTATTTCCTCCTCGTGGCTGCTATCTATCTCACCCAAGAACCCCAACATTGAAAACCCCAAACCCCAACTTGTTTCTCTCTCCTGATTCCTCTATTCCTCTCGGCTTGTCGTCCCTCTTTCACGGCACGCCGGAATTTGTTTCGCGTGCGCCGTTGCTCTCTGTCTTCATCTCGTTGAGGTTATGTGTGTGTGTGTGTGGTGCTCGTTCTCTCTCTCCCTTTCTTCGTTGCGCTTAGGTTGTGCGCTCGTGGTGAAGCAAAGCCGGTTGTCTTCTTCTTTGCACGTCTCCCCCTCCGGTTCGTCGTGGTGGTGTTGCCTTGTTGTTGTTGCTCGTGTGTTCCCCTCCCCCATTCTTTCGTTATGCTTCGTTGTGTTGTTGTTGTGTTCGTCGCTTGCTTTTGGTTCTGGCATTTGTTGTGGCGTCGTTGGCGCCACCGTGGGCTTCTGCTACCGGTGCCTTCTTGTTGGTGGTGGTGGTTGTCGCCGCCGCTTCTTGTGTTGTTGGTGGTGCGTGTCTTTACCTCTTAACTATGAATATAATTTGCTCCTTCAACTATTACGTTTAATGAGTTTCTTGAAACTGGATTTTATTTTCTTTTTAAGCTTTGAATATGGTTTGCAATTGGATTAAGGAGTATTAGTCTAATTGAGAGGAGTTGTGGTGGTTCATTGTGAATGGGTTATTGAATTGTTGTCTTGGTTATTGTTGTGTTGTTTGTTGGTAATACTACTTGTTGTTATTCTCAAAAGGGGTAATGTTTTAACAAGTCTCTTATTTGTTTAGTTAAGTTTGGTTGATTCAGCTCAATGATTTTAGAGTTGTTATGAAGTGAGGATTAAGAGAATGTTAAAGGTAGATAATTTATGTATTGGGAATTGGTTATTGTTTTGCTTCCTAGTTTAGATTAGTTAGAGAATATTGTTATTGTTGGAGGATGACTATGGAGTTGAAGTATTATAGTTGTAAATTAGAAGAGGTTAATTAGATTAGTTCATGTATAGTGAGGAATCTATTAATTCTTGTTATTGTGGTTGAGGTGAATCATTATGAAATTCAAGTATCATTTGAAGATCAAGAACAATAAAGGTGGTGTGTTGTTGGAGTTCAGATAAGCGAATGAGGTAACTTTTATGTTCAGTAAAATCATTTACTCATGCCCTTCTGTGTGTGGATCTCTCTGTTTTTTTTTTTGATAATTAAGTTCGTACTATGGCCATAGATATGAATGTGATGATGAACTGTCATTGATTAATTATGAATACGCAAATGTTTTACTGGCTTAGTTTATGAACTGAAAATAGAAAGTGGGTAAGGTACGGGTGGAGGATGGTTACTTCTTTTGACCTGATATGGTCGGCTACGCTCCATAACGAACCTTGGGGGTAGTATTGCTGGGCTCCATAACAAACCTTGGAGGCAGCGTTTGTCCAAAGCTTGTACTTGACACTGATTTGTTTAGGAGAGTGAGCTATGCCAGCTTTGTAACGAGATGAAAATGATTTGATAAATAAAATGTTTATAACGGGCTGAAGTAAAGGTTACGAGTTTTCCACTCATTTTGGAATTTTGTTGTTTCGTATTTCTTCTCTGAATTTACAGGTTTGGTGTTGTGAGCTCGGAATTGGAAGTGGAGCAAGATAAAGATGTCTTGTGGGTTAAGGATTGTGTTTGTATTTTAGATAGTTGATTCAGGAATAGTTACTGATAATCCGAGAATAGTTGATGTTATTTCATTGTATATAATTTTGGGATTTTAGTCAAGATACTAGTGTAATTAAAGGATTTTGTTTTGTGGGCCCATAACCCACAGGTCCAGGATCGTATATTTCAGGTTGTTTCCGCTACGAGTATTATCTAATTTATAAGTGATTATTATTGTTTTGGTGTTAATTGGGATTTGTGATTGTTAAGCGAGTTAAGCAAGCAGCTTGGGAATCGGGCTGTTACAGATACAGAGTACTATTGCGGAGAATTTGAAAACTAGATTGGGTTACGATTGTGCTTTTGGTGTTGACAGTAGTGGTAGGTCGGGTGGTCTGTGTATTTATTGGAAGTCCGCTATGTTGGATTTTAGTTTGATCTCTTTTTCTAATAATCATATTTGTGGCGATGTGATTGTCGAGAATGGAGTCAAATGGCGTTTTGTGGGTGTTTATGGGTGGCCGGAGACAGGAAACAAGCATAAAACTTGGGATTTGATGAGATCTCTTGGTGACTACGAGGGTCCGATTCTTTTTGGGGGTGATTTTAACGAAGTGCTAAGCAAGTCTGAAGTTGAAGAGGGTCGTGTCGATGATCGTCTAGCTATGCATGATTTCCGAGAGGTTTTAGACGAGCTTCACCTTCGTGACTTGGGTTTCTCTGGTTTATGGTACACTTGTGAGAGAGGAAAGAACCCCACCACTCGGATTCGGGAAAGATTGGATCGTTATTTAGCTTCTCCACAGTGGTTTGATTGCTTCCCTCAAGTGCTAGTTGAACATATGACCCGTTATAAGTCGGACCATACCCCAATAATGGTCCAGCTTTTTGGGGGCAAGCGAAGGAGAAAAAAGAAGAAAAAGAAGAGATTTCGGTTTGAAACTGCGTGGTTGTTGGAGGAGTCTTGTGAGCCTTTGGTCCGAGCTGCTTGGGAGAACTCTTTGGGCATTCCTTTTGAGGCTCGAATTGGTGTAGTTGCGCAGGAATTAGTTGTGTGGAGCAAGGATACTTTAGACAATCTGGGGCGTGCAATTTGTGCGGTTGAGGAGAACATAAAACGGCTGCAGCGCTATTCTCTTGCTGCTGACCGTAAATTTGTAATGGAGTGTCATGGTCAGCTTGATGATTTACTCGAGAAACAGGAGGCATATTGGTATTTGAGATCGCGTGTTGCAGAGATAAAAGATGGCGATAAAAATACTAAGTATTTTCATCACAAGGCAAGTCAACGTAAGCGGAGAAATTATATTCATGGGCTTTTTTATGAGAGGGGCGTGTGGAGAGATGATGCAGATGACATTGAACGTGTGGTTGAGACATATTATAAAAATCTGTTCACTTCTAGTTGTCCGTCAGATGATGCGTTGTCAGCTGTGCTTGATGCTGTTGTCCCCACTATTTCTGATGAGATGAATGTAGCGCTATGTAGGCGTGTTGTTAAAGAGGAAGTGTGGGAGGCTCTTCGTCAGATGCATCCTAGCAAGGCTCCGGGGCCTGATGGGATGCATGCTGTTTTTTATCATATTGTGGGCGATGATGTCACCTCTGTCGTTGCAGGTATTATCCATGGTACTAGACCCCCAGATGATTTGAATAATACTAATATTGCTCTCATTCCGAAGGTGAAGTCTTCAACTCTTGTTTCTGAGTTCAGGCCAATAAGTTTGTGTAATGTTATTTTCAAACTTGTTACAAAAGTTCTAGCTAACAGGTTGAAAATAATTTTGCCTGGTGTTGTATCTGAAAATCAGAGTGCCTTTGTTCCTGGTAGGCTTATTACTGATAATGCTTTAATTGCCCTTGAATTATTTCATTCTATGAAGTATAGATGTAAGGGGAATTGAGGGTTTGTTGCAATAAAGCTTGACATGAGTAAAGCATATGATAGGGTGGAGTGGAGTTTTCTTCGGAGTTTGTTGCAAAAAATGGGGTTTGCGGATTCCTGGGTAAAATGTGTTATGGATTGTGTGTCGTCTGTGAGATACTCTTTCGTGGTGAACGGGGATGTGTGTGGCTCTGTTATTCCTTCCAGGGGGCTTAGACAGGGTGATCCTATATCTCCGTACTTGTTTATTCTTGTTGCAGATGCCTTTTCAACTCTTGTTAGAAAGGCTATTGCAGATAAGTCTATTCATGGCATGAAAGTGAGTCGTAGTGGCCCGGAGATTTCTCATCTTCTCTTTGCTGATGACAGTTTGCTCTTTGCACATGCTTGTAGACTGGAATGCTCAGTTATAGTTGATATTCTCAACAAATATGAAGCAGCATCTGGTCAAAAAATTAATATTGATAAGTCGGAAGTTTCGTTCAGCAAAGGTGTCAGTTCTGTGCAGAAAGAGGAGTTGGTGGATTTTTTAGGCATGAGACAGGTTGACAGGCACTCCAAGTACCTGGGTATCCCTACTCTTGCAAGCCGATCTAAACAGCATCTTTTTTCAGGAATCATGGATAGAGTGTGGAAGAAATTGCAAGGATGGAAGGAAAAGTTGCTTTCTCGAGCTGGTAAAGAAGTGCTTTTGAAGGCTGTGATTCAGGCGATTCCAACTTATGTGATGGGTGCTTACAGGTTCCCTGTGGCTATTGTAAAATCTATTCACGCGGCGATGGCTAAGTTTTGGTGGGGTTCTAAGGGTGATAGGAGATCGATGCATTGGAAGAGTTGGGAGTCGTTGTGCAATCCTAAGTGCCTGGGAGGCATGGGTTTTCGAGACCTTTCTATTTTTAATGAGGCTCTTCTTCGTCGACAAGCTTGGCGTTTGATTCAATGTGAGGAATCTCTTCTTAGCAAGGTGTTGAAAGCCAAGTATTATCCAAGTTCTAGCTTTCTCGATGCATCTTTGGGCCATGTGGGTAGCTATTCGTGGAGAAGCATATGGGGTTCGAAGTCTTTGGTTAAGGAGGGTGTTCTTTGGCGTGTAGGGGATGGAGCTACTATCAAGATTTGGGAAGATCCTTGGGTGAGTAAAGGAGATAGCCGTTTCATTTCTAGTAGGAGGGTCGAGGAGCTGAACTATGTATGTGATTTGATTGATTTCGGGTCGATGGAATGGGATGCAAACGTTGTGAATGAAAATTTTAATGCGTAAGATGGTCAAGCTATAATGGCGGTTCCTCTAAGTGAACGTCTCCCTCATGATCGGGTGGCATGGGCTTTTACTAAAGATGGTTCCTATTCGGTTAAAACAGCTTATATGGTAGGTAAGTCCGGAAACCTTGATTTTTTTCATCGAGCTTGGGTCACAATATGGGGATTGCAAGTCTCTCCAAAGGTGAGACATTTTTTGTGGAAAATTTGTTCCAATTCTTTGCCGGTGCGTGCCACTTTAAAGCACAGACATGTAATCAATGATGATTCTTGTCCTTTGTGCTTAGAGGGGCCCGAAACTGCTTTTCATGCTTTGTTTGCTTGCTCAAAGGTGAGAGAAGTTTGGGTGGGGGCTGGTTTGAGTAGTAAAGTGCCGTAAGAGGAGGTTGACAACTGGTTGCATTTGTGGGATGATTGGCAGGAGGTGGAGAATGATGTGTTGATTACTATGAGTTACATGGCTTACTACGTGTGGCACAGGAGAAATAAGGTGGTGTTTGAGCAATGGTGTAGACCGAATGATCAAGTTGCAGCTCTAGCAATGAAAGCAGCGGCAGATTATGGCGATTACTCAAGGTGTATTTATGGAAGTATGGCTGCGCGTGAGTCGGGGAGTGCTAAGGCGTGGCAGCCCCCCCTGCTGGGTGTGTCAAAATAAATGCAGATGCCTCGCTTAGTGATGATGGATGCAAAGTTGTTAAAATCGAGATTCTAGTTTGAATCGGAAACGACCTTTAGAATCGAATCGTAAAATCGAATCGTATAATCGTAAGATTCTACAAGCACGTATAATCAATATATTGTACTCAATCTTCATTGAATGTGCTAAAATTATAAGTTAAAAGACCTAAAAATTGGAAAAAATTATTGTTTACCCACTATATTGGCAATAACTAACAATATATATCTATTATTTGCTTTGTTAGCATGATTTAAATTTGCGAGGTTTTCGCTAGTCAAAAGAATTGTATAGAATCGTCTAGAATCGTGAATCGAATCGTCTACCATATTTTGAATCGTAAAATCGTAAGATTTTAAGATTTGAATCGCGATTTTAATAACTTTGGATGGATGGGTTGGTATGGGTGTTGTGGCTCGAAATGAAGTGGGAGATGTACTGTTTGCAGCGACTCGTAGGGTGAGAGCTTGGTGGCCCGTTGAAGTTGCGGAGGGGAAAGCGTTATGCCTTGCAATCAAGTTGGCTCGAAGCCATGAGTTACAAAATGTTATATTTGAAACTGATTGCCTTACCATTGGTAATAGGTTGTCGAGGGGTGCTATCTATTTTTCTGATTTAGATGCTGTTTTAGAGGATGCTTTATTTTTTAGCAAGGATTTTGTTTCTGTGAAGTGGTCTCATGTGCTACGGGATGGTAATTGTGTTGCCCATCACCTAGCTAGACTTATCCCATTTGGTGTCGAACAACGTTGGGAGTCTCATTGTCCAACGGAGGTGTCTCCTTATGTTCTTATGGACACTTTGTCCATTGATTAATATATTGCACCTCATTGTTTTCAAAAAAAAAAAAGTATATAAACTTATTTTGGATTTTGTAAACCAAATTCACTCACTCGGAAGTCATATTTGTAGTAATGTGAAAAGGACCCATTTATTTAAGGGTTAATTGGCTAGAACAAAGACAACCTGGGCTCGGTGCAAGAAACAGCACAACCTTTAACGGGTGCAATGCGTAGCACAACCCATTTATTTTGTGCACCTCGTGTTTAAGTTGGTGCTACGCATTGCACCCGTTAAAGGTTGTGCTGTTTCTTGCACCAGAGTCCAAGGTTGTGCTGTTCTAGCCAATTAACCCTTTATTTAATTTTGTCTTTCTAATTAGTTGGGGAGGTATGCAATTGTGTAAAAGCCATCCTCGTAATCTCTTTCCTTAGTGTCTTCTCAAGAGGATGCCATGTAAAATTAAGTCTTTGTGCTGTAAAGATATAAGCAAGGCGATCCAAAGGCTCATCTCATCTTAATTCATCTTCTTGCTTATGCAGATGGAGCGCTTAGATTGATGATGATGTGAATAAGAGTGATCAGCAATCTTGAAATTTATGTTGTTATGTTCATCGTACCTTTCTCCTTCCCGTTTCCTTTTGAAAGAATAACAAAATTGCAATGACATTGCTGCAGCATTTTTTCATGCATAGTTCATCTTAGTGGTTAGGTTCTTTTCCCCAAATATGCATCCTAGCACTTTGAGCTACTAAATTAATCGGTAACCACATTAATTCACTTTTTTTTGTTTTTACGGAATTTGAAAGTTCAAGAAACTCAATACCATCTGTTTTCATCTTCTCCATCTATCTCTCCTCTTCTCAGTCTCTATTCGCAAGTCATCAATCACGTCTTCCTCCATCTTTCTTGGTTTTCACCGATTTCCTTCGACTAATCCAATACCTATGAAAATAAAAACTCATAATAAGGCAATTAAAATTCAGCAAAAAAAATTAACAATATGTAGTCTCTTTCTAAACTGTATGTAATCCCCCATAATTTTATGAATTTAATAAATACATTTTAATGCATAATTATATATATTTTAATGTTTAAATAATTTATTTCTCAAAAGGTTGATTATTTGAAAGTCAAAAGAATTATTTAATGATTTGAAGTAATTAAATATTTTATCTAGTCATACTTTGAAAATTATTTAAATAGTTTAAACATCTTTGAGTTTAGTAAAAAGGATTTTAAAATGGGTTAGAGGAACCCAACTATGCCAAGTGTCAATCATTAAATATTATTGAAAGCCCAAACACAATGCCCTAAGCCCACAAGGGTTAACTATATATATAACACCCCATAATTTCAAAGCGGAAAAGAAAGAAATAATAATAGTATTAATAGGACGATGGCGGAAACATCGTCTTCTGGGAATGTCACTACTACAAGAAATGCGTTTAAATAACTAAGTGATAAACCAACATAAGTAAATAGTATAAATAAAATTAATTAACTAGATTAATAACCAAAAGAGAAAACTAGCTCTTCAACTAACTGAAAGTCTATGCCTAAAACATCTAACATTTTAATGCTCACATCTCAACCCGAGCCCAAAACGAAAGAACATTCCCATCAACATAACTTTGCAAAATATACAACAAATATCCACAATCGGTGGGGAGTAACTAATGACTCTCCCGGCTCAATTATGATCCACATAGGAGTTATCAAGCATTAATAAATAAGTCTCAATCAACATAAAATATCAAACTGAACCAAATAACAGCCAAACAACAACTAACATTTCGACATGCTTAAATAAATTAAATCAACAATAATGAACTTAAGATAAGCATACAAGATCCATATCATAAGCCTCCAAAAATAATTAAACAAAATAATATAATAGCTTTTGAGAAAGAGCAGAACACCAGTGGATCGCAACCCACTTCCTAAGGTTTGTCAGATCTAAATCTCCAGACAGCCTATGGGCTTACGTTCCCTACTGCCTGTGTCTAAGAATGGCCAAACTCCCGATGCAGGATAGTACCCAGCTCAGTACTTCCCAACCTCTCGGACGACAACAATTAACCCAGGTACGTAATACCCCTAAATCGCAACCTAGGTGGTTGGCATGTTCTTCACCGAGGACTACATCTATCCCACCGGATATCTTAATCTCAATAAAATAGTTCTACAAATAAATACAATAATTTATTCATCCATTAATCCTCAAATATAAATAATAAGGATGCCCTTAAGGCCTTACACCCAAAATCAGCAGAAACTAGGATAGCAATCCAAGAGTTTCAATTCAACAATATTTATTCTTCCTAAAGTATTAGTAATAATAATACTAATAAAATCATTTCACCAGACTAAAAAGAATAGACCTTCATTAAAATATAATTATACACCAAAAACACAGTATACTCAAATAATCCACCTACTACACTCTCGTTGTCTGAGTTTGGGTACAAGGTTAATTACAACGTTAGTTATAATACCCCCGGTACATAACTCTTGGCGAAACGGTACTAAAGACAGTATTATTCTCCCTCGAGTACTGTAACGTCGACAACTTTGATATTGATTTATAAAACTACAACATTATTACACTCTCAATTTAATTACAAACAATAATACCATCATAAAATAAATAAGACACTCACAATATTATAACTATATATATATGTAAATATATCATTCAACTCATGTACACATATAACAATAGTCATATATAAATATACTAATTAACAAAGGTAGATGTAATTCCCCACAACAACCTGACTATGTCAAGCACTAACCCTTTTTTTACTACTACAGGACAATGATGTAATATATATATTATAATTAACAAAAGAAGAAGTAATTATCACAACTAACCATCTACTTATTTCAAGAACTTCCAGTGACTACTACAGATCAAGGATATTATACATCACGGAGGATGTATCAGAAACTTTAAGATTATGTAAGACATAGCAATCTTGTTACCAGCTATATAAAAAAAAGTCACGAACAAACTCTTTCTTCAAGAGACTTATACTAGCAGACAGCAGACATTCATTCTCTCAAATTAACAACATTATGATCTTGTTCAAGCAAACTCATAACTGCATAATGATATGATTTTACAAAATTTACTAACCAAAACCTAAGTTATACAGAAGATAATAAAACAAGAATTCTAACCACTAAACCTGAGCAAGAATAACAACACAATATAATCAGTTTCTTCCACAATATTTACCACTCACAAGCATTCATGTATGACAAAGAATAACATCAATAATATGAAACTTTACCCACCCACCTTTCTTAGCATACAAATTACCCCAACTTAGATATTAAGAACTAAATAATTCCTAAACAAATTCTAATCGTACTAGGTTCACCATTAGTTAACTGGATTTTAGGTGGAAAATAATACTAGAATGGCAAAGAAAGAAGAGAATAACATTGCTCCCGAAAACTCCAAGGAAACCGGATGAGTCGCCTGATTGAATCGCAAACTGCGACCAATTCTTCGAGTATCTTCATAAACTGATGACACCATGAGCAATATCTCTCCGAGTAGATGAATTTCGACTACTCACACGCCCAATTCCGATAAGAAGCGAAGGAGATATGGGGCAGGCAAGATGGGTGCGCAGAAATGGCCGAAAACGCGAGAAGGAAGAAGGACTCTTTGTCTTTCTTTCTAAGGCTAGCGTGAAGGGAGGTTTTGAGTGCAGCAAAATAATGTGATTATTCATATTATTAAGCAAAGGTTTAATTGCATTAAGATGGGTTAATGGGGGGATGACTCTTCACCTTTTGGTGGTTACAAAGAGGGATAGAATATGCTAATACTATGCTTAATACTCCTCTAAATTTCGGACAGCATAAGAAGGAAATGGGCTTGCAAAATTCGTTACGTTGGTCGACCCATAATATATACAACGCTTAAAAACTAAAATCACACGCTACTTAAATTTATAGAATTACTAAACTATATGATAAAATAAATACGCACATTATATATATAACTAATAAAATTCCTAAATAAATATATACACTTTAAATTAATAAACACAACCACATAATGCAACAACTAAATAATTATACATGTTCAAAATAGTTTAAATAATAAATTATTTTATTTTAATAGAAAAATATTATTTTAATGTAAACAAACGCCAAAATAAAGAGTGAAAATTACGGGGTGTTACAATTACTCCCGCTTAAAAGAGTTTCGTCCTCGAAACTTCAAAACAACCAAGAGATCAAAAGAAAATACTCTAGATATGGAACATTAAGAAAAACACACATCAATGGATTTTATTAAGAACTAAACAACTTTGCGGGTATAAAATTTGATAACTCAAATAATATACATTTTATTTTGGAAGACCAAAAAAAAGTTGTATTGTAAAGAAGTATGGTAACAACCATCATTTATAAAATGTGAAAGAACCAAAGACAAGTAGGTAAAAACGCTTGCACAATAAACTATAGGTAATTTTGCAAAAGAAGCAGGAATAAATATTTACGTAAAATTATAAAAGAATAAATCTGAACATACATAAATATTTTCATAAAAGAAACCAAGAAGCAAAAGTTCGTAAATTGATAGCCAAACCAATTTAAATAGAGATAACCACACAGGCTTATACTCCACTTAAAGAGATAAGAACACTTTAATAAAGAGTAGCTAACTGCTTTATTAAAATAGCACTTACGAACTCAAGTCAAGACATATGTTATAAGAGCGTACGCCTCCTAAACATATATATGAAGTTTTAAGTTCGCAAAAAAAATTGATAACTTTAAAATAAATTTCACAACGACGAAACACTAATAATAAATAGGCGATAAAATACTAAATAATAAACAATAATTTTAAATTTTGCCGAGTCGACACAAATGTGCATGGAACCACCCATTGCAACCTAGTATCAACAAAACAATATTTGAAGTCTTCTTATCAAATCGACATTAAAGTTTACCGGAATCACCCAATATAAACTTAATATCAACTCAAAAAGAAAACTAACTCAAAATTGATAAAATGTGTCAACTTATCAAATTGACATACAAGTTAAAGGAATCACCCATTATGACTCAATATCAACTCAAACAAGTTTAAAATTTAGACTTATCAAATTGACATACAAGTCAAAGGAATCACCCATTATGACTTAATATCAACTCAAACAAGTTTTAGATTTCGGCTAAACACAATTTTCTTTTCAAAGAGAATAGCAAAATATTAACAATAACAAAACTTAAATATCAAAATATAATTCTAATATAAGTATGAAATTTATTAAGAGCAAATATATAAAATATTATTTGAAATATGAACTCAAGTTCGAAAGTTTTGTAAATGACAAAAAAAAACAAATAAGAAGTACTCACATAAAACCAGCACTTTGTTGAAAGAAATAGACGCTACATATCGTCTCACATAATAAAACACACTATTAAGCAACCATAAAAATAGAATAACAGCAATGCACTATACATGACTATGTTAAAATAAAATAGAAGTTTATTTTTAAAATGCACAACACAAAACAATTTAAACGCGCAACTCAACCCCGAACTAGAGGGCTATAAATCACTTCGCTTTCGCTGCGCACTCTGATAACAAGAAAGGTTAAACGTAGGAGGCCCTGCAAATAAGATTAGCAAACTTGGTAGACTAATTCCACTAATAAACAAGTAACTATACATATTATATATGCTCCACAAGCATGAGAGCAGACCACATTCCATAAGGCTTCCTCTTACTTACTCGACCCATCTTTCTCTCATTATAGCGAAACTACAAAACTTAATTCTAAACAGATTTTGTCTCCTAAGGCTAACTAATAATTCTAACGAATCATTAGCAACTCTTTTTCAGAGTTTAGGAGCGTTTTGCTCTGATACCAACTGTAACACCCCATAATTTCAAAGTGGAAAAGAAAGAAATAATAATAGTATTAATAGGACGATGGCGGAAATATCTTCTTCTGGGAATGTCACTACTACAAGAAATGCGTTTAAATAACTAAGTGATAAACCAACATAAGTAAATAGTATAAATAAAATTAATTAACTAGATTAATAACCAAAAGAGAAAACTAGCTCTTCAACTAACTGAAAGTCTATGCCTAAAACATCTAACATTTTAATGCTCACATCTCAACCCGAGCCCAAAACCAAAGAACATTCCCATCAACATAACCTGTAAAAATATACAACAAATATCCACAATCAGTGGGGAGTAACTAACAGCTCTCCCAACTCAATTAGGATCCACATAGGAGTTATCAAGCATTAATGAATAAGTCTCAATCAACATAAAATATCAAACTGAACCAAATAACAGCCAAACAACAACTAACATTTCGACATGCTTAAATTAAGTAAATCAGCAATAATGAACTTAAGATAAGCATACAAGATCCATATCATAAGCCTTCAAAAATAATTAAATAAAATAATATAATAGCTTTTGAGAAGAGAGCAGAACGCCAGTGGATCGCAACCCACTTCCTAAGGTTTGTCAGATCGAAATCTCCAGACATCCTATGGGCTTACGTTCCCTACTGCCTGTGTCTAAGAATGGCTAAACTCCCGATGCAGGATAGTACACAGCTCAGTACTTCCCAACCTCTCGGACGACAACAATTAACCCAGGCAATACCCCTAAATCGTAACTTAGGTGGTTGGCATGTTCTTCACCGGGGACTACATCTATCCCACCGGATATCTTAATCTCAATAAAACAGTTCTACAAACAAATATAATAATTTATTCATCCATTAATCCTCAAATATAAATAATAAGGATGCCCTTAAGACCTTACACCCAAAATCAGCAGAAACTAGGATCGCAATCCAAGAGTTTCAATTCAACAATATTTATTCTTCCTAAAGTATTAGTAATAATAATACTAATAAAATCATTTCACCAGACTAAAAAGAATAGACCTTCATTAAAATATAATTATACACCAAAAACACAGTATACTCAAATAATCTAACTACTACACTCTCGTTGTCTGAGTTTGGTTACAAGGTTAATTACAACGTTAGTTATAATACCCCTGGTACATAACTCTTGGCGAAACGGTACTAAAGACAGTATTATTCTCCCTCGAGTACTGTAACGTCGACAACTTAGATATTGATTTATAAAACTACAACATTATTATACTCACAATTTAATTACAAACAATAATACCATCATAAAATAAATAAGACACTCACAATATTATAACTATATATATATGTAAATATATCATTCAACTCATGTACACATATAACAATAGTCATATATAAATATACTAATTAACAAAGGTAGATGTAATTCCCCACAACAACCTGACTATGTCAAGCACTAACCCTTTTTTCACTACTACAGGACAATGATGTAATATATATATTATAATTAACAAAAGAAGAAGTAATTATCACAACTAACCATCTACTTATTTCAAGAACTTCCAGTGACTACTACAGATCAAGGATATTATACATCACGGAGGATGTATCAGAAACTTTAAGATTATGTAAGACATAGCAATCTTGTTACCAGCTATATAAAAAAAAAGTCACGAACAAACTCTTTCTTCAAGAGACTTATACTAGCAGACAGCAGACATTCATGCTCTCAAATTAACAACATTATGATCATGTTCAAGCTAACTCATAACTGCATAATGATATGATTTTACAAAATTTACTAACCAAAACATAAGTTATACAGAAGATAATAAAACAAGAATTCTAACCACTAAACCTGAGCAAGAATAACAACACAATATAATCAGTTTTTTCCACAATATTTACCACTCACAAGCATTCACGTATGACAAAGAATAACATCAATAATATGAAACTTTACCCACCCACCTTTCTTAGCATACAAATTACCCCAACTTAGATATTAAGAACTAAATAATTCCTAAACATATTCTAATCGTACTAGGTTCACCGTTAGTTACCTGGATTTTAGGTGGAAAATAATACTAGAATGGCAAAGAAAGAAGAGAATAACATTGCTCCCGAAAACTCCAAGAAAACCGGATGAGTCGTCTGATTGAAACGTAAACTGCGACCAATTCTTCGAGTATCTTCAAAAACTGATGACACCATGAGCAAGATCTCTCCGAGTAGATGAATTTCGACTACTCACACGCCCAATTCCGATAAGAAACGAAGGAGATATAGGGCAGGCAAGATGGGTGCGCAGAAATTGCCGAAAACGCGAGAAGGGAGAAGGACTCTTTGTCTTTCTTTCTAAGGCTGACGTGAAGGGAGGTTTTGAGTGCAGCAAAATAATGTGATTATTCATATTATTAAGCAAAGGTTTAATTGCATTAAGATGGGTTAATGGGGGGATGACTCTTCACCTTTTGGTGGTTACAAAGAGGGATAGAATATGCTAATACTATGCTTAATACTCCTCTAAATTTCGGACAGCATAAGAAGGAAATGGGCTTGCAAAATTCGTTACGTTGGTCGACCTATAATATGTACAACGCTTAAAAACTAAAATCACACGCTACTTAAATTTATAGAATTACTAAACTATATGATAAAATAAATACGCACATTATATATATAACTAATAAAATTCCTAAATAAATATATACACTTTAAATTAATAAACACAACCACATAATGCAACAACTAAATAATTATACATGTTCAAAATAGTTTAAATAATAAATTATTTTATTTTAACAGAAAAATATCATTTTAATGTAAACAAACGCCAAAATAAAGAGTGAAAATTACGGGGTGTTATAATATAAACCCACAAAACCCAAAAATTTCCCCACATAAAACACACTTTATTTTCTCCCTCTCTCCTCCTCTTTTTCGGCCCTCACTCTTCTCCCTCTCTCCTGATTTTCTCTCATCCTCTCGTCACACATTGGCAGCCATGCGCCGCCAGCCTGCCGCCCAGCCCGCCGTGCCGCCGGTGGTCCCCCTCGGTCTCCCTCCTTCTTTTGGTTATTTAAGTTCGTCCTCCTCTATTTTTATTCAATGTTAAGTTTATGTTTTTGAGGATTGATTTAATGTTTTAATGATTAAAGTTTATAGTTTGATGATTTAAATATAAATTCCCGATTATGTAATTTATATAGTGAAGTAATTAAAATTTCAGATTTAGTAATTATGTTTAAACTAGGGTTTTAGGTATCAAAGTATGGATTTTTAGGGTTTTATAAGTTGGAAAATCATAGTATTATATATGATTATGTCTAAGCATGTTTTAAAGGGTTTTAAACACATTATAAGTTGCTGGAATTTTTATTAGTATGTTTATGATGGATTTTTGAGAATTTTTAATGACTAGTATAGTGGTACTATACTAGGAGACATTAATAGTGAAGTTTTAATGGTTAAAAAGAATTTTAAATGCTTTTAAAGAGGGTTTAATATATTTTAATGTTGCTGGAATTTTGATTAAGTATTGATTAGTGGTTGCGTTGATAATTGGTAGACGGAGATTTCTCCTTAGGCGATTTCTAAGGTTGTTAAAGTGGCCGCGCATATTGTCTACACAAGGTACGTACATACCTATGTGTTGGTTGGATTAGTATCATGTCCTAAGGATGGGATTGATGTAGTATCATGTATAGGGAACTATTTATAGTTCATATATGATTTATATTCAAGTGAGATTGCATGTTTTATGCCGTTGTGTGAAGCATGTTGATTATGTTGGTCATATTATGTTTGTATGGATGATTGATGCAAGCATATGGGATTGGGAACTTTGTTTTATTAATTCACATGACACTATAAGAAAAACGCTCATCAACGACGAGAAATTCGATCGCAAAAAGGCCCATTTTGGTCGTAAAAGGCCTTTTACGACGAGAAACGCGTATGGTCGTCAATCGTCGCTATAGGCTTGGTTGCGAAAAGTATTGGAAACTTTTACGACGAGTTTGTTAAGATCGTCGTAATTAGTTTTTTACGACGAGAATCAAATCTTGTCGTAAATTAATTTATTTACGACGAGAATTCTCGTCGCAATTGTTGTTTTTGGTGGTTAAGTAAAAGGATTTTTGCGACCATATTTCTCGTCGTAAAAGGATTTGTAATAACGACAAAAATAGTACCTAATTTTTGTTCTTTCTTACGACTACTATTTTGGGTCTCATAATTCACTTTTATCTACCTCATATATCAAGATCAAAGGTCGCAAAACGATATATTATAATATTAAGTAGTTACAAGTTGGCACCAAAATACACCTTAATATAATCACCCTAAAACATTGTGATTTTCATTGAAAAATAATGTCAATTAACACTTGTCCAACAAAAGGATATATTGTGTTTACCATTGCTAAAAAAAACCCATAATAATCTGCCAAAATATTACAAGCTATTTCTTCAAAAGGAAAAAGTATTACAAGCTACAAGTAGATGGAGGATTCAACCAATGTTCATGTTGAGCCCTCAACAATTACGCTGATCTAATGCTCTAATATTCATCGTTAACCTGCATTCCTACACAAAATAGGAATATTATGAAGGATAATAAAACAAATGACTACAATTTAAATGTTAGAAAATAAAAACATATAACTACAATTACAACAAATTACTAAAACATGTTGTCAAAAGGCAGTTTAAATCACAGTTTTATAAAAAACCAAGCATAAAAAAACCTGTTATCCACATACAAATTTAATACAAGAACCAATATCACATCTAGAAGGCAACATATTTAACTAAGACAATGATAAAACGTTGTATAGAGTACAATAAAGAAAAAAGCCAATTTAACAAACTAAGCATAAAAAACTTTACTCTCAACCAAGGAGAAAGCAACACCAATACACCGACAATCATGGCCAAAAACAAGTTCAACTAATATGTAATACTTGTATTTGGTAAGCAACAAATACCAAGATCTCAAAAATGTAAAAAAGGCATGCATTTTACAGAATACACTGTACCAAAAGTAGTAAAAAGTTGGGGAGCTAATACAGGTGTTATATCATTAACAATTATGATTAGAGTAAATTTGCTTACTGTCAATAGTTGATTCCACAGGAGTCAAATTAATTGTTGACAAATGCAACTGAAATCCAAAGCTTTCAAGAGCTCGTTATTTCCAGAAAGCTAGGGAGCCATTCGACCTTAACCGCAGGTGCACCAGTCCATAAGAGCAGCATACAAAATTGAAAATTGAAACATGGACCATTGAATGTATCTTCATTGAACAAAATCAAAGACCCAGCTAACCTTATTGCACAGAATGGCACACCAAAAGTCACAAGCAGAAGGCATCAGTGATTCCTCAGATGAAGATGAATAGAACACTGTAGATGGAAAAAAATGAACATGAATGAAAAAAGATATAACATCTCTGGCAGTATTTAAAAGATATAGGCACAATTGGATAGAACCCATGTACTTACACAGATTAAGGGTCCATTTAGCTATTTGTTGTTCTAGATAACCATAGATCATAATCAATTTAGAAAGCCATTCGTTCAAGAGTAATCCTTCAAGAAATGTCTCTCCTGTAAGGAACAACTGACTGAAATCAATAATAGCATGTCTTACTTGCCAAAACACAGTGGCAAAGCATGTACATAGTATCAATGGAGAGACGGTGTAACAGATTAGTACCCAACTACCCATCGGTGAGCTATGATCCAGTAGCACTTTGAGTTCATCACTCAAAGAGTTCTGTAACAACAATCACTCTTCAAGCTGGGTAATAACCAAGGGCGATGGAGTTCTCTGTAGGGAAACATTGGTTTACACACCGGCACCTAGGGGTGCTAATCGAGCGAGTCGATCGCGAGCAGGGGTCTGCTCGACTCGACTCGAAAATCGACCGACTCGTGCTCGACTCGACTCGAAACTCGTCGAGTATAAAATTTCCTAGCTCGACTCGTGCTCGATAATAATTATTGATGCTCGACTCGACTCGAGTACTCGACTCGAGCTCGTTAAGCTCGACTCGGCTCGACTGATCGACTCGAACTCGTTAAGCTCGACTCGACTTGGGCTCATTATGCTCAACCCAAGCCAAGCCCATCAAGCTCGGCCCCAAACTCTCAAGTGTCATCCTTCCCTTTTATAAAGAAAAGAAGCTTTGGTTTTTAGTTTTCAACCAATGTGGGACTTTTGTTTAAGCCACCATCTTTTTATAAAGTAAAATAGGCTTTGATTTTTTGTCTTTCTACCAATGTGGGATAAGTTTTATGCATTGTTTCTCCCTCCCCCTTTCCAACTTATTTACCTTACTTTCTTTTTAAGTATATTTTTTTCATTCTCATTTCAACAATTTATATAAAAAATTTTAACGAGTTGTTCGCGAGCTTATCGAGGCGAGTTGGAGCTTGCTCAACTCGACTCGTTAAGGTCTCGAGTCGATCACGAACTCGAGTCGACATAATTCGAATCGAGCGTTGACCGAGTATTAACCGAGTCGATCACGAGCTGCTCGTGAGCTGCTCAACTCGATTAGCACCCCTACCGGCACCAAAAGCAATATAACATGACAATATTATTTATAAAAAAAATAGAGAAAACCTGAGTTCCAAAGACTTTGGACCATTAGCTTAGTTTAAGGGAGGTTGAGAGTTGAGACCATATCAAAAGAAGAAAAGTCACTTCTTTTGCTCAGTTTTGTGGAGGACAAGATAAGCAAATTATAGTACCGTTGCAATTTACCCCCAAATTGAGATTTGATAAATTGAAAAACCCTAACAAAGAAAATAAATCTGAACAAGAAACATACAAACCAAGAAATTTGGTCAATCACCTCATAACCTTCCATTTTACACTTCACCTCTCCATTCTCGAATCAACCCTTCGAAAACCAAGAAATTTCACAATTTTTTTTAGGATCAGTGTACTTAACAAACAACAATTTATTAATCAAAGCACATATATAACATTCAACATCTCAACATCACCAAAGTTCAAGAGAGAAGAGAAAGACTCACAACATGCGGCGTTAGAGCGGCACAATGGTCTGCGCATAACTCATAACTCAGCTAGAAACGGCAAATTAAGAACAATATAACTGAAAACAAAATCGCAAAAATTACCCAATTTGTAAACTAGTCAAGGGAAAAATACAGCGCAATGTCATCATTCCCCATCAAGATGACAATTAAACCACCAATTACAATCTCCAGCCATAACTGCACAATTAAGCAATAAATTAACCAAATTCCCCCAAAAAAAATCCGAAAATGAAAATTCAGAAAAAGAAAATTTACCAGATGATTGATAAGTGGAACGGCAAGGAAGAAGAAAGGAGGAGAGAGAAAAACAAAAACCACCGAACTTCATATCATACTTCAATTCAATCATCAATTTAATAAGAAAAAAGACATTTGAATTGAATTAAAGGAAACGAAATGAAAAAGATGAGAACTGGACTAAATTTTCTCTCTCCAAGTGTAAATTCATAACTAGAAAATTGAGGAAAATGTGCGAACGGGCTGAGCGCCGAGGGTTCTGCACACAGGCGCAGGGGAGGGAGATATGCGGGGTAAGAGAAAGTGAGGGTGAGATGAGAAAACACGGGAGAAACAGGAGAGGAGAAATGAGGGTTTGATGAGGATGCAGGGTAAAAGGAGGGGAATATAGGGTTTGATTAAAGTCCAAAAAATTCAATTTTTTTAAAACCCTCTCGAATGAATTTGAAGCCCGCGAGAATAATTCAATTTTTGGCGACGAGCTTCTATACATCTACAACGAGAAATCAGGCCCCATTGTAAAAGGTTAACATATTGGCGACCAGATACAAAATCGTCGTATTAGACTCTTATTTACGACGAGAAACGCGTAAGGTCGCTAAATTTGGTCGCAGATAGAGGTTTTTCTTGTAGTGTGAGGGATTAATAATTATATTGCTATTGGATCGTGTTGTTGTTCCCTTTGGATTATTTTATTTACTTTATGAGGACCGAGACCCTTATTTGGTAAGTTGGTTATTCGCCTATAAAAGGTTGGTTGATTGTTGACTTGGATCAACAAATAAATAATGGTTATGGAGTTTCTAATTGGAATTATTCTTGGATTGTTAAGTTGATGATCACCTTATCTGATCCTAAGATAAAAATGGAAGTTTATGTATCCTTGGTGATTATTTTATTTGTCTTACTTTTGTGAGTCATAACAAATAGATAATTTATTAATCACTTAAAATGAAAAGTGAATAGCAATAAGCTTTAGATTTGTGCACGTCTGAAGTGTTGGACTAGTATGAGTTGGAGTACATGGTGGTAGCCCATGGTTTTTCTTGGGACCAGATTGATCACCGTGTCCTATTTGATTTAAAAGGTTCCTCGATATCGTTGGTCACGGGAGTACGGAGTCGCTCCCCTACTTCGTCTTCTAAATTGAAGAATGGTTTGGTTCGGACAACTCTTTCCATTGCCTATTCAATCTAAATTATAATTAATTTAAGTTGTAGAGTCAAGTTCAGTAAAGTAGTCTGTTCTGTTATTATATTATTATTTATCTTTGCCTTAATGTTTATTAGTATCATGTTAGGTTTTTTTTATTTATTACTATGTAATACTCAGCTTTGCCGATTACGTACTTTTGTGTGTATGTTGATCATGGTTGTGCCTTATTGATCCTGTAATGACCCATTTGGTGAGCAGTCTCTCGGGATCAATAGTACATTATCCATTTCAGGTTTGAAGATGATGCATCGTGGGTTCGTGATTCGTGGAGAGCTTGTGTTTAGATTTTATACTCTATAGTTGTTTAAATTTGGTTGACTTTGACTTTGGATTGGTTGACATTTGACTTTGGTTTGGTTGACTGTTGACTTTGGTTTTTGGAGTTGACTTTTTTAAGTTTATTATTTTCAAAGTTGTTTATTTTTTTCCGCTGCAAAATTCTGAATAAGCCGATACGTTATCACACGGGCGATAATACTTTGATAATTATCTAAGTTTTATATTAAAAAGGTAATTTGAAAAATAGAGGATTGTCGGGGTGTTACAAAGTGGTATCTTGGAGCTTACATTTTTATTGGTCTTTCGTGCCAACCTTTAATTTTAGGCGCGTAGTTACTTTAAATGAATTTCATAGAAAACGAGCTCCTACTTATTCGTTGTACTTAAATCACTTTTCTAAACATATTTCAAATTGTAAAAATAGGTTCGAAAATATTTTTGGTTCGAATTATTTTTTTAGAGGTCCGGATTTTTTTTTTATTCGGTTCGAATTTCTTTTTGTTCGAAAATTCTGATTTTCGTTTTTTTTCGGTTCTTTTCATAAGTTCGAAAATTTTATATATTATTTATTAGTTATTGATTTTAATACTTCTAGGCCCCGTTCTTTTGAACTTTTTTGACTGAAATTAAATTAAATTAAATTAACTGAAATTAACTGAACTGAACTGAAATTAAATTAACTGAACTGAAATTAAATTAACTGAACTGAAATTAACTGAAATGAACTGAAATTAAATTAACTGAACTGAAATTAACTGAAAATAAGTTCAAAAGAACAGGGCCCTAGTTTATTTTGGTAACTTTATTAATTTTGTGAGAGATGGGTAGTATAGGAAGGGCATATAGGATAGAAATATTATATGTCTGCATTTAAATATTTAGTTGAGCATGTTTATATTTTTCTTATCTGCTGAACTGTTTAGTGTTATTCCTAGCTTTAAATTATTTGTCTATTCTTGCTTATTGTTATTGTTGGGAATATACGCTAAGTGAGGGTATTATGTACTTATAAATGTCGTATTCATCTGTTATAGGATCTCTACTCATGTCTGATAGTCAAGTTGCCCGACCAAGTAGCTACTTCAACCCTATTGTGCTTAGTGATGATGAGTCCGATATGGAGTATGATAGCGAGAGTTTCACTAGCCTAGATTTGGAGATGCGCCGTATATTGAAAGTTACCAATCTTGATAGCGATGATGAGGCTATTCAGGAGTTTGACCGTGCTATGGGGCAAACCCGAAAGGCTATCTACAATGCCATTATGAGGATTGTTTTTGGTGGACATAGTGATTTCGAATCAGAAGAGAATGAAGACGATGAAGACTTTGAAGAAAAGAATGATAATGTATCTCCATAGACTATTTATTTATGCTTCACTAGTAGAATAATTGTTAATTGCGGCGGTTTCTAAGTGGCCTATTGCTGAGGATTTCACGCCCCCGCAAATCAAGGCGCAGCAATAGGTAAAATCTATTGCTGCGGTTCTAGAACCGCATCAATAGGTTTGACTTATTGCTGCGGTTGTTGCCCAAAACCGCAGCAATAGGTACTTGTACAGGTAATTTTTTTTTTTTTGCATTTTGCCATCAAATTTGAAAGATAAAAACCTGGCAACTAACCCATCCACTATCCACCAAATTCGCAGACGAACTGAAGATGAAATGACAAATGAGCATCAGATTTTTTAACCGAAACTAAACTCAAAATGAAACCAACATAAAAAAAACAAACATCACATTCATTCACAATAAATGAAACTAACAATAGGAACCCTGCATCACGTTCATTCTAAAAAATAAATGAAAAAATCGAAACTCCTAACATCAGATTATAACCGTAAAAATTATAACCTAAGTAAAATCTAAAATTATAACCGTACCAACTTACATAAAAGTAAGTAAAAATTATAACCGTACCAACTTACAAGGAAAACAAAGATGATGAAAATCAGATCTAAGAAAAAAAAAACTAAAACCTAACATCAGAGGAATCACGCCGCTGAGGTAGGGGGAAAGCGAGCGAAGTTAGTCCCGCCAAGGAATCACGCCAGTGTTTAGCGAGATGATAAAAATCGAGCCGAAGTGAGGCCGCGAACGATGCCCGAAAATGGTGGTGCGATTTCGCAACGACGCCATGTTCAATCATCTTTGCCACGGAGTCGCCGGTCTACAATGATGAGAGGAGAGAGAAAGAGAATGCCGTCGAGTCACCGGTCTACAATGGCTAGAGGAGAGAGAACGAGAGGAAGCTCGAGATTGAAGAGAGAGGATGCTCGAGATTTGAAGAGAGAGGATGCTCGAGATTTGATGGAGGAGAGAGAGATTGTAGAGGAAGCTCGAAGAAAGGAGTGAAGGGAGACGGCGATTTGCTGTCATATATTGAATGAGGAAACCCTAAGTATGTCATATTTTAAAAAAGGGAGAGATATTGTTGCGGTTCTTTTTAAAAACCGCAGCAATAGATTATAATATTATTATAAAAAATATATTTTAATCTATTTTAATCTATTGTTGCGAAGTTAGTCCCGCCAAGGAATCACGCCAGTTTTTCTTTTCTTTTGACATGGTTTATTGCTGCATGTAGGTAAAACCGCAGCAATTCAGCCGCAGCAATAAGCAATTATTCTACTAGTGCTTTAATATTAGTTGTTGGATAAGTAGTCAAGTTACAATGGTTTAAATTTCTTTCTTTAGTATCTTTATCTTGGTTAAGGAATAAGTATAGTTATTATGGATTGGAAAAATATTATCATCATCATTTTGAGAAAAAAAGTGATTATTTAGTTATTCAAGTGAGCAATAATTTATTTTAGTACGCGAATGGGGAATATTTTATTTTATTGTTGTGATTCAATTTTATTTGATCCTCTTATATATATGTATTGGTGATGTGAATATTTATTCATGAATGAGTATATGGTTGTTATGGTTCATAGTGTGTGAACCTAATGTTGTTGTGATTTCATAAAGAATTGTATTTTGATGCGACCTTGTATGGTCAAATCAAGTGATGCCTTTGTAGAGAATGGCAAGTAAGTTGTGAATCGAAACCTAAAGTAGATTTATGTTAAATTTCAGGTCGCGAAGTAGAATGGCAAACGATGATACCGCCTTAGCTTCTGTTATTCGCCTATTGGCAGAGAATTTGACTCGCGAAAGAGTTGAGCGTCCCGATCCTGCTGGGACATGTTTGAAAGACTAGCTAAGATCAAGCCACCGTACTTTAAGGGGCAAGCTGACCCTACATTCTTAGAGAGTTGGATTAGGGAGTTTGAAAAGATTTTTGGGGCTGTAAATTGTCCTGAGGCTATGAAAGTAGGTCAAGCTGTGTTATATCTGAAAGATGAGGCTGATTTATGGTGGAAAGAAAATGGAACTAGACTTAGTGTTGTTGAAGGGTTTAATTGGGATTCCTTTATTGCTGCTTTAAGAGGAAAATTTTACCTTGCTTTTATGAGAAAACAAAAGGCTCAAGAGTTCATAAACCTTAGGATGGGGAGTATGACCATTTATGAGTATTATAGCAAGTTCATAGCATTGTCAAGGTTTACACCTGAGGTAGTAGCTACTGAAGAGCTAAAGGCTCAAAGATTTGAGCAAGGTTTGACTGAGGAAATCCATCTGGGGTTAGGTAGTGAGACTTTTGCATCCCTAGATGTAGTTTATGGAAGAGCCGCTCATATTTATGGTCTTCATCGAGGCATGACAAGAAGAATGTTGTAGTGGGTGTGATGTTATGGTTTTATATAGAGTTTTTCCCCCTACTTATAAGCTAAAAAGTATGTCAATGGTGCTCTTATGAGCCATTTTGTGCTAACTTTCTCCATCTAGTTGTGGTTTTCTGTTCTGTGTCAAATTGCAGGTTTTAGGGAGTTATCTCCCTATTTTCTACTATTAATTGACCATTACGCTGGACTGGAGAGGTTTTATGCGGAGTTTCAAAGTCCCGAGGATACTTTCCGGGACCCTTGAGCAAAGAAGAATTGAAGACTTGGCGTTTAGAGCCAAGAAGGAAGATCCGGACCAGAGCCCGATTTCATCGGGCTGCATACGCTCGATCGGGCGCTCACAAGGGAGTTGATCTGCTCTGTTGCGGGCCCGATCGGGTGCTGTCGCCCGGTCGTTAGTTCGCTGAGGAGCCCAATTGGGCGGTTCGGCCCGATTTCATCGGGCGTGCTTAGCGATGGTTTGCGCTAGATGCTGAGGTTTGGTGGGCCGCCCGATTGCATTGGGCGTGTCGGCCCGATTGCATCGGACGAGGTGGTTTTTTGGAGCTCTGCTGCTGCGTTGAGCCCGATTCCATCGGGCGTACTTGGCCCGATCGGGCGACTGACCTGACGCGTGTTTTTAATGATTTTTCGGGCTATTTTTCTAAGACTTTTCCTAGTTGTTTTAGGATTAGTATAAATAGCAAAATCAGAATATCTTTTATTCATCTTGGTTTTAGTCCTTAATTTCTCATAGTTTCTCTCAAGAACCCAAGTTTTACTACTTTTCATTGTGGATTCAAGATCAAACCTTTGGATTATTCGCAAGTTCAATATAGTTCTTCAGTTTGGTAATCTTCTTTATTGTTTTCTCTATTATTGATTAGATTAATTTCTTAGTTATTTGCAATAGTTCAAAGTATGAATTTTTACATGGAATTTGTTATTGTTTTCTCAAGCATGAGTGAGTAGTTTTATTTCTAGGATTGTGGGGATCTATGTATGCAATGAGGGATTGATAGATTAGTATAATTACCCTCTATTTCAATTGTTTCCTGTGATTGAATCGTTCATGCTAGATTTATGAATTAGGCCTGATTTGTATTTCTATTATCGCAATATTGAATCTGCTTCGAGAGGAGAGATTTCGTATAGGCTTTCAATCATTAGGCATAGTGATCCTTGACCATGCGAGAGCGGCTAGGTGATCTTTGAGGGAGGTAATGTTTGAGAGAAATTACATGTGCCCTAGATAAATTGACTTATTGGGTGGTTATTATTCGTCTCTGATTTCCCAAATTGTATGCATAGTGATCCATAGTCCTAGTTCTTTATTAATTGATTCTTACCTTCGCATTTAGTTCTGTCAATTGCTTAGTTTAGTCACACACCCATTTTCATCTGATTTAGTTAGTATAATATTAGAATTCAGATACAATAGTATAACTTTCTCCTTGTGGATTCGATCCTGACTTCCCTGACTACTTGTTAGTGGACCTTAGGTTATTTTTGATAAGGTGATACGACTTTAGCCTGTCAAATTTTGGCGCCGTTACCAATGCAACCAAGAGATACTGCCAATACCATCACTCTTAGGAGTGGAGCGCGGTATGATGGTCCGGAGATGCCTAAAGATGCTCCGGTTGGGTCCGACAAGAATGAAGCTGTCACTGACAATTCCAACGCTCCTAAGGAGGCAAGCAATGCAGAGAAGCAGCCAGTAGCTGAAAAAGTTCCATCTACCTCACCTGTGATCAAGGTACCGTTCCCCAATAGACTATTAAAGACTAAGCTTGATCATCAGCTCGGTAAGTTTTTGGAGATAGTGAAGCATCCGTGTGTAAGCTGTCCCTTTTTCGAACTTATTACTCAAGTTCCCGCATATGCTAAATTTTTGAAGGAAGTTCGACTAGGAAAATAGCCTTTAATGAAATTGAGACTGTAGCTTTCATCGAAGAATGTAGTGCTCTTTTTGCAAAACCCGGTCCCCACCTAAATTGAAAGACCCGGGGAGTTTCTCTATCCCTTGTAACATTGGCACCATTTTTATCGATAAGACTTTATGTGATTTGGGTGCTAGTGTTAGTGTCATGCCCCTTACTGTTTGCAAAAAGCTAGACATGGGAGATTTAAAATGTACCAATATTACTCTTCAAATGGCTGACCGTTCTATCAAATACCCCCTAGGTATCCTAGAGGACGTCCCTATGAGAGTAGGTAAATTTTTTATTCCTGTGGATTTTGTTGTGCTTGACATGGAAGAGGATACTCAGATCCCAATTATTTTAGGGAGACCATTCCTTCATACTCTTTGGAGCTGTCATAGATGTTAAGAATGGGAAATTAACTTTGACTGTGGGAGATGACAAGGTGACCTTTAGTTTGACCAATGCCTTAAAAAGTCCCATGCTAGAGGAAGCCTGTTATAGAATTGATGTCATTGATGTGCTAGTTAACGATGACATGCCTCAATCCCTTCTGCGGGATCCTCTGGAGGCTTTGCTTTGTTTTGCATCTTCTACAGGTGATGGTAATCCCTTGAGTGCTGCAGTGGATGACTGGGAAGCAGTTCTTACATGTAAAGAGCTTGACGGTATTACCACTCATGACAAGGAACGGTTAGTAATGATACTCAACCGGTAGAGGTAAAGAAACCTGAACTGAAACCTCTTCCCCCTTCTCTGCGCTATGCTTTTCTGGATGAATCTGAATATTATCCTGTGATTGTTAGTGCTTCACTGAATGATGGTCAAATGTCTCAACTTTTGTCTGTTTTGAAAAAACATAAACAAGCCATTGGATATAATATTGATGATTTGAAAGGCATAAGTCCTGACTTCTGCATGCATAGATTTCACTTAGAGGATGATCATCGTCCTAGTATACAAGGCCAACGTCGTTTGAACCCCAATATGCAGGAAGTGGTTAAGAACGAGATTATGAATTTGCTTGATGCTGGAATCATCTACCCCATTGCTGACTCTAAGTGGGTGAGTCCAGTTCAACTGGTTCCTAAAAAGGGAGGTACTACTGTTGTTAAAAATGAATTAATTGCTACAAGAGTAGTAACTGGTTGGCATATGTGCATTGACTATAGGAAATTAAATGTTGCCACCAAGAAGGATCACTTTCCCCTCCCCTTCATTGACCAAATGTTGGAAAGGCTAGCTTGTCACTCTTATTTACGTTATCTAGATGGGTATTCGGGTTTCTTCCAAATCCCTATCCACCCGGATGACCGAGAGAAGACCACCTTTACCTCGCCCTTATGGTACCTTTGCCTATCGAAGGATGCCATTTGGATTATGCAATGCACCCGCCACCTTCCAACGTTGTATGATGGCCATTTTTTCTGAGTTCATTGAGTCCATTATGGAAGTGTTTATGGATGACTTTAGCGTGTATGGAATTGATTTTGATGCATGTTTGATAAATCTGGCTAAAGTTTTGAAAAGGTGTGAAGATGTCAATCTTGTCTTGAAGCGGGAGAAGTGCCACTTCATGGTTCTTGAAGGAGTGGTACTTGGTCATATTATCTCGAACGTGGCATCCGGGTGGATAAAGCAAAAATTTAAGTGATTGAGCAATTACCCCCTCCCCGTGAATGTAAAAGGGGTGCGAGGCTTTCTTGGTCATGCGGGGTTTTATCGCCGCTTCATCAAGGATTTCTCTAAAATTGCTAAACCACTTACTCGGTTGCTCCTCAAGGATGCCCCGTTCTTTAGCCGATAACTGTCTTGTATCTTTCAACGGGATCAAGCAAGCTTTGATTCTTGCTCCCATCATTCGATCTCCGGATTGGAACCTTCCATTCGAGATTATGTGTGATGCTAGCGACTATCTTTGTGGGAGCCGTGCTTGGTCGGAGGAAGGACAACATCCTCCATGCGATATACTACGCTAGTAAGACACTAGGTGAAGCTCAAGTTAACTATGCCACCACCGAGAAAGAGCTTCTAGGCGTGGTCTATGCACCGGACAAGTTCGGGACTTATTTTTTCGGGGTCTAAGGTCATTGTTTATACCGACCATGCTTGCATTGAAGTACCTCCTAGCCAAAAAAGAGGCCAAGCCTAGACTCATTCAGGTGGATTTTTTTGCTCCAAGAATTCGATTTAGAGATCGAGAGATAAAAAGGGAGCGAGAAAATGTAGTGGCGGATCACCTGTCCAGATTGCAGTACGAAGATATGGAAGAAGGTCTACCCATTGATGACTCATTTCCGATGATAAGCTCCTGGCGGTCCACTTCGTCACCCCGTGGTATGCCGACTTCGCCAACTTCGTGTGAGTGGACGGACTTCCCCGGTAGCCGAGTTACCGGCGAGAGGAAGAAATTCATCCATGAGGCTAAAAAGTATTTTTGGGACGACCCTCTACTGTACAAGCTTTTGCGACACCATCTATAGGCGATGTATTCCAGAATGGGAGGTTCATGACATTCTGAAGCACTCCCACTCCCTCGCCATGTGGAGGCCATCTTTGGGCCCTCCAAAACCGTTGCTAAGGTACTTCAATCTGGTTTTTACTGGCCTATTTTATTTCACGATGCTAGTACCTTTGTTAAGTCCTGTGATGCATGCCAACGAACGGGAAATATTTCCCGTAGACATGAGATGCCCCAAACCCCCATTTTGGAAGTTGAATTATTTGATGTATGGGGTATTGATTTTGTGGGCCCATTTCCCTCTTCATCGGGAAATAATTTCATACTTGTTGCTGTTGATTATGTGTCTAAGTGGGTAGAAGCCCTTGCATCACCAACTAACGACTCCAAAGTCGTTATGAAAATGTTTTAAAAGATTATGTTTCCAAGGTTTAGGGGTACCAAGGGTTGTCATAAGTGATGGTGGATCTCATTTTCACAAACGCACTTTCGAGGCTCTGCTTAAGAAGTATGGTGTCTACCATAGGACTGGCCTAGCTTATCACCCTCAGACAAGTGGGCAGGTAGAAGTGTCTAATCGTGAGATAAAGACTATCTTAGAGAAGGTAGTAGCTAAATCTAGGAAGGATTGGAGTGACAAATTACATGACACCTTATGGGCTTACAGAACTGCTTTTAAGACCCCTATTGGCACCACCCCTTACAGGTTAGTTTATGGGAAAGCATGTCACTTACTTGTTGAGCAAGAGTACAAGGCTTTTTGGGCTGTTAAGGAGCTGAACCTTGATACTAAGTTAGCAGGAGAAAAACGCCTTTTGCAGATTAATGAACTTGATGAACTCCGGCTGAATGCTTATGATAGTTCGCGCCTCTACAAAGAGCGCACTAAGAGATGGCATGATAAGAAAATTTTGAGTAGAGAGTTCTCAATTGGTGACAAGGTTTTATTGTACAACTCTAGATTAAAACTTTTCCCTGGTAAGTTGAAGTCTAGGTGGTCTGGTCCATTTTCTGTCACTAATGTTAACCAGTTTGGTTCTATTGAGGTGATGAATGCAACAGGTGAAAAATTCAAAGTTAATGGCCAACGCTTAAAGCTCTATCATGCAGGAGCTCTTGTTGGTTATGTGGAGGAATTATACCTCCAACCCCCTTCCCCTTCTGTTTGAGGGATGAGGCATTATGGTCGTGCGGGACCCTTATGAACCAGTGCTACTCGGGAGGCAACCCGATTTTCCCTTTCCTTCTCTTCTTTTTTCATTTTGTTTTTAGTTTTTTTTTCTAGTTTCATAGTTTTGGTAAGAGAGTGAGAGGGTACTAATCACCATCTTGAGGCTATATGTGTGCAGGAAGTTTTCGCATAATAGCTTGGTCCGTTTTTCCATTGAAAAGACCGCAAAAAATTATGAGAAAACGGTTGATTGGGCATCCGCCCGATTGGCTCGGGCGCTTCCGCCCGATCGGGTCCGCGAAGAAATCAAGACAAGAGCCAAAAACCAAAAGTGCCCGATTGGATCGGGCATTTCTGCCCGATCGGGCAGTTTTCCGTCAGCTCCTGGAATGAAAAATACTGTCGCCCGATTTCATCGGGCAACGTCGCTCGATCGGGCCCGAAACCAGAATTTGGCTTCTTCCACAACGAAACTCGCCCGATCGGGCTGTTTTTCCGCGGCCTCGTTAAAACGGGATTTCAGCTCACTTTTCTCATTCATCTCCCAATCTCTTTCTCTCTCTTCTTCAAGCCCTAACCCCCAATTCTCACCTTCTTCCCCAAATTCTCCCTCCACCATTAAAGACCTCCATCTAAGCTACTTCTATCTTCACAAAATCACTCCTCTCATCTTCCCCTACCAATTACCCACTCCATCCTCTTCATTTTTCTTTCACTCCATCTCTCCCATCCATCCTCCTCCTCCTTCCTTCCACCATTAAAGTGAGTGAAAAGCTTCCCTCCATCATCCCCCATTAGAGTGAAATCCTCTACATTTTCCAAGCAACATGAGTTCAAGGAGGCGTCGTGGATCCGGCACCGGGTCTCAACCACCACCACCACCGGTCCCCCGGGACGAGACTTTTCCGGACGTCATCTTTTCGTCGGCAGAGCAGCGTGAAAGGTTTCAGCGCCTAAAAGGGCGCGAGGTGAGTCCTACCCACTTTCTTGATATTGAATTTTTGAATAAATTGGGTATTGCCTCTGAATTCAAGGATTTCATGAAAATAATAGGGATGGAATCATTCTTTTTCGTGCATGTTAATACATATCCTGTACTTGTCTATGAATTTTATAGTAGTCTTGAGGTTACCAAACCCCGAACTGGACCCGTCTCATATGTATCCTTTAGGCGCTAAATCGGGATTTCCACCTATCCCTACCTGGAATTTGCACGAATTCTTCGAGTCCAATGTCGTGGGGAGATTGGGCACCCCCCTAACTACCACCATCATGACACCTATTTTGCCATCACCGGTGATGGAAATGACTTCACCCTACAACATTGCAAGGGCAAATACATCCACCAACCCATCTTTAAAATTTGGGTCCGATTTATGTCTCAGACACTATTTGGGAGGGTGGAAGGACAATTAATCAGGGGGATGAATTGTACTTAATAGGGAGCTACATGCTTAGAGGGACGTGCCACCAATTTCAATACAACATCCCTCACCATGTTGCGCTCCAGATGGAGCGTATAGCTACCACATATTCCAAGAGGCGAGCGGACGGTACCTTGACCTCTCGCGCCATTGTCAATGGGGGGTTGGTCACTCTTTTTGCTAGGAAAATCCCCGGTTTTGACGAGTCTCGCTACCATCCAGCCATAGGACCTACCCTCATGGATTATGCTTTCCTAGATCGTCTCCGTTGGGTAGAGAGGGCTGGGGATAAATACCAGTGGCGCATCAACGGAATGCGCTCTATTGAGCTGCCTAGTCCTTTAGCCAAAATCAGACCTGGGCAACCCCATTACCACCTCCCCATCACTGGCACTGACTTTCCCACCCCCGTCCCTGAGATACCCCAGCGCACCTTTCACCGCCGCCTCCCTCATTCTGATGATATTGCCTCTACTTCTGATGCTCCCCCTCCCCCATATTCTGCTGCTCCTCCTCCTTCTTTTGATTTTCAGGAAATGATGAGCATGCTCCAGCGGATGGAGTCTGGTATCACTGCCAACTCTACCGCCATTCAGAGCATCGGTCAGCGGGTTGATGCCAACTCTGCAGCTCTCCAGAGCATTAGCCAGTGTGTTGATACATTGGCCAATGATCAACACCTAGCTATGTATCCCATGTACGATGACTACTGCAGACTGCATAAAATTGCAGAAACAGATGCTCACCCATCTTGGTACACTTGGAACCCGAGTTACAGCCAGCCGGGGTCCAGTAGTTGGGGTGACGGAGGTAAGGATGATGATGGTGTTGACCTTTCCATGGATGACTGATATCCATGCCTTTCCTTTCCCTTGTTGCAATGAGGCCATTGCCACGTTCAGCTTGGGGGAGGATTTCTGTAAGTACTTCTCTCTTTTACTGTTTTTTAGGTTAGTTAAGTTAGTTTAATTGCTTTGAAAAAAAAACAAAAAATGAAATATTGCTGAAAAAACACAAAAATACGAGTTGAATATGAATAGATTAACTGCTTCCCTGTGCCCCGAACTTTGCTCTGAAAAACGATTTAACTCATTATACTGGATAGTTGGGCATTTGTGATTGGGATGTTGTGATGTGATCTCTGATTGCCTTGATCTTGAGTGGATTTTAATGATAAAGCGCTTACTTTAACTGCATGCTTGAATTGGTTAGATTGTGAGGATTCATTCTAGCTAGCCCTCGGATTTATCTCTATATCCGGTCTATTCTTGTGTGTTAGTTCCTCGTAGCATTCTTATCCTGGCTTTGGTATTGTACTCGTTGATTTCTGGTGACTTTGGACATGTGCTGTGATAGAGGCGTTCATTTGTTTAATTTTTAAGCCTCATAGTTGTTTAATGAATTATTTTCCCCCTAGCCCCGCTGAGCCTAATGACTTCTTTTTGGATCTATATTAAGCCACATTTCAAGCCTTGAGCCTTTACATTGACCATTGTCCCAAGCCTAACTTGGGGGAGCAATTGTTAAGTTGATATTATATTGTGTGGTTGATTCTGTAGGGTGGTTGGAAAATAATGCTATGGTGGTACAAAGAAAAGAAAGAAATAGAAAAATAAGGTGAAAAATGATAGTGAAAAATCTAAAAAAAATCAAAATTTCTATGATCTTCACTCATTAACTTTCAAAAGTGTTGGAAATTATGATGAAAGAGACAATTATTGGTTGGTTCGTGAAATTTCAGAGTTGGTTATTATCTTGTTCATGTTGTTGATGCCATGGGAGTTGTTTCGACCACACCTAGTCCTACTAGTGTTTTTTTTGCTCCCCTTTCTTGGCTTTTCCACCACATTCCTTAAATAATTTCCGTACCTTTACCCGAGCCCCATCACAACCCTGAGAAAGACCTTTTGAGCATGTGTTTGATTGTTTATGGGAATAATACTGAGTCAATATGCCAAAGTTGAAGATTAAGTTTGTTATTTGAGTCGACTTGATTAGGATGAGCGATATTATACCTTTCTAAACACATGAGAGTGTGAGTGGGAAGGGCTATTATGGTTGGTTGGTGAGTGTTCGGGCACATATTATGCCTGCCACAAAATTGAGAGGAGTGACACCTCGGTGAGCACCTTTTCAAGATTTGCATGATATGTAGGGCAGCTGCATTTGATAGTTTACTTAAGTGATTGGTGGTCAGGTGATCTGAGCAACTGAACTTGAATTTTGCTTCCTTGAACGATTTTGTGTTGGAAATAATTGAGTTTAAAATTTCCTATCTGAGGGGTGAAGCAATCCTATTCTTATTCATGTTGTGCTTTGCTTGGGGACAAGCAAAGGTTTAGCTTGGGGGAGTTTGATGTTATGGTTTTATGTAGAGTTTTCCCCCTACTTATAAGCTAAAAAGTATGTCAATGGTGCTCTTATGAGCCATTTTGTGCTAACTTTCTCCATCTAGTTGTGGTTTTCTGTTCTGTGTCAAATTGCAGGTTTTAGGGAGTTATCTCCCTATTTTCTACTATTAATTGACCATTACGCTGGACTGGAGAGGTTTTATGCGGAGTTTCAAAGTCCCGAGCATACTTTCCGGGACCCTTGAGCAAAGAAGAATTGAAGACTTGGCGTTTAGAGCCAAGAAGGAAGAACCGGACCAGAGCCCGATTTCATCGGGCTGCATACGCCCGATCGGGCGCTCACAAGGGAGTTGATCTGCTCTGCTGCGGGCCCGATCGGGCACTGTCCCCCAGTCGTTAGTTTGCTGAGGAGCCCGATCGGGCGGTTCGACCCGATTTCATCGGGCGTGCTTGGCGATGTTTTGCGCTAGATACTGAGGTTTGGTGGGCCGCCCGATTGCATTGGGCGTGTCGGCCCGATTGCATCGGGCGAGGTCGCTTTTTGGAGCTCTGCTGCTGCGTTGAGCCCGATTCCATCGGGCGTACTTGGCCCGATCGGGCGACTGACCTGACGCGCGTTTTTAATGATTTTTCGGGCTATTTTTCTATGACTTTTCCTAGTTGTTTTAGGATTAGTATAAATAGCAAAATCAGAATATCTTTTATTCATCTTGGTTTTAGTCCTTAATTTCTCATAGTTTCTCTCAAGAACCCTAGTTTTACTACTTTTCATTGTGGATTTAAGATCAAACCTTTGGATTATTCGCAAGTTCAATATAGTTCTTCAGTTTGGTAATCTTCTTTATTGTTTTCTCTATTATTGATTAGATTAATTTCTTAGTTATTTGCAATAGTTCAAAGTATGAATTTTTACATGGAATTTGTTATTGTTTTCTCAAGCATGAGTGAGTAGTTTTATTTCTAGGATTGTGGGGATCTATGTATGCAATGTGGGATTGATAGATTAGTATAATTACCCTCTATTTCAATTGTTTCCTGTGATTGAATCGTTCATGCTAGATTTATGAATTAGGCCTGATTTGTATTTCTATTATCGCAATATTGAATCTGCTTCGAGAGGAGAGATTTCGTATAGGCTTTTAATCATTAGGCATAGTGATCCTTGACCATGCGAGAGCGGCTAGGTGATCTTTGAGGGAGGTAATGTTCGAGAGAAATTACATGTGCCCTAGATAAATTGACTTATTGGGTGGTTATTATTCGTCTTTGATTTCCCAAATTGTTTGCATAGTGATCCATAGTCCTAGTTCTTTATTAATTGATTCTTACCTTCGTATTTAGTTCTGTCAATTGCTTAGTTTAGTCACACACCCATTTTCATCTGATTTAGTTAGTATAATATTAGAATTCAGATACAATAGTATAACTTTCTCCCTGTGGATTCGATCCTGACTTCCCTGACTACTTGTTAGTGGACCTTAGGTTATTTTTGATAAGGTGATACGACTTTAGCCTATCAGGGTGAGAAAAGAAAGGATTTCAATGCTGGAGGAAATCAGGGGAACTTTAAGAAGAATAGAAATGGGAATGGAAATTTCCAAGGAAGGAATGGTCTAGGCTTTAATAATAAGGGCCAATCTAAGAGGAGCTACAACTGTAAGAAGTGTAACAAGAACCACCCTAGTATAAACTATAAAGGAGACCTAGTAACCTGTCATTACTGCCAAAAGAAGGGGCATAGAGAATTTGAGTGCTTCACCAAGCAAAGGAAGGAGCAGAATGGTAATGGGAGTGGTAATCAGGGAAGGTCTGGGTTCAACCAATCAGGAAACCAAGGGTCAGAGCCTATAGGGGCGCAGAACAATCAAGGAAGCTACAGTAAGTCTGCTAGTGAGAACAACAACAACAACCAGAGTAAAGCTCCGGGTAAGCTGTTCGTGATGAGTCGCAATGAAACTGAAAGATCTGTCGACGTAGTTTATGGTACTTTCTCTATTAACTCTGTTCTCGTTAAAGCGTTATTTGATTCTGGGGTGACCTATTCGTTTATTTCGTCGTCCGTTATTAAAAGTTTGGGGTTGGTAGACTTTGAAGCAATTGACCTGCCTATTAGTATACCTACTGGAGAAGTCATAAGGTGTACCAAGTTGTATATACACTTACCTCTGAAGATAGGAGACTGTGTATTTCCTTCTAATTTGATAGAGTTCAATCAGGAAGACCTAGACGTTATTCTTGGGATGAATTGGTTAGGTTTCTATAAGGCCAAAATAGATTGTTTTGCTTAGAAAGTAGTGTTGAGAAGCCCTTTGGGGAAGTTGACTTCGTATCGATGTTTTAGGAAGCCTAAGAGCTTTGGGGTCAATTCTGCAATGCAAGTGAAGAAGTTGGTGAAGAAGGGATGTGAGTTGTTTTTCTGTAGTGTGCAAGATGTAAGTAAAGAGGTTGGATTAAAGATTGAGGACGAACCGAATGTAAACGAGTTTATGGACGTGTTTCCAAGTGAGATTTCTGGTATGCCACCTGAAAGAGCCGTTGAGTTCACCAAAGACTTAATTCCTGGTACTGCACCTACTTCTAAGGCACCATATAGAATGGCACCTCCTGAGATGAGCGAATTGAAGACGCAGTTGCAATAATGGATAAAGGTTATATCAGGCCTAGTGCGTCACCTTGGGGAGCTCCTGTGTTGTTTGTGAAGAAGAAAGATGGAAGTATGAGGTTGTGTATTGACTATAAGGAGTTGAACAATGTGACCATTAAGAACAAGTATCCTTTTGCCTAGGATAAATGACTTGTTCGACTAGTTGAATGGAGCGAGTATGTTTTCAAAGATTGATTTGCGTTCGGGGTATCACCAGTTGAGGGTAGCTGATAAGGATATACCTAAGACTGCGTTTAGGACGCGTTATGGTCATTATGAGTTTACTGTGATGCCGTTTAGACTGACCAATGCTCCGGCTATATTTATGGATTTGATGAATAGGATATTCCATGAGTTCTTAAATAAGTTCGTTGTGGTATTCATTGATGATATTTTGATTTATTCAAAGAGTGAAGAAGAGCATGATGAGCATTTGAGGATAATATTGGAAACGCTTAGGAAGAACCAATTGTATGTCAAGTTTAAGTGTGAGTTCCGTCTGGAGAAAGTAGCATTTTTGGGTCATTATGTGTCTAAAGAAGGAGTTTATGTGGATCCTGCAAAGATTCAAGCTATTAGTGAGTGGCCTACTCCGAAGAATGTGTCAGATATTAGGAGTTTTCTGGGATTAGCTGGCTATTATAGGAGATTTGTGAGAGATTTCTCGAAGATAGCAAGGCCAATGACCAATTTGATGAAGAAAGAGTCAAAATTTAAGTGGAGTGAGAAGTGTGAGGAAGCTTTTCAGATTTTGAAGGAGCGTTTGACCTCTGCACCTATTTTAACCCTGCCTGATAAAATGAAGGATTTGAGGTGTATAGTGATGCTTCGAATGGTTTGGGATGTGTTCTACAGCAGAATGGGAAAGTGATCGCGTATGCATCGCGTCAGTTGAAGCCGTATGAGTCGAATTATCCTACCCATGATCTAGAGTTAGCTGCTTTTGTGTTTGCCTTGAAAATTTGGAGACATTACCTATATGGGGAAACTTGCAAGATCTTTACTGACCATAGAGTTTGAAGTACATTTTCACCCAGAAGGATTTCAATATGAGGCAGAGGAGATGGTTAGAACTGATCAAAGATTATGACCTAGATATCCAGTATCATGAAGGAAAGGCAAATGTAGTTGCCGATGCCTTAAGTAGGAAGTCGAGCCATAGCATGAATTCGTTGGTAGTTTCCGAGGAATTGTGCCGAGATATGCAAAGGCTTAGCCTAGAAATTCTAAATCCTGGGGAGATCGAGGCAAGATTGAGTGCTTTGTCATTGGGGTTGTCAGTTTTCGATGAGATCAAAGAGGGTCAAGTTGGAGACGAGCACCTAGATAAGATTAAGGAGAAGATGAAGCAAGGCAATGAAGTTGACTTTAAGATTCATGATGATGGAAGCTTGAGGTTCAAGGGAAGGTGGTGTGTACCACAAAAATGTGAAGAGCTTAAGAGAAGGCTTTTGGATGAGGGGCATAATACTCCATATTCTGTGCACCTTGGGGGTGATAAGTTGTATAAGGATCTTAAGGAGATTTATTTGTGGCCGAATATGAAGCGTGAAGTCGCTGAATTCGTGTCAAAGTGTCGGACCTGTCAGAAAGTAAAGATAGACCATAAGA
Organism: Beta corolliflora; assembly: GCA_947648045.1. Taxonomy (NCBI): domain Eukaryota; kingdom Viridiplantae; phylum Streptophyta; class Magnoliopsida; order Caryophyllales; family Amaranthaceae; genus Beta; species Beta corolliflora. Next base: position 436,560 of record CANSZD010003594.1, read on the forward strand.
GACCAATGGGGAAGGTTCAATTCTGAGAAGTTCCTGGATGGAAGTGGGATTCTATATCCATGGATTTTGTGACTGTTTTGCCAAAGACGAGAAATGGCAATGATACTATTTGGGTTATCGTGGACCGTCTGACGAAGTCTGCCGTGTTCGTGCCAATCAAAGAGACATGGAAGAAAAAGAAACTTGCGAAGACGTACATCAAGCATGTAGTGAGACTGCATGGAGTCCCGACAGACATTATTTCAGATCGTGATTCGAGATTCCTCTCGAAATTTTGGCAAAAGGTCCAGTTGAATCTTGGAACAACGTTAAAAATGAGCACTGCTTTTCCACCTGCGACCGATGGTCAGACTGAAAGGACCAATCAAACTATGGAAGATATGTTGAGAGCGTGCGCAATCGATTTCCAAGGTAGTTGGGAAGATCACTTGGACTTGATTGAGTTTTCGCCTAACAATAGTTACCATGCGAGCATTAAGATGGCTCCTTTTGAGGCATTGTATGGAAGGAAGTGTAGAAGTCCCATTTGCTGGAATGATTTTTGTGAGCATATAACATTGGGGACGGAATTTATTGAGGAGACTGTTAAGAATGTCAAGTTGATTAAGGCTAGAATTCAAGCTGCTCAAGATAGGCAGAAGAGTTATGCTGATTTGAAGCGAAGAGAAGATGAATTCGCAGTTGGTGATAAAGTGTTTTGAAAGTGTCACCGACTAAAGGAGTGATGAGATTTGGTAAAAAGGGCAATTAAGTGCTAAGTATATTGGCCCATATGAGATTTTGCAAAGAATTGGGATGGTAGCTTATAAGTTGGCTTTGCCAATGGAATTTGATAAAATGCATGATGTGTTTCACATTTCCCAACTCAAGAGATATATCCCTGTCGAGAATCATGTATTGGAGCCTGAAAGAATTCAAATTGATAGTTGCCTCACGTATGAGGAAAGGCCTGTGAAAATCATGGATAAAAAGGTGTGTAGTACACACAATAAAGATGTGAATATTGTTAAAGTGCTTTGGTCTAACCATGAGCCTGAAGAGGCAACGTGGGAAGCCGAAGAAGAAATGAAGAAAAAGTATCCCGATTTATTTATTGAGGTGAGTTACGAGGGCGTAACTCGTTTTCTTTAAGGGGGGTAGAATGCGATAGAATTTCGCGCTTTTTGCCTTATTTTATGGTATTTTTATGTATTTTATGCTTATTTTGGCGATTTGCACATGTTGGTGCAAAATAAATTGGTTCTCCGCATGGAAAAGTGTGTTAATGAATAACACAAGTGGTTTTAAAGTTGGTAAAGTGTGCACACGTTGTGACACAAGTATTTCCAAATGAAAGTTTGAGTCAAAAAATTTGAAACTGCGAGGGTTTTCGTGCCAAGTTTCGGGATAAAACTTCTTTTAAGAGGGGTAGACTGTAATCCCCCATAATTTTATGAATTTTATAAATACATTTTAATGTATAATTATATATATTTTAATATTTAAGTAATTTATTTCTCAAAAGGTTGACTATTTGAAAGTCAAAAGAATTATTTAATGATTTGAAGTAATTGAATATTTTATTTAGTTATACTTTGAAAATTATTTAAATAGTTTAAACATCTTTGAGTTTAGTAAAAAGGGTTTTAAAATGGGTTAGAGGAACCCAACTATGCCAAGTGCCAATCATTAAATATTATTGAAAGCCCAAACACAATTCCCTAAGCCCACAAGAGTTAACTATATAAACCCACAAAACCCAAAATTTTCCCCAGATCAAACACACTTTATTTTCTCCCTCTCTCCTCCTCTTTTTCGGCCCTCACTCTTCTCCCTCTCTCCCGATTTTCTCTCCTCCTCTCGTCACTCGCCGCCAGCCACGCGCCGCCAGCTCGCCGCCCAGTCTGCCGCCCAGCCCGTCGTGCCACCGGTGGTCCCCCTCGGCCTCCCTCCTCTTCCGGCGTGTCCTCCCCCCTTCTTCTTTAGGTTATTTCTTCCTCCTCTATTTTTACTTAATGTTAAATTTATGTTTTTGAGGATTTATTAAATGTTTTAATGATTAAAGTTTATAGTTTGATGATTTAAATATAAATTTCCGATTATGTAATTTATATAGTGAAGTAATTAAAATTTCAGATTTAGTAATTATGATTAAACTAGGGTTTTAGGTATCAAAGTATGGATTTTTAGGGTTTTATGAGTTGGAAAATCATAGTATTATATTATAGTTTAAGAAATTGGATACTCTTATGATTATGATTATATCTAAGCATGTTTTAAGGGATTTTAAACACATTATAAGTTACTGGAATTTTTATTAGCATGTTTATGATGGATTTTTGAGGATTTTTAATGACTAGTATAGTGGTACTATACTAGGAGACATTAATAGTGAAGTTTTAATGGTTAAAAAGAATTTTAAATGCTTTTAAAGAGGGTATAATATATTTTAATGTTGCTGGAATTTTGATTAAGTATTGATTAGTGGTTGTGTTGATAATTGGTAGGCGGAGATTTCTCCTTAGGCGATTTCTAAGGATGTTAAAGTGGTCGCGCATATTGTCTACACAAGGTACGTACATACCTATGTGTTGGTTGGATTAGTATCATGTCTTAAGGATGGGATTGATGTAGTATCATGTATAGGGAACTATTTATAGTTCATATATGATTTATATTCAAGTGAAATTGCATGTTTTATGCCGTTGTGTGAAGCATGTTGATTATGTTGGTTTTATTATGTTTGTATGGTTGATTGATGCAAGCATATGAGATTGGGAACTTTATTTTATTAATTCACATGAGGGATTAAAAATTATGTTGATATTGGATCATGTTGTTGTTCCCTTTGGATTATTTTATTTACTTTATGAGGACCGAGGGCCTCATTTGGTAAGTTGGTTATTCATCTATGAAAGGTTGGTTGATTGTTGACTTGGATAAACAAATAAATAATGGTTATGGAATTTCTAATTGGAATTATTCTTGTATTGTTAAGTTGATGATCACCTTATCTAATCCTAAGATAAAAATGGAAGTTTATGTATCCTTGATGATTATTTTGTTTGTCTTACTTTTGTGAGTCATAACAAATAGATAATTTATTAATCACATAAAGTGGAAAGTGAATAGCAATAAGCTTTAGACTTGTGCACGTCTGAAGTGTTGGACTAGTATGAGTTGGAGTACATTGTGGTAGCCCATGGCTTTTCTTGGGACCTGATTGATCACCGTGTCCTATTTTATTTAAAAGGTTCATCGATATCGTTGGTCAGTGGAGTACGGAGTCGCTCCCGTACTTCGTCTTCTAAATTGAAGACTGATTTGACTTGGACAACTCTTTCCATTGCCTATTCAATCTAAATTATAATTAATTTAAGTTGTAGAGTCAAGTTCAGTAAAGTAGTCTGTTATGTTATTATATTATTATATATCTTTGCCTTAATGTTTATTGGTATCATGTTAGGTTTTTTATTTATTTATTACTATGTAGTACTCAGCTTTACTGATTACGTGCTTTTGTGTGTATGTCGATCATGGTTGTGCCTTATTGATCCTGTGATGACTCATTTGGTGAGCAGTCTCTCGGGATCAATAGTACATTATCCATTTCAGGTTTGAAAATGATGCATCGTGGGTTCGGGATTCGTGGAGAGCTTGTGTTTAGATTTTATACTTTATAGTTGTTTAAATTTGGTTGACTTTGACTTTGGGCTTGGTTGACTTTTGACTTTGGTTTGGTTGACTGTTGACTTTGGTTTTTGGAGTTGACTTATGGTTGACTAAGTTTATTATTTTCAAAGTTGTTTATTTTTTTCCGCTGAAAAATTCTGAATAAGCCGATAGGTTATCACACGAGCGATAATACTTTGATAATTCTCTAAGTTATATTAAAAAAGGTATTTTGGAAAATAGAGGATTGTCGGGGTGTTACACTGTAGCACCCAAAACTTGGAAGAAAAAACTGAATAATTAGGTAATTAATAAAAAGCAATAACATTATTTTACTTGAGACTGGCAAATTTGAGGATATTCCCATAAATTGATCATGTAATTTATCCAATCATCGACCCCTCTCCTCTTTAATTAGGGTTTTACTAGATAATAAATATATGTTCTATGAGAATTGGGCAAAAAAGCTATATGATTTGCTTAAGATTCAGATATTAGTAGTAGAAGATATCAAGACAATAAAATTTGCAGGAACTTGGCAATATTATTGGCTTTCATAATATCCCAAACCCTCTTTCTAATCCTCCATTTCCAAGCTTTTGGGCCATCTTCTTCACTCTCTCAATTCTTTTTCTGATTTTGCCGCCATTAATTCTCTGGCTTTAGCATAAAGGGTGAGACGGTTTTCTTCCAATGCCTCTTCATTAAAGATTACGTTGTTTATATGAGAACTGCCCAGTTTTGAATTAAATAGTGATTTATATAGTTTATTTGATTGGGATTTTTAGATGGTAGAACTAAAATTAGGGTTTTGGGAAATTTGGAGAAGGGGGTGAGAAGAGAGAAGAGTGACACTCGTATCGTAGTGCTGTCCATTGCATTCTCGGCATTTGCTTTTTGGTTAATGTCAATTAACGACATATTGGAAGGCAATTTCTTTTATGCAAAAGGAGGGCTAACCCATTTTATTGAAAGTTAAACAGTACAAACTCAGGGAATTAGTCTTGGTCAAGCCACACTAACCACATCCTCTCGGATCAGTGGAGCTATATCGTGAGGTGGCGTCTCAAAGAACACACAACTCTCAATTAACTCAACACCCATGTTGGCTTGTTTGTCCGCAACAACATTCCCCTCCCTATAACAATGATCAATTCGAAAATAACAATTAAAAGAGCTAATAATACTACAACACTTATTTAGAAAATGAAAGCATTCTGCTCCCTGAAACTCTGGATTCTTGATTCCTTCTATGCAAGCTTGGTTATCCATCCGTAAAATGAGCTTTGGAATTTGCGTTGAGGCGACCATCTCAAGTCCGTTGAATTTATTATTAACTCGGCTTTGTAAGCATTACAAATGCCATACCTAGCCGCAAAGCCCCTCATTAAGATACCTCTTTGATCACGAAGTAAATCCCCTTCCTCCAGCCAGCCCTGGTTGCCCTTTTGCATCCCCATCTGTGTTTAAGGTGAACCATCCCTCTAGTGGGGCAATCCACCTTATGTATACTTCTCTTCGAGCTCGAGGTTGTGGCGTTGTATGTGTGAGAGAATTAATAGTGCCAATAAAAAGTTGCCTTGTTTGTTCAATTTGCACAAAAATGAAGTTACCCGTGTCAATAGGAATGTCTTCATTTCGACCTAAGGTCACTAAGTTTCTCCATATCCACCAGAGGGTAATGGCAAACCATGTAGGCCACTCATCAGGGTAATTAGCACCATGTGCATCGAGATTTCGGGTAATCCAATCATCTAATTCACCCACATAAAATGAACTAAGATTTGATGCACCCCCATACTTTCCCACACTATTCTTGCAGCAGGGCAATCATGTAGCAGGTGTAGGAGCATTTCATCTTCATTTAAAGAGCATCGTTGGCAACATGGGTCATTTGTGAGATGCCTTCTGAACCTATTAGTATTGCAAAGAAGTCTATCATGTAGGGCTAGCCATAGGAAGTCCTAATGCGTTGTTGAACCGGTGCTCTCCAAACCTTGTCCCATTTAGGATTCTTATCAATAGCAACATCCTCTCTCATTAATTAGAGAGTATGTTTGATTGAAAATCCTCCTGACTTTGTGCCCTTCCAATAAATCAGGTCCCCCGCATTCGGGTCTTCTACCAATCTATGTGCTTCAATGACTTGAAGTGCATGACTTGGTAGGTAATCAGCAAATAAGTCCCAATTCCAGCCATGTCCAGCCATCCACATCTCCTCTACAGTAACACCAGAAAGCTCCATTGGTATGGGATAGGTAGTCAATCTTCTGAGAGGCACATCTGTTGC